>JAHSPW020000003.1:2410000-2810664 GCA_019985065.2 Arctostaphylos glauca
CGGTAATGGTGAAGCAAGTCTGTTTGTAATCGCAAATAGGGTCAGAAAATATTGACACCTTTTTGTTTATTATAAAGAAATCTCGTCTCCTGCTGACTTCATCTATTAGGGTGGGTGGCTTTTAAAGAAAATGATAATACATTTATGTATAGATGCTTTGATACCAACTGAAAATGCAATGGTCTTAATTGTCCTCCTACCGCATCTGAATACCTGAATGAAACTATCCTGCTTTGAGAAATTTCCTGAATAAAAACAACCAATGTCTCCACAGCAAACTGCCTAACTTCTCTGTCCCAGATACTGACCCTACTGTAAGCAAGAGGCAGGTCCATTAGGTACGGGAGATGGTTCACCTGCATATATTTGGGTACTTATGATAAAGTTGCATCAATACACAGCAATACAAAGTACAAGTATATTCTGGAGTGACCTTCATTGAAGTGATGGATCACAAGAATGATTTAGTTTGCACATATCTCCTACAATTATTAGGAACTAAGAACTGGGAGGAGCCAGGACCCTGGCAATGTTGCTTCCTGATAGCTTTCTTCGTCATTTTAAGATGGTTGGGACTTGGAATATATTTAAGGACACATTTCACATGGTGGTTAGCTGCCGGAACTTTGCATGGTAAATAATTCTGATGGGAAGCAAACCAAAGCCTGTGATTGCATTATAACATTCTGTTTTCTCTTCTTTTTGCAGACATTGAAAAGTGCCTTATCTCCTTATAAACTTGGAGGCGCTGCTGGTGGTAGTGATTTTGATCCAAAAGGAAAAAGTGACAATGAGGTATTTTCTTTAATGATTTCTCTGTTTGTATAATACATTTGTAGAAGTTCCTAACAAGTTTTTTCCATTTGAATAGCTGTTTTGTTGACATGCTTATTTGCAGATCATGCGTTTCTGTCAGAGTTTTATAAATGAGCTATATCGTTACTTGGGTCCTGATAAGGTAATCTGGAATGAGATATGTCACTTCAACACACTTTAAACTCTTGGTGGATTTTATGCGAGATTTTGAGCATGTCGGTTTCTGTGGTGTCTCTCCTAAATTATTTTTTTGTTTAATCTTTTGCTAAGCCAATAAGTAGAAACTTTTACTTCATTGTGCGTGAATTTTTAGGATCTTCCTTCAGAGGAGATGGGTGTTGGTGCTCGTGAAATGGGTTATATGTTTGGACAATATCGTCGTCTAGCGAGTCATGTTCAGGTAACAAGAAGTGTCCTTTTGCTTAACTTTGTTTTTCTTCGTTTGCGTGTTTTCTCCTCATGCATTATTCCTTGAGTGCATGTTTGTCTATCAAGGCTTCCATTTTATGGTTATAAACTGTTAGTGTGCTACATTTGGTGCGTTGCTCACTGGTACTGCAAAATGATAGGATTGCAGAGAATGTAATTTATTATGTTCTGTTACTTCAACCAAGCATTTGTCCTTGAAAATCTGAAAGTTTTCCATAGTTCTGACAGCTATGATTCTGTTCTTTTGTGTGTGTGTGTATCAAAGCTTCTTTTGTTCTCTTAAGTTCTGTTTACACTTACTGTCATGAAAGCAGCAAGTTTCTGCTAATGAGAGTTTGAGTAGAATCATTTCTCTTAGACCCATACTTTAAAGTATTATCATGTGTCATTTTCTGGATGATTTCATTTTTATGCTTGTGCAGGGAAGTTTTACAGGGCCGAGGATAATCTGGTCTGGCTCTAGCCTACGAACTGAAGCTACTGGCTATGGGCTGGTATGTAATATTTCTTTCCTTCTGTCTGTCTGTATGGTTGAGCATGGATGTTTGGCTTGGAGAGATTGTGCATGTTGACATTTATACATCCTTCCTTGAGTATCAAAGATGACATGACATGACCTTCCCTCAAGAGTTGGCCCACTAATGGTGTTATTATTCCCCTCTCTCTCTCTCTCTCTCTCTCTCTCTCTCTCTCTCTCAAACAAACACACACACACATAATTTTACTTAGTGATATTTTCTATTGTTCCAAAGGCAGAACGAAGGACGAAAGAGTGGGGGCAATTGCCCATGACACTTTTCGGAATAGTGCTTTGTAAGAAGTTTTTCAAATTACCCCACTATTTTGGATAATACCAATTTTGTCTTTTCAGTTTGGCGCTTCCTATTGATTTTTAGTCCTTGATAAGCCCTTTCTATATGTTTGCCCTAATCTCTCTCTGCGCACATGCGTGAAGAGTCCAACCCTTCATCTTTTGTCAGCTTTTCTTGCCCTTTCCCTCTCTCTTGACCACCACCATTACCACCATCGGCCTACGTTCTCATAATCTCATGACCTCGTGTCATTGTAGTTTCAGTTAGATTTGCCCCCACCGAACAAAAATCCTGGCTCTACTCATGCATTGTTTGGATATGCCTATGGTTGCATATCCATTGTGAGGTTGATGGTTTTAGTGACGGTTCTGAAGAATTTTTTATAAGCATGTCTGGTTAGGAAGATGAATGGAGAAGATGAAGTGCTTGGAGGTGTTCCTACTACTCCTTTAGGAGAGTGTTTTGGGCGAAAGTGATATTTTAGAGAAACCTTAAGGTGACATCAGCTGTTTCCATGTTGTCATTAATGGGACATATCCGAGGGTGGGAGTACATTACGGAAATAAACCAGAAGGAATGTCAGTGCCAGTCTAGAAATCTGAGGGAAGGTCACTGTGATTGTCAAATACTTGAGATGAGGTCATTGTAATTTACCCTATGTAGGATCACTTCCTGGTTTACCCTTTATGGCTCTTTTTCTCTTTAGGAATCTTAAGAGCCCTTGTTTTTGCAGGTTTTCTTTGCCCAGCTTATTCTTGCTGACATGAATAAGGAACTTAAAGGACTGAGGTTCATTTCTTAAATTTGAAAGCTCATAAATGATATTTTAGTCGATACAAGTAGTGAATTTTTTTACTATAATGACTGGAACAAATTGTTTGTGAGATTTTTTGTTGTCCTCTGAGATATCTGATGATTGCTGTCATCTTCCTGCCTGACTACACTGATCTCCATCTGGTTAATGATTGGTGTGCACCGTTCCAAGATCTCAAGAAAAGGCCTGTTTACCCTACTTCTTGCATCATGGAAGAGCCTACCAGCATTCACCTTCACTGGAAATTATGGGTTGTGGTTGGTGTTTCTCCTTATAACTACGACACCATGTTTCAGCTCAACCAATGCTCTAGCCAAATGTTTTGGGGTATTTGTTAGAAAATTCTAGAAAATTTGCTGGTTCAGAAAAATATTGCCAAGATGAGATAAGGTGGATGTTGTGGTCAAGCGACTGGCGTGATGGAGTTGTTAATGATTTGCGTTTACTTCATCTCAAGATTTTATTTGCCTTTTCTGATTAGGTATGCAAGTTTGTGTGGCTTTTGCCCTGGCCGTTTTTAGTGGATGTGATGGTTATGAAAGTGTTTTCAATTGAGGTGGTTATTTATAAGGTGGTTGTCAGGAAAAGTTTGGTCAGGGAGGTGGTAAACAAGGGGAGGGCAGAATTTGGCATAGATTTGGTTTTTTGAACTGTGGGAAAATTGTATCTGACGGTGTTTTAACTGTGGGGAAGAAATGGATTCATCAAAAAACAAATTCTTTTTCTTCAAGCTCGCCAGTACGTTAAGAAAATGGTTTTCTTGTGGATAGTTACATAGATTACGGCGAAGACCGATTGTCAATTAGCGTGATAATCAAAGGAGATGAGATTCGTTATATTGTACCTTTGATTGGTTAAATCATGAGAGGATCTGAGGGACAATGAATATTTGCCATGGAAAAAGCACAGAACTAGTTTAGAGAAGGGCGATGTGATTGTTGAAATAAGTCCCAGTGATGATGTAAACAAATTATATGTACCTTATTGATGCTCAAGCACACCAGAAGGGAGGTCAGTGTCAAATTCAAGGATCGGTTTCGGCAATTGTCAGAAGCCTCAGGGAGGTGATTTAAGTTACGCTATAAGTTACTATTGTCTTCTTTGTTTACAGAAAGGAGAATGAGAGGCCTGATGTAGAAGTTTGGTTACTTGCTAAGTCGTTGGTTTTAACTGTTCCTATCTGAACTTCTCCAGATGTGGTGTAAGTGGTTCTGGAAAGATTGCAATGCATGTTCTGGAGAAGCTTCTTGCTTTTGGTGCTATTCCCATCACAGTGTCGGGTATGTTCTAATGGCTATTCAAACTTTTTCAGGAACTGTTGGGAAAATAAGTTAGTTAAATGAAATGCCTTAAAATCTCTTATACTGTTCTGGACATACTATTCTAATTTAGCACCTTATTTTCACAATTAAATATGTTCTATAATCTATTATGCCTAGAACATTTTCTGAAATGCATGATCATCATGCTTTGCTATTAGTGTCACTATATAGGAAATATTTTCTTTCTTAATTATTTTCTCAATCTTTTTTTTGGATTTCATTTGTTTTTTTTCTCCTTTAGGAATGGCACTTGGTAGTTAGGTTAATGTCTGAATACCAATGGGCGGTTTGTTTAAACATGTGCGTTTTGTCAAAAAATATTGGACAGATGCGAAGGGTTATTTGGTGGATGAGGATGGATTTGACTACATGAAAATACAATTTTTGAGAGATATTAAAGCTCAAAATAGAAGTTTGAGGTTTGCTTTTTGTCCCATTATTATCCACTAACCCTTATTAACTTCCATATATTCTTATTCATCAAGTGTCATGTGCAGAGACTATTCAAAGACTTATGCTCGTTCTAAGTACTATGACGAAGTTAAACCGTGGACCGAAAGGTGTGATGTTGCCTTTCCTTGTGCTTCGCAAAATGAAATTGATCAGTCTGATGCCATTAATTTGGTTAATTCAGGTTGTCGTATACTTGTAGAAGGTAGTGATTCTCGATGCTTTACTTGATTCCTTCAGATATTTCTTCTTAGGTTTTATTTTGTTCGTCATTGGATTTCCTTCAGGTTATTAATCTCTTAACTATATTGCTATTTGTACGCTAGGTTCCAATATGCCTTGTACACCTGAAGCAGTTGATTTTCTGAGAAAAGCTAATGTTCTGATAGCTCCTGCTATTGCTGCTGGTGCTGGCGGGGTAGGATGTATCTCTGTCCTCCTCTTACTTATCCTAGTCTAGGTCTTGAGAATATTTAAGACCAATGCCATTATCATTTATGTCCTTGTAAACATTTGGTGGTCATTAATAATTCTCATAGCCATTTGTAATTATCAGCTAAAGTGCTCATGGTCCTGCAATTCCTGTCCCAAGTCCATAGGAAAGTTTATGTAGGAAAACATGAAGACTGAAAATTTTGAATTGCTGATGTTTGTACGTGGACAAGGACAAAAACATCAATGGGATAGGGATAACCATCTGTGAATGTGGAGGAAATTGTATGCATTTAGGCTCGGTCTTTTTCTGTCCAGAAAGAGAGAGAGATGTAATTATGTCCACACTCCGTGAAGTCTCTGTACTCTGTAGGTTGAAGGAAAATCTGCAGACTGAAAGTTTCAAGCATGGATGCTGACAGTGGTACATGAAAATAGAAACATGAATGGAATGGGGATAACTATGCATGAAAATCGCTTAGCAAAAAAACTATGCATGAAATTTGGACGAGGAAATTGTATGCATGTTCGTGATTTAAACTTTTCTACCTATGCACCCTGAAAAAAAAAAAAAGATTTGAGGAGACGGATGTATGGAGTAACTAAGAGTTAAACCTTAGGAAAGAAATACTTCTTTGAGGAGGTTAACTGGAAAAAGCTCCCCATCTCTTTATGTTGATGTTGCTCTTGGTTGTCTTTTTTTATAGGTAATATGCTCTTGGTTGTATTACTCTTCGTTTATGTGCTAAAGCCCTAATTTCTGATTTTTAGGTTGCTGCAGGAGAACTCGAACTGATTAACTGGTCCCCTGAAGAATTTGAATCTAAATTACAGGTGGGGCTTATAACGAGCTATTTAGCTTCCACTTCAATTTTTATTTTGGTCAATTCTATATGCCAACTGACTATTCCTCTGTCAGTTTTCCATTCAGGAATTATATAACTCAAAATGCCCAATAAAAACAATAGAATCAATTAACTCAAGCTTTGGACAATCATAATTTTTCAGTCTGGTATTTACCTTAAACTGGCATTTTAGTAACAGCAACAGCAGGATTGAGATAATCAAGTACAAAAAGGTAGATTTGCTTTATTGTTTTGATTTCAATGGTATCGTTTCTTTTCCAAGTCAAGATCGAAGTTTACACAAGTTAGTAACATCTATTAATGGTGACGAAAAGGGCCATGTGATGTAGGAATTGGCTAAAGTCTGCAAAAGTGGTTCGTAGAGATAAATCTACATGAGCATCATTTATTGCTGAATTATGGTGCTTTTCATCTGTTTTGCTTGATTAGCTCAAGTTGAGGTTAGTGCCCTGTAATGACTGAGGAGGAATGGTTTTACCGAAATGGAAGGTTTTAGAATGACAAGAGAAAGTCTTAAGGAACGTAATGGCTTGGTTAATAAGAGACCAGAGGTGCCTGGAATACTCTATTTTCTCAGTACCCAGCAAATGGTATTGTCTGGTAATTTGGACCTCGTTCTCTAGTTAGAGCTGACCTTACTTTCGTACTACATACTCTATTTTCTCAGTACACAACAAATGGTATTTTCTGGTAATTTGGACCTCGTTCTCTAGTTAAAACTGACCTTACCTTCGTACTACATACTCCAACATTACTTGTGGTCCTAAGGAGGTGCTTGTGACAAAATATGACTTGTTGCAAAAACCGAATATGTTATCACCATTTCATGAAAGATTTTGCTTTCTCTTGCAAATGTCTATGTTAGAGCTTTTCGTATTTGCTTTTTCCCCAGTTGGTGCATAATGAAAGTGGTGGAATTGTCAGCTGGCTGTAGACAATAGTTTATTGCTGATCCAGGCTACTCTTATGCATAGCAAGTCCTTGTGGGTTTATGCTTTTGTAGGGTTTTTTGTTGGCCTGATCGTTAACTTCTATGTAATTCAAATTCTCTCCATGGGTGTTATAGCTAATACCTATTTTCACTTTTCGTGACAGGAAGCCATGAAGCAGACATACCAGAGAACTCTGAAAGCAGCAACTGATTTTGGCTATCAGAAAGAGAGTCCTGAGTGAGTGCTTATTTTAGAACCCTCACCACGAATGTGTGTGATTTTCCATGCATGTGCCCTTGGTCTTCATGTTTACATCCATTTTGTGTGCTTTGAGGTCAATGCCATGGATTGCTTGTGTGGTAGGAGCTTTTATCCCTACCTATTTTTTGCTAAATTATACCACAAGCGGAAGGAAGATCGAAGAATGTAATTTATTCTTCTATCAAGCTGATGGTAGCAGAGTCCCGATTATTGAGTTTCCCAATTCAAGTCTGGCTATCAATCCTGGTCATTTGTTAAGATGACTTACCACAAAGCATATAAATCCAACTTGTCTAGGCATATATATGATGAGGCTTACCAATTACCATGGACAGGTCTATTACTCTTCCCTCAAGAATCGGGTCAAAAATTTCTCTCCGGTATTCATTTATTTCCTTCCATTTTTTGGAATACGAGTCCCGGTGGAGATTTTCAATTTCTGTATTCTTACTAGGTGATGCTATGGCAGTTCATTGTCCAATGTAATTCACTGGCAAAAAAAGATCATCTATATAGTTGGAAACATGAACCCTGGTATATGCCTACCTTGCAAACCACTGGCAGTTTTCTTCTTGAATTGATAAAGAACGAAAGAGAATGGGATTTGGATTATTTCCAGAATTTAGTGAAATAGGAATGGCTTCCGAGAGCTCTTTGCTTGTGTCTAATTCTGTTAATATTAGGAAAATGTAGTCCTCGTCACTCGTATATATGAACGATATAGCGCTATCTTGTGGATCTGAATCTATTCTGTTCATTTTAGGAAATGCAGTCCTTGTCACTCGTATATATGAATGATATAGTGCTATCTTGTGGATCTGAATCTATCGTCGTCTCTAATTCGGCATTTTTCTTCTTGGCCAGGGCTTTGGTGCATGGAGCAGCCATCTCTGCTTTTCTGAGTATTGCTAGTGGTATGTCAGATCAAGGATGTGTATAGAAAGAGCCGTCTATTTGGATGTGTTTCCTTGTGAGACCGCTCCCCATCGCACGCATCGAGGCATGGTCATTGGCAGGAACTGTGACAAAGATATATCTGCTAATTATTGAGCACTGTCATATGGGCTGCAATATCCAATAAGCTTAAGGAATTCCGTTTTGGTATATGGAAGGATGTATCTGTAACTAATGTGTATTTTTTAGCTGAGGCTAAAAAGACAATTTATGGAGTACTGATAGGTGCTTCTGTAATTGGGAGATGTAACTGAATAGGCCATAAGGCTGCTGGAAATTATTTATGGTGTTGGCCATATTAAGTAGTTAAGAAACCTTGTTGCTGTATGTGAAAAATGGTGAACAGTCATATTATAATAAAATTATTCTTTATTACACGAGGCTCTCTCTTTTATTGTTTTTGGTGGGTTTTTTCTATTGGATAAGATTGTGCAGCTTGTTATTTGAAGTTTTGAATCCAGGTTAACAGGGCATTTTGTACAGACCTTGTAGTGCATATTGAAAGAGAGTAGGTTTGTTATGTGAAGGCTTCGGACCATCCAATCTTTCCCATGTTCCTTGCAATCTCGTTTTCTTGAATAATGGAATTGCACGCCCTTCCAATCGAGATTTAAAATATATATCTCATTCTTCGATTCGTTCCGAACAATCTAAATAGCACTAAACGGGAAAATGACTTGACAGAGAAAATTCATTGCCTAGCTAAACAGATCGAATCTGGATATTCTTTTAGAACAAACTCGCAAAATGAGCACTCCTTGTCTCCTTGATTGGTATACCTGTCTTGGAAGAAGGCATAGCAGCATTTATTGGCAATATGCACTATAGCCCGATTGGATTGATTGAAAAACCAAAAGGTCCACACTATTTTAGAAAAATATTTTGAAGACATACCCTGACAGATATGGCCGGAACCATCTGACGTGTATGAACTCTACTTGTCTTGTGTTAATTTTAGACACATCTGTGTCCGTATCTTGTCCGAATGTCTATGTTTCTACCATTGCTCACCATCTTACAGACAGAACTAAAAGGTCAACAAATTTTCACATTTCCTACAACAGGCAACAGATATACCAATGGATCTCTACCAAATTTGTCACACTACCTTCGAAAAAAGTCATTCAATTATTATCAAATGCTTAATTCTTTTCATTACACCCAAAACAGCCTATCAAACTAGTCTCAACTTAGGAAGTCCTCATCCCTTTCTGATACAAAAAAATATCGACGAGCAACCTAATATATATAGCCTCTCAGGGCGTGAAGTGGCCAAAAATGAATACACGAGAAAATAAGGCTAAAATTCACGAATTCCTCGTCCCAGCCATACCCCGTGACTGAATTACAATGTCTCAAACGACAATATTATGTTCCTTCCAATTGTTGCCCCTCGACGAGTGAGCTCGAGAGTAGCGCTCAAGCATTCCTCTCCTCCTCCTAATTGGCTCTCCTTGAGGACTGAGAGGATGAGTCTGGTTTCTCAGCCAGATAATGCTCAAGCATATCATCTTCATCATCTGCCATTGAACCAAAGATATTAAGTTTTTTCTTTCTTTTGTTTCCTTGTTCCCCTTAGGTTTAAAAATCAAATCCTCTCATGTGTAAGAGCTCATTGGAGAGTAAGAATTACCTTCAAAGTCCTCATCGTCAAAGTCGAGGTCTTCCTCATCTTCCACATCAGATTCTTCTGCAATTGGTCCTGCACCTTTCTGCACGAGTAAAAATACCACTAATTTTAATTATACATCTTTGAATGTTGAATTTGCTCTCTCTCTCTCTCTCTCTCTCTCCCTCCCTCCCTCCCTCCCTCTTTGTGAATAAAATAAAGTTCCACTTCCACAAAATGAAAGGGCTCTTAATTGCATGCTCTCAGCCATACTTCCACTGTTTCTACAAAACTCGGAAGCAATGCTTAGCAGATACAAAGTTTCATGCATCCAACAGGGAAGAAACTGTTCAGAATTAAGTACCGCAGAAGCTCTTCCGCTTTCAAACCACTGTCTGCCTGTAAGCTTCTTTTCTTTGGTTGCAGCAAGTGCCGACTCGGGCATTAACCTGAGAGTTGGTGCATGTTATAATAGTCAGACCAAATAAAAAGACCAAAAAAAAGACGGTGGTCTATTTGAGTCCAAACACATTCATTGGTATTGTTCATGTTCTGGTGTATCAAGTGCAAGGACAAAATATTTCCCAGTTTCAAAATTTAACATTAATTTGATTGTTTTCATGCTTTCGATCTCTCATAAATTTTAATCTGCTATCCACCATATCAGTTAATTATTTTGCAAGATTGACATTCTTATCATCTTTCTTTGAAACTTCAAGATGCTTTTACTTATATTTCGTACAGAAACTATGGAATGTTTTTCTTCCATCAGAAAGACTTGGGCATATCTCATCTCGTGGATCCGGAAAGACAGTCCTAAGTTCAGCCATCACCTACGGGCCGGAGCTCTGCTCGAGCATGGTCAGCCAGCTTTGTGACTTTGCTTAGCTTCTAGCCTTGCAAAGGGATAACCTTTCACTATCTAGGCGCCCTATGTTTTCGACCAGTATATATTGTCTGAAAGGAGTTTAGCGGAGTAGTTTGTACAACAGAAGATATGATCTTGATGTGATGCTTCCAAGAAAAAGTCTTAGAACCAAGGATTTGGTCATCCCTCCTATCTGTGTTTCTTGGCACTAAGGTGCAAGACTTGGCACTATGGAGGTACACGCTGACCTTTGAAAGCACAGATTTTCCAAAGATAAGCTCTAGTTGTTTAAGGATAGGAAGCTTTTCCCGGAGAGAATGACCATATTTCCAGAAGAAATTAAGTCTACCATTCTAATAACTTTGCCCCTGACAACATTACTCACCCGTTTACCTTTCTCATGATTGAAGGGAGAAAATGATGAAAAACCTCTGCACATAGGAAAGTAGATAATCCAATGGATGCTACTAGTGAAACTTACTTGGCTCTTTCTAGCGCTAACTCTGCTTCAAACCTCTCTCTCCAAGCAATAAATGTATCAACAGTAACCGCTTCTCCATGGGGAACAATTATCTGGATGGAAATATGACGTGGTGCCCCATTAGAAAAATAAACACAGAAAACATGCGAGGATAGAAAGAACGAGTGTAGGTCCCACAGTATAGCCAATCTTAACAAAAGACTATCAGCAAAGCATGTTTCATTGTCATTTCAAATGGTTACTTGAATAGCTCTGAATCTGCTGGCTCTCTAAAGCTGAATGAGATATTAGATAAAATCAACTATTTGCCAGAGAGTGATATGCCCTTCTGAGATAATACTTTAGGGTATAGAAAGGGGAACTAGTAGACAAATCAACAAACTTTATAGCTCACTTTTGCTAGTGCCTAGCATTAATAATACAAAGACCATCGGCAGTATGGAGTACAGTGAGATATTATACACTTAACAGAGCGGAATTTTGGGCCCAATGGTCCTTAAAGGTGCTGGGCGACCACAATGGCAAATACGTTTTCAAACTATAACTCACAGCATATCACATAATCATACCTCATCTTTCTTCTCTTCCTCTTCCGTGTTCTCGTCATCAGCATCTTGTGCAAATCTTTCACACAACCACTCCTTAGCAGATGTAACTAGTGTATAGACCATAGCCATGCCAAGGTTTTCAGATGCCTGTGAAGTTGCAGAAGAAATGAGCTTGAAGAAGATAGTTAACTAGGCGTAACAGAAAATTGCAAATTCGAGCAAAAAGTGCTTCAAAAGGTACCTCTTGATCCAGCTTTTCTTTTAAAAGTTTGAGATCCGATGTATGAATTCCCTTTAAACTGAGAAATATCACTTTAATGGATTAGCGAGAGAGAGAGACAATCTTCAATGATATTAGATACAAGAAATATTAGTTATCATCAAAGTAGTTGGCCAACATCATGGAGGTCCTATGTCGCTCCTACTTCTCCACAGTTTTCCAGCAAATTAGTAGTGCAGGAGCAACATGACAATCTTAACCCAAAAATAAAAATGCGAATACTCAAGATTCTAGAATTCAGTTGATGGGGAGAGGCATAAAAATGAGGATTTCGTCAGCTACAAATGGTCAACACAAAGTGGCAACAAATGAGATTGGAAAACCAGATATATTGGTTCAATGCTCGAAAAGAGTGGCTGAAGTCAAACCAAAGGGGTTGGCCTGGTAGTCAAAGTCTGTGACTTGGGGGTTCCCTCCTAAGGTCTCACATTCGAAATCTCTTAGGTGCTATCAACTCTTATGGGGCCAGTTCATACAAGGCTTGTTTTAATTGGGCCCTCCGCTAGTGGACGATGGGATTAGTCCCCCAGAGATTAGTTGAGTTGCGCGCAAGCTGGCCCACACACTCAGAGTTATCAAAAAAAAAAAAAAAGAGTAGCTCAAGTCAAGCAAATTCATCCATGGAGTGAGACGTAAAAGAAGAAAATTGGTTCCTTCTTACTGACACAGAGTTACATGGTGGTCAACAACAGAACACAAGTGGTACTTGCACAAGTATTGGCCACGTAATGATGAAGTCACCAACCTTTTCACATTCAGAAGTGGTGGTTCATCTGGATATTTTTCTGTGTGTGAGAAAATTAAAGCCAAGCAAACTGCAACAAAAGTTCAGGCAACAGCTCATGCGAGGTATTCAAATGTCCTGATTCCTGGAGTAGCAAACCAGCAAACAAGACTCCAAAAGGAAACAAATAGAAGAGTATTTCATAATCAACAAAATCAAAAACCTGCCATGGCTGTTGATTCATCTGCGTCGTCATCCTGTAAGAAAAAGCGTTACGGTAAGAGACCCTAAAAGCATAATGCAGCCAGAAGAATAACAAGAAAGATGTGGAATTTCCTCTTGATTTTGTGCCATCGTCCATAAAATTGTCCTCACTAATGGATATCCTTGTAAGAGACCAAAAATACCCATTTCCCCGTTACCAACAATTTAGCTAGTGTTTACTGCGAAGTTTATGTCAATGGCAAAGTTTCTACCACATGCTATCATTATTTGGCTATTCCGCGAGAGGGAAATTGAGAAAGGGAGACTGCGTACCTGAGGAGTTATCGTAACTTGGAAGCATCGATTAGAAGTGTTTAGCCCACTTTCACTGGGGTGAATTTCTGGCATTCGGAAAGCAGAAGAAAATAAAAACACCTCGTTCATTACGGGAAACTAGGTAAGGAAAACTGGAGGATTCTGGGTCCTAGGTATAAGATCTACCAAAAGCAAAATGCATTCAAACCTTTGAAATCGTCCATAAGTATGGCTTCCAATGCCTCAATTTCCATCTCTTGGTCCTGCACATGGTCTGTCAAAAAGGCTTAGTATAAAAAAAAGAATACAAGAAAAAGATCAAATAAACAACCCATAATAGCTTCAGACTTCTATGCATTAGGTGCATTCCTCCACCCAAAAAAAGAAATCAATGACAAACCATATCTGTTTATAATACATATTTTGGTAGTTTACTTGTGAGCACATATTTCATCAATTCAGTAACGCAGCCAGAGCATTGCAAACGATGAATAACCAGAATTCCCCAGATGCCATATAATAGCGCAAAAGAAATCAATCAAAAGGCATGATACTAGGCAAACTAGCCCATTCGGTCAATCACAATGACATAACACCCATGATTTGCATAATTACCAACAATCAACTACCGCGGCTACTACCGTTAACATCCTCAAATGATTCAAAAAAAAAGTTCAAAATTCGCAAAACAATAATAACATCCCCAAATACATCATTCTTCAAGAACCGGGTTCATTTGCCGACACTGGAAAAGCAGCAAACTGAGCTCACAAAATATTACCCACCCACCAGTCATCATAATCAAATATATCAAAAGAATCATTCAACTCTCAAAATTAATCGAGAATTAACTTCGAAAAACATCACCATTCATTCTTTAAGAAGAAAGATAAAAAACCCACTATAGTATTACCGGTCGTGGCTGCTTGATTTACTTAACATCCTCAAATGATTAAAAAGAAAAAACCATCGAAATTCAAAACAAAAATAACATCCTCAAATGCATCATTCTCGCGAAAATAATTCGCTTACCGATACTGGAAAAGCAGCAAACTGAGCACACAACATATTACCAACCCATCAATCATCGTAATGAAATATATCAAAAGATACATTCAAATCTCAAAACTAATCGAGAATTAATTTTTTTTTTAAATCACCATTAAAGGCTGGAAAAGCAGAAAACTCAGCTCACAAAATACTACCAACCCATCAATCATCGTAATCAAATATATCAAAAGAAACAATCAAATCTCAAAACTAATCGAGAATTAATTTCAAAAATTCAGTCTTTAAGAAGAAGGAGAGAAAAGCTACTATGGTATTACCAGTCATGGCTGCTTGATTTCCTGTCTCTATATGTTTTCGTCTGAGACACTAGCAGGTAGTCTCTTCGAGTTGTATAGGGAAACCTAGCCCAATCGGGAGACCACTCTGTCTCCTTTCGCTCGAAAGTTTCCACTCACACGGCAACTAAGGTATGTGCGTCGCATAAGACATGTGGTGAAGTTCAATCATACAATCAGAGCCCAGTGTCACCAAACACGGGTCCGCATAATAAAGTTCCTAAAAATCACATTTTGCACCCCCATATGTACCTTCATTATAGTCTCGGTCTCACTCTGCAAATAGAAGAAGTTTAAGACACAAATTATTCTGCAAATTCGAATACATATGTATTTAAAATCATCGAATGCACAACAGCTCACATGATTATGAAAGATTCTGCATGCATCTGACGGTTCTGAACATATTCGTAACCGAATGTACACAAATAATTTGTGTTCCTAAGCTTGTTCTTGCAAACGTTTGCTTTTTAATTTTTCCCAAAAAAACATGCAATCCCAATTGCTTATTTTAATTCCTACGATTTATTTGTTAGTGGTCAAATTAAAAATGAGTATGGCAGATATAATAAGAAGATATATAGTAGAATGATACATTTATTATATACGGATAAATAGTTTACAAGAGTCGGGCTTTCTACTCGATAGAGCATAAATGGTTTATTTGAGTATTTCTTAAGAAAAATAATAAGATAGACATGAGTAGATGAATAATGTTTTTTGTAATCAATAACGAAATTATCATAATTGGCAATGTCATTTTTTGTGAATAAATTGGGGATATAATATAGGTTAAATATGGATAGAAAATGGCTCTCTCTACATGAATAGAATAATTTTCTGAATATCATAGTTGAGATGCAAGAAAGTAAATAAATTTTGAATATGATAACTTTAGACAAAACATATCTGGAATGAAAGCATTGGGCCCTTTTTATGACCCCTATCAAACAAACCCTAAGCTCAGTCTTTTCCCTTCAATTTTCTTGTTCCCATTTTTGCCCCTACACTATCCTACTTTTATATCTTCTTTTACACTGTTAATTTTAATCTCACTCCAAATTTTGTCATTTAAACGAGTCATTACTATGTAAATTTGAAGAATATTTCTATCTTAGCATATCTGAAAATATAGAGGTTACGACTCAGTGATAAAATTAGGTAAGACGTTAATTATTAACACATTGAAATATCTAAGAGTCGAATAAAGAGGAGCCAAAATAGAAGTTAGAAGCCTTGTACTTTACATAAAAGTGTATAAAATGACCATTTTTGGTTCATATGTTGTCCAATTAAGCGACACGTGCTAGCATGGACGTGAATGAAAGGTGGATATAAAGACCCACACATGGGGTTGAATAAAAAAAATTGAATGCTCGATGTGATGTATGTGTCGGTGTAGCGAGAGTATTCACACGCGAACGCGTGTGATGTTTGAATGTGACGGTGCATACAATCTTCAAATGTCAGTGTACGAGGTGCAAAGCATTTTTAACGATTTAAAATCAAAATTTATGTCATTTTCAAATTCCATTGGATTCTAATATAAATATAAATAATATTTTTCAATCAAATTGAATCTATTAAGGTAAAAAGTAAGATTAGTTAAATGTACAAGGGTGTGAAGTGTATTTGTCTGATATAATTTCACTCACGCAATCACAGCCGTCGAACTCCAAGCACAAAACGACATCTCTCTTTCATGACCATCGGATTATATATTCGTCACCGATCGATGGGGTCCTACCAATGCATGCGGGGACAGATGTAGAAATACAAGTAAAATACTTGTCGCGCCGTATAAAAACCATCTTTTTCACCTCAAAAAAAAAAAAAAAGAAGAAGTAGGTATTAACCCACAAAATCTCTCTCTACTCCGTTCTCCCTCAAAAGGGACTCTCTCTCTCTCTCTCTCTCCCCAACCCCCTCTCTGTCTGAAGCCTCTTGTCTTGGCAAAAAGATACCAAAAAGGTACGTCCGATTCCTTGCGACACTGGAGCCACACTGCTTCATATTTCATCCTCAACTAGACTCTCTTCTTCGGAAACTCTGAAGAAAACAACCAAGAATGATTCCGTCATAAATCACATAAACGATCAATCGAGATATATAGAAAGTTCCATTTGTTTTTAATATATATGAACAATGAAAGAGAACAAAAGAAAATAAGATCTCTCTCCGGAACTTGTTTTTTCCCCTTGTTTAGATCTCTCTTTGCGCCATAAACCCTCTAATCTGGGTTTTTTCTCTGGCCTCATCTTTGTTCTGGTTCGTACCATGTAAGCATATAATCATTTAGTATTTTGTAGGTTGCATGCGAGGTTGGAATTAATTATTTATTTGGATTTTCTGTGTTCTTCAGGTTTGGTTATAGTTTTGGAAGGGATAGTATCCGTTTGTTCATCCGAGTTATTCTTTTCTGTGGTGTTTGGGACTTGAATGTGCTCAGGAATGGAGGGTTGAGGTGGGTTTTTTGAGATCCTTCAACGGTTTCGAGAGATGGGGAGTTCAAGTGACACCGATACGAAGGTCATTGATCCGGCCGTTGGTGGGTTGGTTTGGGTTCGGCGTCGAAATGGGTCATGGTGGCCAGGCCGGATAATGGGTGTGGATGAATTGTCTGAAGGCTGTTTGGTGTCGCCGAGATCTGGTACTCCTGTGAAGCTTCTGGGGAGAGAGGATGCAAGCGTGTAAGTGCCCATTTGTGAACTTACACAAGTTTCCAATGTTTTCTTGAAATTTAGCTTGTGATTGCTGACTTCATATTCCTATGGCATGGTCGTAGTCTTAGATTCAAACTTATGGTTATTATCTCTAGTATATGTCGAATAGAGGATTTGTTCAGTTGTCTGTGGATTTCATTTCGAGTGCCATAAGACAAACGTATTTTCATGCATCAGATAATGCGTGAATGTTATTGATATATCTTGTTCTACTAATAAAAGCATACTGGGATATTGGTTTGGGGAGTGGGGGATGCTAGGAGATGAATGTGAATCAGATTTGATTTCACTTTGATGGGCATCAGGTCTCCAGTTTTTCATGTAATGATGGAAGGAAGCCTGGGGTTCGTTGGGTGTTTCTTTTTTGTTTAAACAATCTTCTTTATAGTTAGAACGGAGGGAGAATTTTTGGAAGAGGAGGAAATGGGATTTGTGTTTATATAGTGTAATTAATAGGATTCTTGTTTGATTCTCTTTATGTTATAAGAAGATTTTATGGAATGAATGAAGTCGACGATCTTCCGGTGGGAGGTTGAAGAGTATTAGGGAACTTCTTGTCCTTGTTTTAAACGATCTTCTTTATAGTTAGAAAGTAGGGAGATTTTTGGGAAGAGGAGGAAATGGGATTTGTGTTTATATGGTGTAATTAATACTAGGATCTTTGTTTGATTCGTTTTATGTTATAAGAAGATTTTATGGAATGAACGAACTCGAAGATCTTCCGGTGGGAGGTAGAAAAGTATTAGGGAACTTCTTGTCCCTGTTTTAATCTCTTGTACATTCATTCAGTCGAACTTTCATTGCTTATTAAAACGGAGAGGTTTTAGACTATGATTTTTAATCTTTACTGTAGCTGGAGTTCGTGCTACTTTTTGATACTTGATAATGAGAGAGTTTGATTGAGTATTTTCAGCTTTCTTTTTTTCCTTTTGGAAATCGTGCATTCCTCTTTGACAAATTTCCTTGTTAGAATTTGCTAGCCAAAGTAGGAAAACTGCCATTTTTCTGCTAGTTTAAGGTTCTCATGTTTGCCTACTTACATGTGTTTTTGGTGCAATGAGATATATGTGCTCCATTATTTAAACTTCACAAGTCTTTTTCAATTTAAAGTCTAGCCCTGACCAGTTACCTTTGGTAATCCTAATAAGCCTCTTGGTAGTTGTATTTGGCTGAGTCAATGTGAATCTTTTCTGCACATAGTGTTCCTGATGAGATCGGGGAAAATAGGCAGGACATAGCAGTTGACAGACACTGTTTTCATGAAGAGATCTGCAGCATTCTCTTTGGAAGTAAAGGAGCAAAGGACAGAGGACGACCGATATTATTGTCAGGAATTTGTAATCCCTGATGACTATGGACATTCATCAGGGGCTATGGAGTCATTTGCATCTCTAGCAAGAACTCCACATTTTGGATTGATGAATCGCGTTTTTTGGGGGTCATTCATCCGGGATTGGGTAGAAAACTATGTAGAGAAAAGGGTTATTGACTTAGAGGAGCTGTGAGGACATGGCAATCAACCTTAGTACGATCTTGGTTTGCCGTTTGAAGGTCGATTGAGGGTCGCATCAGTGATGTTATAGGGTGAGTGACTACAGAGCGAATTCGTGAAGCCCATCGTCATTCTTTGCAGAGAGAGGGAAAGGGAGAGATGTTCGTCTACAGTAGCTATCTTTTAGTTGTATTCCTTTACCCCATTGGATCTTTTATTGGCTACAGTATAACTGGAAGCAATTATCCTTTCGTAACATGGGCTGCTACAATTAATGGTCTTTTAACCTATTATATGGGCTAACATTTTATTCCTACCCCATGTGTGTGTATATTTGTGTTTGGACCATAGTTTTGGTCCAGAATTTTCACTGGCTATGGGCTCTACATAAATGAATCACATGCCAAAGCTTTTAACTTATACTCGTCAATTTTGATGGTTAAGACTAGGAATAATAAAATTTAGGCCTTTCAACTAATAGTAACTAGTTAGATATGTTCGGTATAAATAACTTCTATGGATTTCTATGGTATACAAATGCTCCTCTAGGAGCTCCAAACTAAGTCTCTTCTATGTTCTTCCGCTTCTCCCCTCCACTCCCGCTTTGTGCAACTTAGCCACGCGCCTATGTGGTCGCCATATATGTAACGGATATGTTGAGAACACATGTGCGATGGGGATGCATGGGGATACTTATAGTAGTTTGGTTGGTTGTATTAGATTTTAAGCGGGGGACACGTGTGTGGTAATCTAGGGTGTGTGTTTCTCGAGACATGTATGGGGACATGATGGGGGGGTCACTTACTCACTTTGTAATGTATAAAATTTATTACAAGGGTTATAATAGTCACTTTTGCCTTGTGATATCTTTTTAGTGGATCATCTAATTACGTAGAACCGATTTTTGTTTTCATTTCCTTGCTAAGTGTTAGTTTACATAGTTTTGGTTGCCAGCGGGTATCATATTTATACTATTACCAACTCCATTATGAAAGGATATATGTATATGTTTCCTGTCTGCCGTGTCTCTCGCCTTGTCCTTGTCCTTACTTGTTAGAAATGCAGTGTGCCATGTCCCTCGTGTGTTTCTGTTTCCATGTTCATGACTTGGTCCGTGCTGCGTATTTGAAATGCGAGGTCCCTTGTGTGTTTCTATATCCATGTTCGTGTCTTGGTCTGTGCTGCTTAGTTGAATTGTGAGGCTTGAAATCATGCTGGCTAAGATTTAGGGTGCTACATCATTTGGAGCATGAAAGTAAGAAATCATGTTTAACAGTGTTCTGGAAGGGCTATAGAGACTTTAGTTCAAGCTGGCTTCCAAATTTCTCTATGCATAGTTGAGTAGATTTGATCACTCACAGCCAAGTGTCCCTAGACGGAGTCATGAATCATTTGTGTAAGTGCAAGTCATATGAGGTAAGGCACACATATGTACTAGTGATGGAAGGATTTTTTGATAAATCGGTCATTCCGCCTGACCTTCTATAATATCAGTTTTGTTTGCATTTCCATAAGCTCCAACTTGGCACTAGTTCTGTGCATTCTTGTAATGCGTTTCCTAGTAATGGATGTTCTTCGTCTCAAAACAGTTTTAGGAAACCGCTCTGCCAAATGTTTTCTGATTTTTTCCAAGAACCATAAGCATTTTCCACCAATGTTTCCCAATGGTCATTTTTTATTGATCTGAGCTTTTGCAAACAGTTTCTTTGGAATGTTATGAAGTACTGTTTCTTCATATACTACAGCACTTCTGCCTTCTTGTATTGCCAAAACAGAAAGAAAGAAGCACCAGTGAGCCTATTGATTGTCAGAACTTTCCATATTTTGGGTAAAACGATTTCAGATTATCCCTGATCAAATTCAACTACTACTGGCCGATTGCAATTTAAAATGCCTGTGGGGACTACTCTGGCTTGCAGTTGGTGTTGATGTCCAGCAGTCAAAAGGACTAAATTGTTGTCTTTATCTTTCTGTTGGCTATATCATTATGTATTTGAAATTTTCTTGCTTCTAGTTAGAGGTGAATTTGTCTTATTCGTCTTCTTTTGGCGGTAGTCACTTGTGTAGGTACTATTTATCTCAAATGAACTGGATCGCTTTTCCCTTAGAATTTAAGAACTAAATTCCTCTTGGGTGTATTGAAATGGTTATTTATATTTTTGTCCAGGGACTGGTATAATCTTGAAAAATCCAAACGGGTGAAGGCATTTCGTTGTGGGGACTATGATGAGTGCATTGAAAAAGCCAAGGCTTCTGCAGCGAATTCTTCCAAGAAACAAGTGAAGTATGCTCGACGGGAGGATGCCATTCTTCATGCTCTTGAGCTTGAAAGTGCTCGTGAATCCAAAGAACATACCGATGTCACTTCAAAACTGGATAAATCGTGTAGCGAACAACTTCTATTCGAGGGACCAACAATGCCTCATTCTAGCAAGGAGACTGAACACATGGATGAGGAATCGAGTAGTTTTGAAGACCATTCTAATTCACCACATGAATTATCTCAGTCTGTTGTATCATTTGAAGAGCCAAATCAGGTAGGTGCTTCTAGAGAGCAAGGAAAGCCGCGCCGAACGCCAAATGATTCAGAGGATGATGGAACTGAGGGAGTTAAGCGAATGAGAGGACTTGAGGATCTGGGAATGGGTGTAGTGTCATCGTTGAAAAGGAAGAGATCCGAAGTGGCACATGTTCATGAGTTCTTAAAACGGAAAAGTCGTCGCCGTCCCTTGACAAAGGTTTTGGAGAGTACAGCTATGGTATCTGTTCCAGTTACTTGTGAACTAATTCCCAGTCCAAACGGATCACCCCTCCCAGGAGTATCCGACAGCAAGGTTTCTGGACTGGAATCCACTGAATCAAAAAGAAGCTTATCAGTGGTGCTTAATAACTCCGATAGTACTGGAATTTCATGTGAAAATGGTATCTCAGTGAATGCATGTGGACATGCTTCTGAGGCGTCACTTGTTAATAACAAACTAAAGGAAAGTGAAATTTCTAGTATGTCAGGATTACCTGAGAACGGCTCATGTGACAAACTATTTGATGTGCCATTTGTAGGGGAGGAAAAGCACCCTGAAGGTATGCTTTACTATAAATATGCACTAACCCAGAGTTTAGGTATTTTTTATTTCTATGTTCTCTATGTATCTATTTTATGTTTCGACTTTAAGATGATAGTTGAGTTGTGAAATAAGAAACTAAGGGTTATGTGAGAAGAGGAGAAGACATAGAGATAACAGAAATAGTTTAGGAACATTAATTTGTACCTTCACCTTAGAATGTATGTATAATAGTCTTTAAACGCGATAAAAATAGTCGGCAGCCTTTTATTCACTGAACAATAGAAAAAAACAGTGTAACAATGATATTCCCGAATGTTTTGGAAACTTATACTTGAGTTTGTCCCATACATTACTAATAGTGATCTGAAACCATCAATATCTTGGCTCTAAATTATAGCCAACGCAACAAATGATATATTCGTGGTTCTAGGATGGCAGTTTTACCCATTTTCTCTGATCATCACAATCACCAGAATCTTGTTTCAGTGCTTGTAATTTGTCTGAAAATTACTAGGCAGTGACGTAGAGAGTTTGTAAGTTTGCCCGTTTGCTTCTTTCATGCTCCATACGTGTTGCCAGTATACTAAGCGGTTGTATGTTGGGAACACGCATATAAAAAGAAGGGAAGCTAAAAATGAGAAAGAAGGGTGGGAGAGGGCTTGCCACTAAATGTTTCCCTACTCATATAAGTTATGGACATCTGGGTTATGCTTTGAATTGAAATTTTGTATTGGATGGATTGGGAGGCCAAATTCCTTATTGGAAATGTTTGTTTGAAGATGAATAACATGCTCATGCATGCAAATGGGAATTTGTGTTGCTAAAAAATTTGCTCTCTGTGGATTTGGTTAAATGCCTATTTGGGTAGGTCCCACTTGTGTATTGTAGTTTGTTATGCTGATAAGCTGATGGTGGCATGGAACTTTGTTGTTTCTTTACTTCTTATCGATAGAATTTTTTCCCCTTCTCATATACTTGTTGCGTGGTTTTGTTACTTTTGATGTTGAGCTATATAGGAAAAATCATCACTTTCTTATCCTCTGCATTCCTACCTTCCAATTGCAGTTTTATTTTACTTGCCTTCTCTTTATTGGCCCCCCATATCCTGTACGGGCACCTTCACTGAATTCGGATACTTTTACCTTTTCTGACATGGCAATTGAATCCAAACTAGGTTTTGCTCCGATTTTGGTATCATGTTCTTCTCAAAAGCCTCAGGTTGGTGCTGGAGGGCAATCTAGTCAAAGCAGTCTAGTTGAAACTCTTTCTTTGGGAGGAAATGAAGAACTTAACGAGTCCGGCTCTACCTGTTCCGGTGCTGCTGATATTGATAATATCAACCAGAGCATAGAAAAGGGTTCTTCAAAGTGGCAAATAAAAGGAAAGAGAAACTCAAGAAATACAAGTAAAAGTAAAAGACAAGACCCAAGAAAGTATACTGATATCAATGATGAACCCAAAGCTTATTTACCAAGCTTAGAGCCCAGAGGGTTAGCTGAATCCCAGGTAGATGACTACTGGGGATGGAGTGGGCATATTTCTTCCAAGGCACCTCATGACGGGAAACTTTTACCTGATTGCTCTCAAACTACGCAAAGGTCACTTCCCTATCGCCAGTCCCGTTTTATACTAAACCCTAAATATCACCCATCAGATTTTCCTCACAGAAATTATGATATGGGTTCTTGTCTATATGATGTTAATCTGGAGGTGAAAGCAAGCTATCGTCCTCAACATGTTCCGTATATTTCTCTCATGAGCAAATCGAATAGTCAACCCGTGATAGGTCACCCTGTTACAGTCGAGGTTTTGGATGATGGGTTCTGTGATCTTCTGGTGAGTCGGCCCGGTCCCAGGCTCGATTGCTATTTTACAAGTAGCAGCTGTGACTTGGATGATGATCTAGAAGAGAATAATGTATCTGCTTTGGAAAGTGTTGATGTGGATTATGAAGTGAAGCCAAATCCAGGGGGTGGAAGGGTTCCTACGAAACGTCTGACTTCGCATCGTGTTTCCCCTAGTAAATCACCCAAGACCAGGAAAAACGGGCATGCCTCCAAAAAGATTCGTAAATTGTCTTCACTAACTGGTACTCAAAAGCGAATTGAAGATGATAAGAAACCAATGGTGGAGAAGATCAAGGGTCCTGCGGTAGCTTGTGTCCCCTTGAAAGTAGTGTTCAGTAGGATAAATGCATCCCTAAACGGTTCGATGCGATCCATGAAATCTGTTTCTTGAAGTTGCAGTAGCTGGAAAAAAAAAAGTGGATGGTTTTTTGTAATTTTTTTTTTGTTTTTTAGGGAGTTCGATTCATTTGGGCAGTCCTAGTTTCAACAATTTTTAACTGTTACTTATGCTCAATTTCCAGCTCTGTACATTCTGCCCTTTTGGTAGAATCCCCATCTTGTATAATAATATCATAATATCATATTAGAGGATGGAAATGAAGTAGGCTGCTTTGATTATGTATATAATGTAACATTAGTTGAGGTGTAAAGATGGTGATCTGTTGGTAGGTTATGGTTATCTGATATCAGGTATTTTGTCACATTTTGGTTTGATTTAACAAGTTATTCGTGTCCCTCTCGGTACTCCTGTTACCGTTACCTGGAGGATTCTGTGCCTCATTTCTGGGTTTTGAAAGCTTCTGCTTGACACTTTTCAGGTATGGAGGACTCTTAAGCGATGTCCTCCATTTTTGCAGCTTAATTTGAGTCTGGACTTTGCATGCTTTACTTTCGACCCCCTGATGTGTCCACACAGAGTTATGTTTCTTATATCTGCAGGTATTTCAGAGCATAACAAGCATTGGCTACCCAAACCCTTACCCGAAGTCATATATTCGTAAGTGGGCTTAGTTGGCCCTTTTGTCCATGGGATTGGATAACAATCTTGTTTGACGAAGAATCAAATTCTGGCTATATTGATTCTTTTTTCTAGTTCTTCTTTCAAGTGCAAGATAACTCAAGGGGTTGTGGTTTTTTTTTCTACCAATCGGGGCATTCCCTATACTACCTCCATGGGGATGGTTTACTCCTCTTACTATAGGACACTTTCCTAGTCAATGTTTAGATCTAGCTCTACCCAAACTTTTTGGTTCACCTCAACATTTCTTAGCTGTCTGATTGTTATTGAGTAATTTTGGAATATCAAATGGAATTCTCCTGAAAGTAATTTTGGTCACATTTGGTCTATATGGTGAATGATTGGATGAACGAATCTTGACCGGGTCTAAGCTTCCCAAGTTCTGTGTTGTTGGGGGCTGTTGTGGAATTCGAAATATAGGCGTCAAGTTTTTTAGGGCTGATGCATAAGGTGGCCTTTGCCATCCCCTCTCCCCCAACTTGCTTGCCACCATAGTTGTTTGTTATTGTCACCCTTTCTCTCATCACCTATTTACGTGTTACCAACTCTATTCGTCGAGAGCTAAGCAATCCATATCCTCACTTCCTAGCTGCCTTGTATAGGGATGGTAGTCCTTGCATAGGGATGACCTAAGACAAGACACTAAACTTGTCTCTTGAAACGGATATTTATCGGACATGAAATAAATTGTCATTCTTACCCCTATACTTTTAGGTGATGGATGGAGGTGCTCTGCCATCCCCTCTCTCCCAACTCGCTTATCACCGTAGTTGTTTGCTGTCACTGTCCTTTCTCCCATCACCTATTTACATGGTTACCAACTCTAGTCGTCGAGCCAAGTGATCCAAATCCTCACTCCCTAGCCCTTGTGTAGGGATGGTAGTCCTTGCATAGGATGTCCCAAACAAGTCACTAAACTCGTCTCTTGAGACGAATATTTATCGGGTATAAGGCACATTGTCATTTTTAAGATGTCTCTAGCCTCTCCCTGCTAGCGAGATATGTGTAGAAATACGATAGTAAAACAAGATTTGTGGTTGTGGAGTGTAGATTTGTGGTTGTGCAGTGTCAAATAATATTGAAAGAACAAGTGTAAGTGTCCCATAAGTCTTGGAGAAGGTTGAGTTTTGACTAAATTATTTTTTCTTAAATATATTGGGTATTATTTGATTTTTTAAATTTTTGTATAGTTTTTCATGAATTTTTTTATGTTTTCTTATTCATTTTGACGAGAAGAATTCAAAAATTATAAAAATATGAACCAAAATTAGAAAAAATACAGATGAGATGATGATGCAAAGATACTAAAAAGGTAAAAAATTATATTTTTCAAATTTTGTAGGACTTTTGATCATAATTTAATCCTTTAAGGATTGCTTTTGTCAAGATGAATATTAATCAAGAAAACTTAACGCAAACTTAATAAGAATTAAAAAAATGATTAAAATAGTAATATTAATACCGAATAATATAAAAAAGAAATGATTTGACGCGTCTCTAGGGTTTTAGAAAAACCAGGACATATAGCAGCTTTCGTCGTCCCCCGATCCTCTCCAAATCACCCAGAACAGGCCTTCGATAGCAGACGCAGCAAAAGCTACTCTCTTGGTATTCTCACTCTCTCATCCATTCTCTCTCTACAATACTCATATCTATGCATATGCATATTTGTATCTATGAACAATTTTTGTGGATGCAGTGTCGGAGGTGTGGAAATGGCGACAGTACCAGGGCCTTTGATCTGGGAGATAGTGAAGAAGAACAACTCGTTTCTCGTGAAGGAGTTCGGTAACGGAAATGCGAGTGTGCAGTTCAGCAAAGAGAGTGACAATCTCTACAACCTCAATTCCTACAAGTACTCAGGTAACATTGGAAAACGTTTGATAGCTTGGTAAGATGTATGGAAGTCAGTAGTTTCCAAATTTGATTTGTTTTCGAGCTTAGGTTTCTGGTTGTTAGGTAAACAGAGAAGATTGTTGAATTTCAGTTGAATGTTATGGACCTATGGCCATGTTTGATTGGTTGGAATGGTAATGGGTGATTTACCAGCTTAGTAGTGAGGGTATTCCCACATCCCAATGTATTGCATATTCCATATTATGTGGATTGGTTGTTCAAAGGACAGTTAGGATAAGCCCTGCGCACCGGGGACAAAGCATAGAGGTCAGTTTAGCTTGTTCTACAGGAGCCTGCGACCATGCCCATTCCACCCCTCGGCCATTGCCGTTGACTCCATTCTCTAAATTTGCACAGATACCAACATGGTAACTAATGGATTATGATAATTTGGATAAGAGTTTGCAGTTTTTTCTTTTGCAGTACCTCCACGAAATAATCCAATCCCATGTCTAATCCAACCTCAGAGGCTATTGTCGTTTAGTTTCTTAAACAATTGGAAAGTAAACCTATGGTAGCAAGCAACAGTTGTACCAATATAAGGGCATCTTTTGTTTGTTTAGGGCTGGCGAACGAGAAAACTGTGACCATTCAACCAGGGGGCAAAGATCAATCGGTGTTGCTTGCAACAACAAAGACAAAGAAGCAGGGAAAACCTGCCAGTTTACTTCACAAGACTGTCATGAAGAAGGAGTTCAGCAGAATGGCGAAGGCAGTTGCAAACCAGGTACTAGTTTCCAATCGCACTGCTCGATTTTTAAGATTTGAGTAAAGTAGAGCAATTTGTTGCTTATATAGGGTATTTGGTGCCTTGTATTTGTCATTTATATGATCTTCACTTAACTAAAACACGGGGAACTTAGGGGCTTGTATCGATATAATGGCTTAAAAAAGGGAAAAGAAAACTACAAGTTGAGCTTGACTAGCTGAAATAGAAGTGTGTTGCTCATTGCAATGAACGTTAATTGACAGTAACATCTACGGGACAGTGTTGCTATCTAGTCATCGTGCTTTGAGAAAGATAGCTAAAAAGCTGAATTAAGACTATAGGCCTGCCAAATGCTATGATTTTTTTAACTGCAAATTGTATATATGGTGATCTTCCCAGGGTTAGCCATGTGTTGGTTCTTCAGGTTATGAAATGATATCAATTGGAGAATATGCATCAGCAGCCAATGCCACGAGTGTAGACCTACCATCATATTACAACTTGCATGTAGTTTCACCCAGGACAAATTAGTTGCGGGACTTGATACTGGTGGAGTATAATTTAATGAGTACCTTTGACAAAATGAACTTGTTGGGTTGTAGCAGGATGCTTTCTTATGTTTTGCATCAATGCATATTGTAGTCTGATATTTTATATGTCAAAAGTAAATTGGTCATTGAAAGAAGAGCAGCAGCTCTGTTTCAGCAGAAAAGATTAGAACTTCATAATCTGCTTCTGGTTGAAATTATTATGTTTTTCCGACAGCAATAAGCAGCTAGTATGTAAGAACCCTAGTGGCTAGTTCTTGATGGAATGAACCTTCTAGGATTGGTTTGTGAGCTTTACCTATTAGTACCTCAATTAGTCCATTGCTGGTGATATGCATGTTGGGGAGCTAGGGTAACTACTGAATCTCTTTATTTTGCCTTGGCCACTACTAGTGTTAAAGGTCCAAAGCTGGCTTTTGCTCAAGGAAATTTGTCTTCAAGGTTGAGAAAAGTGTCATCTTGCTAATTCTCACTTTTTTGAATCTTAATTTCACGTTTTTTCCCCACTTATACCCCCTGCCTATAAATGAAACGTTAATTGGATTGATTTAGACTACTGATTTCATTTCAACTGAAATTTGGTGAATCACCATGTACGAGGATTTCCACCAAGTATCTATGGCTGAATGGTTAAAGCGCCAAACTCATAATTGGCTAATTCGTAGGTTCAACTACTACTGCATGCACGCTACCTACTGGATGTATGCTGCTGGGATTCTCTAATAATACGTTTATTGAAATTGGCTTTGTATCATAATCCAATTCTCTATATTTATTTTGAACTACTTGATCGTCATCTTTCCAATTCTCACTTTTTTGGCAATGTAACTTTTTTCAGGTGGCAGATAACTATTACAGGCCAGATCTGAAAAACGCAGCCCTTGCAAGGTTGAGCGCCGTGCAGAGGAGCCTTAAGGTTGCCAAATCTGGTGTCAAGAAGAGGAACAGGCAGGCTTGTTAGATCAATCATGATATGAAGTGAATTCGTGATGGGATATGTTCTTTTCAGATTTTTAGACTGCAAGTTAGCTTTTTCGCTCATTTTTTTCATTGTAAAAGCTATTATCTTTGGGATGATGCTAGTAGATCAGGTTTCAAACAATAGAGACATCACATTGTGAGGCTTTTGCCTATTTATCAGTTTTGCATTAGTGTGTAGTCCTCAGGAGTAATTATCAAATGGAATTTCATCTGATACCCTTTTGTTATCTACACCCCCCCCCCCCCCCCCCCCCCCCCCCCCCCCCCCCCCCCCCCTATTCTTATTGCTTATGAGCTAGCGAAGTTCTTTTAAATGAAGTCTACGTTCCAGTCGATCGAGCTGCTCTGATAAGGGTCACCCCGAGCCCCCCAATTCCCTTTGGCCTCCGTAGGATTCGGGTAGTTAGAACTTTTCATATGGAATATTGGGGATGAGAAGCTGACACTTATGTTTTGGAATCAGGTATTTGTAGTTTTGCACTTTCTATTTATTATCACGAACTAAACGATTTCAAATCCATTTATTTGAATGAAAGCCTCATAATTGTAGTTAGTGTATAGTACAAGTATGATGACTAGACTCTGCAGGGTTGGGTTGCCTCAATTGGCCTTCCAAATTTTATCAAGTTTCACCTAATGTGTATGTCAAATATAGGATCTCTAGCTTGTGATAATTATTGGATTAAATTTTTATTTGAAGACCAATAAGTAAGATTATTTAGGTTAAATTAATCATCACAAAGTAAGGTCTCGAAAAGACAAGCATGTCTAGTAGAATGTGTTGATGGGCTAAGATTTAGGGATATTTTGGTTAATTTTTCTCTAAGCAAAAACAAATTTTACATTTAATGCAATCGACGCTCTTTTTAAATAATATAGTCTAAATAGACTTGACTAAATTAAATTCTACGAGGGACAACATAATTAAATAATTCAATAACAATGTTAGACCAAATAAACTTTACTAGGTGCTTTCACCTCACAAATGTGAGTTTTACCTTTGTTTCTTTTTTTCTTTTGCGACTCTTTTCTTAAAAGATATTTTGTTGAAGACCTCGTTTTTTAGTTTAAAAAATGCATTTTTTCTTTTGAAATAGGAAGAAATGCTAGATATGAAAAATATCATTGATCTAGACTTTTCTCAATTAAATTCACTCGAGCATTATGCTCGTTGGCTATGTTCCATTGTCTATCTCATAAACAAACATTTTCTTTCCGTCCTGCTCCTCTTTCATAGTCGTGGGTCTTTTCGGCATAAACATTTTTTTACTCTCCCAACTAAAAAAGAAAATTTATAGTTAGTGACAGAATCCACTACGAAACTATTTGTATACCACCGCGCCAAGACTCTCTTGCTCGATCGGTTTTAAGGAAGGCCTTGCCATGTTAGGTATATGAGCAATGCAACGATCTTGAAAACATCTCCGAATTCAAAATTAATAGATAAGATTCACTTGGATATAAAAACTAACACATTTAAGTAAATCTTATCCGTCAAATGATAATTCGAGTTTATTTTCTTAGAAACGTTTCGGAATTAATGTTTTCCCTAGGTATATATACTTTGTATACAGTGGCAGAAACTTGCTTACGTTTGATGCGTGCAAAAAAAGGAAAAAAAAAAAGGACTCGAGAACCTACTAGGATATACATGTAGACCGAATGTTTGTTCCAGACTAAATCAAATGGTTTTTGACTTGAGGAACAAGTATGCTTGCTTCTTTGCCACGGAACTTCTCAACCCCAATCATTCAAAGATTTTACCACCAGCACGTGTGGGTTAAACTAATATTTAACTATATAAATTCACAAAGTTTAGTTCATTGGTACAAATTTTTTAATATATTTTTATTTCTCTCGTCAAGACAGAATTAATCTCAAAAAATAGAAAAGAAACTAAAGAAAAATCACCAAACATATGATAATATCACCATATAATCGAGTCACGTTCATATTATTAAATACTTGGTAAGAATAGATTTCGTTCGAGTTATTGAAAATAATATTCTAAAACTTTCGTATGGTTTTCATTTCTCGTGTGGATAAGGCAAAGGAGTTTACTTAGTAGTCAAGACTCGAGACTTACGAGTTTGTTCTTTCTTAAAAGTCTTAAATTCAAAAACCTCTTAGGTGCTATAAACTTTTATGGGTCAACCCAGCACTGGATTTTATTCCGACTTTAATTGAGGACATCCGTAAACAGACGGTGAAATCGGTCCCCCCAAAATTTCAAAGTTCGCATAAATTGACACAAACACTCCGAGTCATTGTGAGTGACAAAATCTCCATTTAAGAATCACAAGTGAAATTTTCATCTTCTTTTGATGATTTACGCCAACTCAGCCTGACCAAACCAAAGATTTTACCAGCCATTTGCAGCACGTGAGGGTGAAATTAATATTAAACTATTTGTTCACAAAAGTTAGAAAACCCCATCAAAATAACTTTCTACGAAGATGACTGGTGGTTCTGAGGTTCAGTTTCCAGCAACACGCTTCCCATAGGCCAGAAACTTTCATCTGATGGAGTTTAACGTGTCACAAATATTTATTTTGAATAAGTCCAAGTCAATAGCCTCAAGGCATTAGAACTCGTTTTCACCTAATTCCATCACCCCCACTATATAAATGTCAGATAGGCTTTACGGCAATAAACCCAAATGGAAGAGGAGGAGGAAGAAGACTCTGCCGCCACCCCCATGTCTGTGAACGGAGCAGCAGTTGCTCCGTTTGACAGTAGACACAACGACGACGATGGCAGAAAGCGGCAACGTACTGACCGTTGCTTCTCCTTCATGGAGATTCCAATAGAACCCAAGATCAAGTCATTGAAACACCTGGATTCGAAGAAATTCAAGTCAGAGATAAAGAGATGGGCTAAAGCTGTCGTGACTTACGCCCGTCAAGTTAGTGACCGATTTGGGAGCACCCGACGCAGTCAAGATTCCTCTGGAGAACGATTCGGGAGCTCCCGCATGGCTAAAGATTCTGGCAACATCTCCCGCAAGACTAAAGATTCCAGCGACACCTCCGGATCTCTCATTGGTCAACTTGATTCTGGTGAATTAAGACGAAGTTCATGATTTCTGTTCATGTCTTGTGAATTTATTTAACTTGATGAAGAGAGGATACTGTACATAATTGGAAGATTGAGAAAAATGCTTTCTTGATGGAATGCGGGTGTGGTCGAGCTAAGGATGACCAAGGACTTCAAAAAAAAGCTTCGCATTGTTGTGCTTTGAAACACTGTTTCTTAGATTCTCAATTCAATTGCATAAAAGTTCAATCGACAACAGTTACTTCAATGGGTAATTTAGGTTGTGTGCTTGAATCTTCAACGTATGTAATGCATAGCATATAAACTCGAACCCATCAAAAAAGTTATACATCGCAACTAATACAGGTACAAATCGATGCTAAAAAGTGGAAAAGTATACTTCTGCGAAAAAAACTCTAGACCGATGCTGTAATTTACACGAATGACAAAACATCAGATACAGAAATTCTATATACCGATGCACAACTATACTCATTACTCAGCGTATCAAACCCGTGTTAGCTTTAAGCAATGCTCCTAAAATTTAAGTCGCCTTTTGGCTTTTGTTCTCTTTCTCGAGCCTGGGTTACTGCAAAATTGAAGCCTAAAGAAAACTTGAACAATTTTTTTGTTTTTTCAACTATGCCTGAGAAGTTTCCCTGTCATTCGGCTTTCTTTACTAAAGCAGCAGATAACTTCTCATTCCCAGAAATGCTCCTCAAAAGCTGTTTGGAGCACATGTCCTGTGCATGTGTTGCGTTCTTCATTCGGTTGGCTCTTACCCAAGCGGGTTCCTATCAAAGTAGAAAAACAAGAACTTTATAATAAGTCCTACTTCATTTAAATTTCTTCTCCAACTGTATTTGGTAAACCAATGTCTACATTAAGGCCGTTTGCATCTTGGATTTGTGGGTTTTGCTCGGAAAATTCATGTTGTCTTTCCCTAGCACCTTTTCCTTTTGTCACACGAATCCAAAATACAACCATGGCCTGAAAGAAATGTGAATGTGGGTGGAATGAGAATTTGTGTAGGAGAAATGACAGAATTTCACCTCGGGCACAATGCGAGATAATCCAAATTTGATTAACAGGAGGACGTGTTCCATAACAAGGATCGCTGCAAGTCCGGGTTCGATTTTCCATTTTCTTTCTTGATCGTACAAGCATACCAGAAGCACACAGTTCGTGCATATGGACATCACTATCAGAAACTGAAATTCCACACGTGGTTCTGTATCAATGATTGTAGAGTAGGAAGGGAACTACATGCGGCGAAAAGATAGGCAATTGATACATCAAGTACAACAGAGATAATATACTAATTGTGAAGCGATGTTCTAAGGTTGTCGTTTCCCATTTGCAGGTTACCATATGGATGCACGAATCAAAATGACGTTTCCCGGCTTGTTTTACAGGCAAATATTATCGTTTCACTGTTCAATCTGACGCCATGCAATGATCATAACTGCCACACAAAAAAAGCAATAAAGGAGGCTACATTGTCGAGACGAAAGTAACTTGTGTCTTTGGACTTGACAGCAACAATAAACGTTTTCTCCTATATACTTTTGAAGGGGTAAACGGACACATCTCCTTCCATCAACACATCATTTCCGCTTCCACAATTTTGAAGATACTTATATGCCAGAATTTCGCATGTTTGTCCAACCGGGCAAATTTATAACAGCAAGAAATGCTTGGACTAAAAGCCAAGAGAGTTAACTGCACTGAAATACTGTTTAAACCATGTATAACCAGTACCTGAAATATATTGAGCCAAGCTCCAATAGTTGCTGCAGCACGAGGCGTGGGCCTTTTAAACATGGCAAGCAGCTTTAGTGCATCTGTTCTGATTTCCGCAATGTTGTTCTGCACAAAACAAACTTCCATTGACTTCACTGAGACCTAATGTTATTCCAAACAGTATCAGCAATTATGTTGAAAGAGAAACTTCTTATTACCAAGGCAGCAAAAGCAAATGCTGGCGGGAATGCACATGCAAACATCATAATCATGCCAAACTGCAATGCCAATTCTAGAAAGTCTGCAGGAGAAGAAATAAACTATTTCACAATTTAAAATGGTAGCACAAAAGCCAAAGAAAAAAGAAACGATACGAGAGATCTTGGAACAGAATGATATGGCTTTAAACGGCATATGGTATACAAAAGGTTACTGATAGACAAGCAAACGTATTTCTGACAATTGAATGCGTTTTTACATTACCATCAAAGAGCCCATCTTCAAGTTCCTCACCAACACTTGCAGAATAAGAAGGCTTAAGATACTCTTTCTCTACCCTAGAAATGAACTGAGTCTTCCCCGTTGACGATCCTTTCTCGCGTCTTCTTTTCTTTCTACATGGAAAACAATGCACAAACCCATATTCCAGTCATGTCCAAGGAAAGGAAAGGTAACCCCATGATCAGGTAATAAGCTTGTAACTAAGGACATCACAAGAATGAAATATGCTTACCTAATAGCTCTATGTTTCTTGTAGCTGTATTTCAGGAAGGGTATAGAATTTTCCATCAGATTTTCCAGCACCTGGAAAACATTTTCCAACAGAAAGACTACATAAATACACCAAAATTAGATCCAAGATGCAGAAAAGATCAGCAATAACCACCTACCTCGGATACAATTAGGCGCTGAATCAAAACTCGGCGAAGAGTCAAAAAATTGCGGTGAAGAAGTGCATGGTAGAAAATTCCGATATATGACTGCATAAAGTAGAGACCGAACACCTGCAAGGAATGTAAATACTTAGGGTTTGGTGGAATACCCAAATACATAACGGATTGCAACTTTTTCTCTGAGTTACCTTGTAAATCAAGCTGTCAGCTCCATATTCTCTACTTTCATTGTTTTCACATTTAATAAGACTGACTGATATCTTTGCTCCAATTCTGTTAAAATACTGGATGGCCAGAAGATAGACCACTGTCAGCCCAAACCTGAAACAAAAAATTGACATACGTTATCATATATATACAAAAATGATGAAAGATCGTTGCTAAATTGACTACTAGAAAATGAGAAGACACAAGTCAAGATAGATAAGGAATCAAGCTTAGGTATAAAACACATTACTTGAGGTTTCCGGATTATAAATAGGTTTGGGCTTGCAATATGGTAGGTATACCTAAGAAAGAAGGGGGAGATCATGATTTGTTTCTTCCTAAGAAAGAGAAAGAATATCAGTACATAGTCCTCACTTCATAAGTTCAGATCCGATAACCTCGTATAGATGAGCATAAGCCAATTCAAATGGCAGCTGAAGGCATATGATGGTCAAAATGATAATGGCATCATTTCTGAATCTCATAAGACGTCCGACCCATTCCTCCCTTGGAAATACCTCCTTCTCTTCTATCTTATCACTGCCCCGTTTCTTGATAGGAGATTGGAGGGAACTCCACTCCACTCCAGAAATTTTATAACTAGGCCCTCCTGCAACCGGACTACTTATTTGCCACCTACAGAAACAGAGATGATTAAAAGAAAAAACATTAACCATGACTGAAAAAGAAAAAAGACTAAAAATATACACATGGGTGGAGGGAAGAACTAGCAATTAGTGATAGTGAGATAACAAATCCAGTTACCTGGCTAGAAGGGCAGAGTTTTTACGTTTCCAGAATTGCAAGAACAAAACAGCCCATAATATAATGCTTATGAAAAAAGCAGGGAGCACTAACAACTGCATGGATCTGCAGAAGACAGTAAGCAAACACACAAATTATAATCCAGGATACACAAATCGAAGAATTTCTTCTTTTCTTTTCTTTTTTTTTTTATATTAAAAGTTTGTTTTTGCTACCTTATCTAAAATCCATAATATTCTCAACATAGTTGCTAACACCTAATCAAGGTGCCATAGGCTTACCCAAAATCAACGAACTGCAGGGTAACACCGAATACAGCTGGAAATAAAATCCACCGTGTAAACATTCCAAGGAAAGCAAAATAGGTCGCGATCTACATTGTAAATGACAAAGATTATTGCAACTCAAATTACGTTCGTGAATGAATTCCAATAGCAGCAAGCAGCACATCAGCATATACCTTTGTCCCAAAATATGCATAGATCTCATCAATAGGCTGACTTGTAAAGTCCCAGCAGTTCAATGCCCAACTTCGCAGAAGCTGCTTCCTCTTTATTTCATCTATAAACCAAAACTCAAGAATCGTCATTGTCCTGACTCCTGATAACTACTTGTAACTTTGCTAAAGATGGAAGGATACCATGCAAGGGAAAGACTTCTTTGACAAAGCCCCTCAACAACAAAATCTGAAGAAGAGATTCCCCTGACTCCCACTGGAGCTCTTTGCCATCAGATTTTATAGTTATCGTTGAATAGCTCTTGTTCACCTGTGAATATGAAGAGTTAGAATCAGTTCAACAAGAAAAACAGTACATACAACGAATCCGTGGAACCAGGAATCCAGTAGCACATTTTGTTTTTCCATCTGGCACAAATGGACAATGAATGTACAAAATAATTGAAAATGTAAAAGAAACATATAGACTATAGTAAATCAAATACAAGTTATAATTGAAAACATACACATGTACAAGTTATAGACTATATGTAGTTGAAAAAATACATATGCATAACTGTAAGAGAAACATATAGACTATAGTAAATCAGATTCACTACTGCCTTAACATATAGATAGCCAATATCTATCAAACAGATTAACATGCAGGAATATGGATGAGCATTAGTCCATAAAGAGCAACTCACAACTCCGTATATGATGTGACGGAAGCAATGAAAACGCTCGCACCAACTGAACAGTGAACCATCAGGTTGTCTGACAAAAGCTTCAGCTTGATCCCACTCAAAAGGTAGATCCATTCCTGAAATCGACATTAACTATCAATACTAAGCAAGTCAAATAAAGAAACCATTATTTCTAACTTTCCCCTGACACGAACTAGATACTCATCAAGAATAACAGGCCATGGAATAGGAAAAGGGATTTATAAGACAAAGTAAAGATGGACAGCAACAAGAACTAAAAAACAGCCATTCAACTATTACCAATATGCGTTCGCTTCTTCAATTGCAACTCAGCTGCAGCTCTCCCCAGGGTTTCCACGGGTGCTGCCAACTAAAAAAGTTAAGGTTGCAGAATGTTAATGCATCTGAAGTCTGCAAGTGTTTAATCTGACAAATGCAGCAAACATCCCTATTTACAAATACTAACATAAAACGTATACATAAGGTTCAAACATTCCTTGATTTGTGGAAAACTTTTTTGACCCGTAAAATCATACCCATGGAACAATACCATATAGAATTGAGTGTTGGGGTGGATTTGGAACATCAGCTGCTAAGCTACAATGTAACACCATAAATTACTGTATCGATCACGGGTGCGTGCGGGGCAAGCAGTGTGTTGTGCGTTTTCACGAGATATTGGTGCACCACATGAGTTTTAATGCATCAAAATTCATCAATCCAGCAGGTAAGGTATCACTACATACTACTATCAGTTGCACCAAGCGGTAAAACATGTGGATTTGAACATAGATATACTACATACAACAAGAAACAAGAAACAAAAACAGAGAGGCAAAAGAACATGCAGGAGGATAGAAGATTTGAACCTTGATAAATTCTTCTTGAATGCCAAGAAGTCTGTCTACTATTAACCCCACCTTCCTGAGCTCATCAACAAGAACCTCAACGCAACCACAGCTTTCATCTCCTTTCTCGAAAACCTTCTTTGGAACCACTACCCCTATCTCAAAAGCCGTTTGCTCTTCCTCTCCATTTCCGTTCATTTCCAAACCTAACCCTAACTCTAACGCGACAATGTCAAGCCCCGAAAACCCAAACAAATAAGTGTGAAACAGCCGTAGTGACTCAAACACCCAAATGGGTATCTCTTTCTAGAATCAGCTGAACCTTTATTGAACCCTAGAAGTTCTTCTGCGACAAGATTGATTTGGGAACCCCTGTGTAATTAAGGTAATTGGCGATATGGATCCTCTGCTAAACTCCAATAAAAGCTTCAATCAAGAGAAAAAAAACTGAAGTTTTTGGGGGAAAGAAATAAAGAAATAGGGTGTATTGCTGATATGGAAACTCATGGGTTCCACAGAGAGAGAGAGGGGCAGAAGAGGAAAAGATGCCTGTTCACTCGGAAAATGTGGAGAGTTACACTTGCGATTCACATAAAGGAGGGGGACAAAAGAGGGGGACACGTGGTATAACGACCGTTGCCTTTGAGAAACGGCGGGTTTGTGTTTGATTCAGGGAAGGTCAACAATTCCAGTAAGTCCCGTTGCACAAGTGCCAATGCAATGCATCATTGGTTGCTGTGACTAATACCACTTGTGACCTTTCCCTTTCATCAAATATCTGAAACTGATGAAATCTGCAGATGAAGGTGGGGAAGAAGATGGGTTCTTTTGGTTTCTTTACACAAACAAAGGGCTAGTTGTTCTGCAGGGTTTTGGCGTGACTTTTGAAGGAGGAATATGTACTTGTTCTTGTTCTTGTTCCATTCTTTCGTTTTCAAGTGGGTGAGTGGGGTTCCCTCCATTCAAGACGGCAACGCTGAGAGTTCTATGTGAGCTGAGAGTGCCAGCCGTGTATTGGGGGCCCTGCTGTGCGCTACGCACAGCAGGGCGTGCTGGTTTTAGCGCACAAAATACTGCCCAAACCGTAAAAAGCTGACCGAACAATTTTCGGGCAGTGTTTTGTGCGCCAAAACGACGTCGTTTTGGCGCACAGCACGCCCTGCTGTGCGCTGTGCACAGCAGGGCCCGGTTATGGGGCTCGCATGGGTGTGAAGCTACTAGTCTAGTGGGTGCAAAATCATATAATTTTGTTTGTTTTATTATCGAAATTAGGTAAATCTTATTTACCCCGAATTGTTATTAAAATATAAAGAAGTCAAACAACTTAATTTCGAAAACAAAATGAATAACTTATGTTGTTTTATTCGAGCTGTATTATAATCCCAAGTCCGTCAATAGCTTTGTTATTGTCTAGGCATGATCGGTCGATTGCAAGAGGTAGTCTATCGAATCTCGAGCTTTTCAAACATATTTTTACTGGTTCATTATTTATTTTTATAGATAAGAAATTTTTTATAAATTGTATTAATTATTGAGATGGACGATCAAGATTGAATTACTTCTTACAATCTGCGCATGAAAATTGTGTCCTTTTGGGTAACCACGAGGTTTTAGCCTTACCGATCTATAGTTCTATGTTTGTATATTAAGCATAATACACAACAAGTTCTTTTTATTTTTTGAAAAAATTTAAAAAGTTACACAATAAGTCACATTATCACCAATATTTCTCTTCATTTTTAATTCGTTTCGGTCTTTTAAAAAAAATTAATTAATTTCTATTCATGTGTTCTCTGTTAGTATAATTTGTTCATTTACTGTTGAATTGTGACTCAATCTCGATAAGAGTTTTTTATATCCTCGTACATAGTATGTGTACCACACTTATTTATACTAAGTAAATGTATGAGACAACATGCTCTCATTGTTTAAGAAAAATTAAAATCACACAAAACTCCATATCAATATTAATATTTTTTTTCTCTTTATTTGTTTTATCACTTGCAAGAAAAAAAAAACCTTCAAACTTACTCTCATGTTCAAACATTCTTTCATCCTCAATTTTCATATTTAATGTTAAAAATGTAATTCGATAAATAAAAAGTCAAGGAACATATCTTTCTATGCACATATTCAAAAATAAATGTGTTCAGAATCATTAGATGCACGTAAAGCCCACATTGTTTCAAAAGATTCCACGTGCATCTAACGGTCCAGACACAGATGTATCCGAATCTGCGTACGAAATGCACATTCCTAGACTTACTCTTTGATAAAAGTTTCACGTACATAATCCTGATGCCACGCATGTTATATACTATGCATATGCATGATACATGACATGTTTGGCTTTGTTAAGAAGAATTTAAAAATCAAATAATAATCTACGTCAACATTAATGTTTCTGTTATCTCTTTATTTGTTTTCCCACTCATAATAAAAAATACTTTCAAATTTACTTTCACTTTCAATCTTTCTTTCTAACATAATTGTCCAATTTAATGTTGAAAAGCGAACCGATAAACGATTTCAATTCTTCCGTGCATAATACATAGTACCATGTTTGTTTTGTTATCATCAACGCGTGAATGCTTTAAGGCTTGTGTTTAACCAGTGCAAGATTGTTAAAGAAAAAAAATTTAGGAACACAAATAATTTGTGCACATCAAACGCAGATGTGTCTAGTATCATCAAATGCATATAGAATTCTCCATCTATGTCCGGATATGCACAAATAGTTTGTGTTACTAGACTTTCATTCTTGTTAAGAAGGTCAACAATTTCCAAAAGTGAAAATTCTAGTACAGCAAGGTCATAAACAAGTGTGATTTCTTTGACCCATTGTAATAACTACCAGTGTCCATACACTCTTCATCCTTTTACAACCTACCTGAACAGAATCCCTTCATGTGCAGGGAGACGAGAGTTAACATTTTCATATTTCAATGATCCAAACCGTTCATTTAGTAAGACACAATACATGAGTGTCTGCTCGAATCATGTTCATCTTATGAGAAATGAAAATTCACCACAAACATCAACAAAAGGATTCAACTCTGCTGCCTGGGAACCCATTTCCGAATGTAAAAGCTGCGACTTCATGTATCATTTCGAATGCCAAAGTTGCAAGTTCATGTACCGTATGTTTAGCTAATCGAGGTACGAATGCATTGGACCATGTAATCCTCAAAAATTTCAGGCAACATTCATGTCAGCCACCATGTAAATTACAAAGAGAATGAGAGGACAATGATGTACCTTAAAATTGAAGATATCCAAATGCATATTCTCAGGAAAAAAAACACATTGATCCATGTACAACATTAAAGTAACTCGGAAACCCAAAAGAGAAGAATTCAATAGCAATACGGAAATAATCAAGAACCCAATGATGTCGCTATAAATCCTCTATATTATGTTTCCCAAACCTCCATAGCACCTTCATCCTGCTGTCCATTTGAACTTATATGCAGTAGTTTTTTGCGGAGTTGAAGATGACTTTCTCCAAGGACAAACAGAAGTCCACTTATCTCCAGTTTTAACATGTTTTAGGTAATGCCGCCAGCATTTCCTTGAGTAGTACCTACAGCAGGTCGGATTCTCTTCCCTGTTCATCATCTTCTCGTGGAGGAGCTGTCATTCAGGCAAAAAAAGCAAGCAATATAAAGTAGTTAGAAGGTCCAAGTTCATATTTCTATATAACAAAATTGTGTTGCTTAATAGTAATATATAGGCCCCGTTTAGTTGCCGAGAAAGGAAAAAAAAAGTGTTATAATATATAACTTTCCTATGTTTTGTGTGTTCAGTTAGCAGGAAAATTATGAAACCCACATCTCTAATTTTTCCACCAGGACTAATTTTCTCTCAAAACACGTCCTGTAAAAAAATCAAGATTTCTGCAAAATCTTGATTTTACACTGGTTTCTTACCCAGTTAAACTACTACTTTTTAGCTTTTTCATAAGTTTTTTTCAACCAAATCAACACATGAAGGAATATACGTTCCTTTTTCCTTCACTTCACTTCACTAAGCTTTTATCGGGAATAATTTTCCTATACCAGTTTCTTGACAAATGAACAGGTTCATATTATTATGCTGCTGTAGCGGACGATAAGCAGTTACTTAAAAAGGTAATAGCCAATAGGATCGGGTTATCGGACTGCATTAAAGTAATGAAATTTGCAAAGGAACAACGATACCTTCATCAATTCACTGTCAGAAGGTGAGACTACCGATAGAGTCTTTGGGTGAGTTGTCCATAACAAACTCTCAAGAAGATCGTCTAATCTCGTTGATGGATTAACTATTTCTAGCTTGAGATCATTGTCTGCCGGTAGCTGGATACCTTCCAATTCCTCAGAAATAAGCATGTCCTTCATTAGAATCATTACCATGAGAATTAATTTAGACAGGGCAGGAAAAACACGAGAAAAGACGGTTAACTACAATAACTCATATCAACATCGACCAAAAACGAAAATAATCGAACTAATAAATACCTTCTTGTGGTGTACAACCAATTTCAATTTTTTTGATTGATTCAACTCTCCAAGAAACTTCTGCAACGTAACCATCCACAAAGGGTGATCTTCAGTATGGCCTTTAGACACACCTTTCCTCAACGATTCAAAATGAAGCTTGGCTTCCTGCAGTTTTGGAGTTCTCATGGAAAAGGAAAAGGTTTTACCTCCAGTGTACTCAAAAGTATTTAAATTTGGAGCATCAACAATAGCCTCGTGCAGCTTTTTGCAGCGTATAAGTACTAGTGTCTTCAGATTATAACTTAGAATTGTAAGTCTCTCTAGGGTATTACATTCCATCAGGACCAACTTTTCTAGGACCGGAAACTTGGAAATCTGGGAGTGAAACAACTCATCTGTGATGCTGGAATCCTTCAATGTCAAATTTCTTAAATTTTCACAGCTATTCAAGACGACATTGCATAACTGAGCTCTTTTCCCATAGCACCATAAAGTTTCAAGATTTGGTGCTTCAATCACTACCCTCTCTAGCCCGTGGCACTGATGCACCTCAACCCTATTGAGTTTAACGAGAGTTGAAAGATTCAGACCTTCCATCCCATCACAGTGTATCAGTCTGAAATCCTGGATCATGGGACAGCTACGAACAAAACTCTGCATAATATCCTCATTTATATGCATTTTCTTCATTGACAACTGTTGCAGATTAGGAAGTTTTATATCCTTGTAATTATCCAACTTACATCCGTATAACTTCAATGACGTCAATGCTTCTCCAGCCAGCACAAATTGAGGCACACTGTAACGATGCCTCCTCTTTCTTTCAACATAAATTTCCAGCTCTTTAACATTTTTTGTAGTAGCAGTATATAACCAGCGGTCAATATGACACGCCAATTTTGGACCAAAAGTGATAATGTGTAGCCTAAACTTCTGTATCCAAACCAATGGTGCAATTCGGGTTGATAAGGAGCCTTCAACAAATCTCTTGAACTCTACTTGCTGTACTCCCCCCAGTAATTGGAAACTCTTTTGATCGAAATCAAACGTGAGGAAGGAAGCCCATGCACTTCTCCATTTCTTGGACAAGACACTAGTTCGCGTGACATCTTTGGGGCAACGCAGGAAAGATAGAATGTGATGGATAATAGGGTCAGGCAATTCAGAAATCTGATCGACATTGTTACTTCTTTCATCCACACCATTAACATTTCTCATCTTTCGCTTCTTTTTCACCCTAGCTTGATTTGTTCCAATGTCAAATGCCTTTCTCTTTGGCGTCCTTTGCAAGGTCCGATTCACAGGATCAATTCTCGACGAAGTGGTGTTAGAAAAAAATTTCGCTCTATCAGTGGAAGGTTTCCAGTTATTAAGTTTTAGTTGTGAAAATTTCTTCCATAACATTTCAGACACTGAGCCAAATCTGCACACAAATACAAAAAAATAACTAGTATCACAATCACAAATTTCTGCTTGCCAAAATGGTTTTTCCCACGATAACCATTTGCAGAAATCGAGTGCTGCCAAAGATACTGATGCTGCTAGAAAATCCTTGCATGTGCTACTCGAAATCCATGGAACTTAAGGTAACATCCACCTCAAGCTTTTGATAATCACGTGAATTGTAATTTACGAACTTTACCTTGTTCTTTCACTATGTTGCAGTAAGCCAAATTATTTTGTGATAATTATTTTGTGATAACTGAGAACTTGAAAATCAAGAATGTTGATTTCAAAAATTTCTGTCAAACCACATGACAAATGAAGTCGAACCGAGGGTTACCATACATGATCAGAAAAAAGCAATAACAGAATTTCCGAAACCCGAGAGATCCGTCATTCCCTCTACATATGCAGACAGACAATAGGGATTCCAAATTCCCTCCGTAGCAGCGAATTACAAACTTGTGGGTCCCTATCTTTTCTATCTCTCGAGCCCCGAAGAAACCCCCCCCCCTCCCTTCTCCTCTTTCGGACTCCATCTCTTTTGACTCTATCTATGTGGGCACCTGATATCCATGAGGGTTCACCCACCCCTTCCATCTGGGGGTATGTAAACAAGAATGCTGAGCCACTTCGAGCGGTTAGCTATTCCACCTCATCAGCTCGTTCGGACCCTTATCCCCAGCCAAAGCGAAAGCTTTAGCTGTCTTTTACACTTCCTTCATCCCGATTCATAACATCTGTGAAAACTTTAAGGGACAAGACAACTAACCGAATCTAAAGCTTCTGACAATCACAAGAACCACTTCTAGTTTCGAAATTCCGCAAAATCAGTAGGTAAAACAAATTGTGATTTTATTACAAACCTTCATATGTGTTGATTCATCTTTCCCAACCTTGAAGTAAGCCAAAATATTTTGGGTGGTAAAACAGATGAATATTTGATGATCTAAAATGCTTACCTCAAAAGGGAGGTCTCCGCAAAAGGACGAAAAATGAAAAAAAACGGTGTAATTCAGAAACCCGCCCCCAGAAACGTATTCATATGCACACATACATCTAAGGATAAATACCCATATTGCGCAAACTGTTAAACCTTCAACATAAATTGGCCAAGAAACAAAAAAATAAAACTCGAAAAGTATACGCAAGTCGAAAGGAATTTCCTTTGCATAGAGACTGCATAATCATCACAATCTGAATCTTTTACAAAATACAGATCATTTGAAGAACGAGAAACAAAGGCACCCGATTTGAAACATAATGAAGATTAGGGTTTAATATACAAATAACGATGAAGAGTACCTTTTTGTTGAGGACGGCGCGATTTGTATGTATATATCAATGGCGGTTTTCGGCGTTCCTCATTCTGCTAATGCGACAGGGATGCGCCAATCGAGGGTTCCAATCTATTTGTTCTCCCATTACTTCGGAGGTAAGTTTTACGGCGTTGGGGGTTTAGGGGCCGTTTGGTTACCCGTATAAGCAAATAAATTAATTTGGCTGATGTTTATTTTTATTCTTAACTCATTATTTTTAGAATAAAGCAAGTAAAAAAATGAGTTGTCAAACAACTTTAATTAATTTTCTTTTCTAAAAATAAGAAAAGCCAGAAACTACCCGGTTCACGATTAGATGGTTGTTAGCGATGCAGTGAATTGCATGCTGCATCATGAAAAATGAAAGAAAATTTTACATTTGTATAAAATTAATTCATGCTTATATAGGTAAAAATTAGATCAAATAACACACGTCTTCTTTTAAAAGTTTGTTCCATGATTTTAGACAATATCAATCGGTTGGTTTGATAAGCGTTTACGGATATTCAATTGAGATGTTTTCCAATTATAATGATTCAAAATATTAAATCTCAAAAGAAAGAATTAAATGACTTTTATCATTCAAGTAAAATCCGTGTGAGTTTCATACACGTGAATAATATTCACTCTATTTTTGAATGGGTAAATAAAGACGATTGGTGCAGGATTCTTTAGAAAAGTACAGGCTAATTCGGAGACTTGAAGCTTGGCTTAGCAAGTTCAGCCCCACTACGGGCCGAAGCTTTGCTCGAGCATAATCAACCAACTTCGTGACTTGGCTTAGCTTCCAGGACAGTGTATATCTCTGTAGTTGATGAAAGCTGACATATTTTTCCTTCTCTACGACCCGAAGTTCAGTTCTTTACATTGATCTCTTACAAAACCTAATAGTATAATAACCATTCAATCATATCTACCAGTCCCAAAAAAACACCCATAGGCAACCAGTAATTGCCCAACGCAAATGGTTCAAGACATGCAAATCCATCAAAGGATGAACTGATACCACAAGTATATCACCAAAAAACAAAAATAGCAAAGGACCAGGTTCAATATTGTGTTTTATTCAATGAAAATGTAACAAGTTCTAGATAATATACATTTACCCAAAATCATATCCAAGGATAAACCTAAAAGCCAAAGCCAAATTCCCATACCCATGAAATTGCAGTGGCCTCCTGACCAATTTCAGGTTCATGACAACTACTGGGAAAAAAAAGCCCTCAGAGCTCATCATGGTGCTTTTCACTCGCGAGGGTAGTTCTCGGTTGGTGATCAAGAAGATATGCAGTAGCTAATGATGCGTGAAGAGCAGCTCCATAAGGAAGTGAATCTTCGTTTATTTTGAAGTAGGGAGAGTGAACTGACGCGGGCTTTTCGGCTGTTTCGCTCTTCATACCGAGGAAGAAGAAGTAACCAGGTATCACCTCTTGGTAAAAGGCAAAATCTTCAGACCCCATCAAAGGTTGCATCTGCTTGACATTAGGATTTCCAAGCATGTCCCCTGCGACTTTTAGAAAGTGCTCGTGCAAGCCCTTGTCGTTTACTGTTGCAGGAAAGAAAGGCTTCTCCTTTGATAAGAAGTCTACAGTTGCATTGCACCTTTGAACTGTCGCTTGCCCGATTATTACCTGTTAGTGAAAAGAATTAGTCTGTATGTTGTTGAGAATTAACATGAGAATGTTGAGAGACTTGACAATATAGAAGTTCTAGCCAAAACCTTTAAGAATGATATGGTTCGAAACAAACTGCATTATATGTTTTTTTTTATAATATTAGCGGTGGGGGAGGGTGCTCCCCGGATTTGAACCCGGGTACTCGAGCGAGCTAGCACTTATGTGCTCATCATGCACCACTTGCATGATACTTCTGTCACCAAAGGCTGAGAAAGGGACAATTCACGGTGATACTTCTGATAACGATAGGATCGCAGAACCATTTGCTACAAAACTGACTCCAGTGCTCAATGAAGTTAGCTGGGAAGTCCAAAAGTGGTCAAAGAATCAACGAGTTCTATACCTCTTTGATTCGCTGCCTGAGTTGCATAAAGCTTTCCTTTGAGAATGCTCGGAAGGTTCCACCAATGGTGACAGAATCTGGTATAACGTTGAATGCACCACCTCCTTGGAATTTAGCAACCGTTACCACCTGCAAGTGTACATAAAGAGTATAAACCTCCTAATGAGATATGGACAGTGGAAACCAAATATCATGTTTGTTCCAAATGGAAGAAAACTTGGAGCATATCATCGGAAGAAGAAGCTGACGAAACTCTCAAAGGAGTCAGAGTGACCATCTTAGAGGTAAAAATATTCAAATCATGCCACCTTATTACTAATGTACTCCTTTTCCATTTCAAAGCACATTAGACATCTAAGTTTCTAAATGACGTTAAGAGATCTTTTTCAGCAACTTCTTGATGATATCCCAGCTATGACAGATACACCCCGACAGCATAACTACCTTACAGACAAGGGTTCACAACGTTCACATGTCTGCCCATTGAAACCTTGCGAGATGGAACTGCGGTTGGGGTCTCAAATATTGTTGCATTTCAGCATTTGTCAAGCATGGTCTACCAATTGCACATCAGTGCTAGTCATCTCACTTAATACCCAGCAAAGGTAATTTTTCCAAAACACAATAACCGAACTTGTTACCCAAACATGCACTCATCGCCTTATGCATGTTGCATAGTCTGATAATTGCAACAGTAGTTAATGGGAATTATACACTCTAGTCTCTAGACTAGTGATTTCATAATAACAACAAAAATCGATAACGGCTTCTGTTGCGTAAGAACTGGAACACCAAATTTGCAGATAATTGAGTTCAATCGCTTCAATGTACAGTTATAGCATCTAAAGTTCTGCAAAAATTTCAGAAGGGGTTACCATGTTAGTCGAATATTGAAAATGTACCTGAGAATCCAGTGGATCAGCTTCTCGTGAAACAAGATGCTGTAAGCTGACAATCACGTTTGAAGCTGCTAAAATTGGATCTATTGAGTGCTGAGGAATGGCCGCATGACCTCCCTTTCCACTAATTACCGCTTCGAAAAAGCCACTCCCAGCCAAAAGAGGGCCAGATCTGGAGGTTACTTCACCTAAGGGCAAGTCAGCATGGACATGAAGCCCAAAGATAGCTTCAACATTCTCGAGTACTCCAGCATCTATCATTTTCTTTGCCCCTCCACCTCCTTCCTCTGCTGGTTGGAAGACAACAAGAACTGTTCCCTACTGGCCCGAAAAACAATACAAGAGAAAGAGACAATTCAAAAATGTAGCCCCATAAAAGAAACGTATAATACAAAATAAAACATAAAGGAGCTTGGGGTACAATTGTTCTCATACAACGGGCAATTGTAAAACTTGACTTTTGTATTAATACAAACCGAATATGACAATTAAATTAACCTATTTAAAGATGTTCGGTAGAGTCCTTTTTCTGATAAAGTCAGTGAAGTCCTTATCATACTGTATGGCCAGATTATAAGGAAAGGAGATGAACCAGACTTTTAAGGCATCTATTTTCCAGATATCGGGAGTGCCACAGTGTTTAAGACCTCGCCTACAGAGATCAGCAGATCCCAAAACTCAGCATCAACAAAAGAGAAAACACTGCAACCTGTTTCGAATACTTGTACAATGGCCACTTAAACGAAATTCATCCCTTTTCCGTAACAAATTATTAATAAAGTTGGTCAAAGCACCAGTTTGCAAAAAAGTATAGCTGGAGGCTGGAGCCTACCGTATCTTTCTCCCTAAAAACTCATTTTACCCTAGACAACCTTAAATTCTTGGAAGACTCGACCAAAATTCTCTCACTCCAAGAAGCCAACCAGCTCCTAGTATCGTATTTTCCATTCCAAGAGCCAAAAACAATACACCCAGCCATTCCAGTCTCCAGTCTTGCATTTCCCCAAAAAAACTGTGATACCATGGAATTACACCTCAAAAACCAACAAACCAGTCTGCCACCAAAGTTTCTCAATCCCCTTATGTATCAAGAGACCAAGATTTCGGGTAGATTCAACACACCATACATCTTTCTAAAGTAAGAGTCTCTAATCTCTACGACAAACACCCGTGGAAAATTCATCCCAACCAAATCGGAGACTTATAATCACCAGTCCACAAGGACATCTTGCTTTTTTAAGATAACAAACTCAAGATCCACCAACTGCCTCTGCAAAACCTCCCTATGCACCCATATCTCCTCAACCACCGATCTACCAATGCACTATTGATCGGTTGAAAAAAAAGTTCTCCTTCAAATCAGCTAATAGTACTACAAAAGAGCTACTGACACAAAGTTAAGGCTGAACTAATTTCTACTATCCCTCAAACAAGAGATTATTTGATCAGTTCTCGGGATGACTAGCCACCTGTGAGGAATCAAAATAAAGGGGAGAGAGAGAGAGGTAGGAAGCCAACTAGTCTTCTGAACTGCACCTCTACATTTCATTAGAAAGCTTTCTTAAGAGTCTGAAACAGGTAGCACAAGAAATGCCCAAGAAATGTGTGCACTTCTAACCACAATAGATAACAGATATTTCCATTTATACAGGGCAAATAAGTAGTGAGCCAGTGTCGCAAAATGGACCTGTAAGAGTTCTTGATGCTCTTGAAGAATCTTTGCAGCGCCAAGAAGCATCGCAACATGGCCATCGTGCCCACAAGCATGCATCTTTCCAGGAATTCTACTCTTGTGCTCCCATTCCACCATTTCCTATAAAAATCACGACCTACTGATTATCATTCAAAGGACATACCCTCAAACCCTTAGTATTTTATGATTTCGTGAAACAACAAGGAGCACCCCTAATCAGGAGGGAGAACCCTTACCAGTGCTAAACAACCAAACCAAATAGTCCCACGACCACAAGGCAATAATTAACAGAATATAACCTCAAATAACTCACAAACAAATCAAACCCATAGATGAAAAAGCTAAACTGCAAAACAAATCAGTCATATACCCATAGCAACAAACGCAGGCTCCCACTGTCAAAACTGATAAAAACAACTAATACCCAGCTATAGAGTCCTCAAAACGCAAGGGCTAAGAAATAGAGATCAATACCTAAGAAAATCTAACCATTTAACCGAAAAATACCAATCACACATTAAGCCCAACCCAATGAGAAAGGAACTCCTAAAATTTAGAAATAAACCGCAAACCTGCATGGCCAAAGCATCCATATCGGCCCGAATCGCAACAAAAGGGGGCTTCCCTGAACCGATGAAGCCAACGACGCCCGTGACTGCAACTGGGTATTTGTAAGGAATACCCATCTTATCTAACTCTGATCTGATAAGCTTACTGGTCTCAAATTCCTCATAACCCAGTTCGGGATTCTCGTGTATCTTTCTCCTAACACCCACAATCCAATCGAAAACATCTTTTTCCTTTGCGTAATTGAGGAAGTTTGCTGTAATTTCTGAAAATCCTTTCGAATCTACAAAAATGGGTATTGTGTTGGACAACAAAAGGGTGAGAATCACGAAGACCCAGTTGATGAAACCCATGTTTTCCTCTATAATTGAACTTTGAACTGATAATTGAGTTCTGTTTTATAGCAACCCAGAAATGCAGCACATGCTCGAGAACTGTCACCTTCGCAAGAGTCAAAACGGTTGAAGAAATGGGGAAAATGTGGGAAAAAAAGGTATTGGATCAGATTTTGCGTATGGAGTGCTTTTCTTCTGGCGACTGGCGATCACGTCACTTCCTTCTGTCCACCACGTGATTGAATTCTAGAATATTTTCTACTTTACACCCTTAAACTATTACTCAGTAACACTTTACTACGTCTAGCAAAATATTGTAACAAATCTAACCCCTAATCCACTGGTTGCAAATTTGCAATCAATGTTGGGCCAACTGTTTGGAAGTTAGGAAAAGACTGTAATAAATTTTTGATAAATTTCACTAACCTCCCCTGTAATTTCCAACAAATATAGCGAAAATTATTTTAATCTTCCGTACTTTTGAAACTATTATGCATTTTCCTCTCGTACAGATAAAATCAATCAAACGTCATTAGTCAAGCTATTACAACTTCAAGCTTGGAATTTTTTTCTACCAAAACGAACTGCAACATTATTACTATTGCATTAGAAATAACTTGTCCTTGATTTGTTAGATTTTTTGAAATCAAAATTCAGACCGAGTTTTTAAAATTTGTTCGAGTTTTAGTTTAAAAAATTATCAAAAAAGTAAAATAGGATAATTAAGACATGATATTAATTATATTATAGTTTATTTTGACGAACAATACTTTAAAATTTTAATAACTTGACTAATTTTAACGATATAAAAGATAGCTGTATAGTAATTCAAGTAAGAGTGATCAGACTAATTTTTCAAATTACGAAAGAGATTAGTGTACTTTTTACCTTCTCGTGTTTGGCCGATAGTGAAAGGAGGAAAGAAAAATAAATGAGGGACAAAAGGTGAAAAAGTCAATAAAAGGAAGAAGAAAAACTCAAAAGAGAAAGCTTCTCTTTGACTAGAAATTAGATATTTTCTTTGAGTACACTCGGTTAGAGTCGGGAGCCAGTAGGGACAGTCACTCCTGCAAAAAAAAATAAAAAAACTTCTATTATTACATTGATTTTTTTTTACTTGTGAAGTATATCCGCTCGTCTCTGATAAATATTTTAGTATGTACTTTCTTTTATCTTAAATATATATTTGCCCTTTTGTATTGAAATTCCTGACTTTATTCCTGTGAGTAGACATGCGATTATTCGTGCACAAATTCAGACATAAGTGATTCAGAATCACTTAATGCACATTTAACCCTTGTTAATTTATAAGTTCCGCATGCATTTTCTGTGTCTGGATATGTGCACAGATGCTTGTGTGCACGTACTTTTCCTTTTATTTTATTTTCATTTGAAAAACAAATAAGGGAAAGTTTACAACTTCTCCTCCCAGTTCTCTCTTAATTACCCTTTCTTCCTTCATTTTTCTTTATTTACGTTTTAAATGCACCCGTAGTTTTGTTTTCTCACGTTCTTAACCTCTTTTGGTAAATTACAGCATACTCAAACTATCTCAGGCTTACATAATGTACTTGCTTTCTATAAATGGTTAGTGTAGCTCTTTTATGTACAATACTACTCTCTCTCTCTCATTTAGATCAAATTAGGGGGTGTGCATTTGAAATAGGCAATTTCTCTAAAAACTAGACTAATTAACAAATCAAGATTCTAGTGTAAATGTCCCACGTGCAATTTTTCACATGACAAAATAAGCAATGGCGTTGCATAAAAAAATTCACACACTCGTACAATGGGTGAGCTCCTACATACACTTGCACACAGACTCACGTAAGGTGCGTTGTGTGTACCGGTTTGGACCAACCAATGTTGGTACCAATTGTTATGCCATAACAACATCGAGTAGCTAAGTTGATACAAATGACTGGTACATTATGAAAAAATCTTCCCATGTACAAGTTTTCAAAATAGAACTTCCATAGACAAGAGGTGCAAGCATCACGACATGCAAGTGATATCATGCTAAATGAAAACAACTTTTAATTTCTATAACCAAGATGAAAGAAAGTCAATATGTTCATGCAATACAAGGCAGTCTCGCTACTTCTTTAGTTGTTTGCCCCTACTTGTTCATCGCAACTAGCAAATATTTTAAAATTAAATTTTAGAAGAAAAATGTTAAATATTTGAGATTCAAAAGGGTTTTTTTTTTTGAAAAAACACAATATTTTGATTTGAGTGGAACAAATATTTAAAATCATTTTTTCCCAATAAAATACATTATTTTGGTCTTATAAAACATAGAAATAGATAATAACAATACACACTATGTGATATAAGATGCTCTATGAGCATCTATGGTAGACTTTTTAAAATTAGGTGCCTTATATGACAAAAAGTGGTCAACTGAGGAATCCAATTTTGTGCGGTTAGTATGTGTTAGTTAAAAAGTGAAAGTGTGCTAAATGTGTGTTAATTTAGATCGTCAGTATCTAATGTGGCACGTTCTCTTATATAATCAATGGATTAGTCGAAAAGAGAGCGAGACTATTCTTTTAGTTAGGGAAGAGAATAAGACGATAAATTATCTGAACCAATACAGAAAAAGGAGAGTTCTCTTAAAAATAAAATATGACTATGCTTTCAATTTCACATTTTATAGAAAAGAGAAAGTTGAATTGGTGTATTGATTGCATCATTCAAGAGCGACGGGGCCGACTTTGAGATATTTATTGAATAATTGTATTGGGTTCTAAAATGCCAACCTCATCGCTTATAGTCTCACTTTTATGCATGTCAATGTCAAAGCTAAATACAAAAGTAGAACTATGGTTGTTTGGTTCGGACGAAATCGGGAATCCTATTGGTATGCAACACGTGAAGACGATATTATTTTGATGCTCAAAATAAATTTGATGTCTGAAGCACAACAGTTTAAACGACCAAACACGGGCTAAGATAGTACTCCCTCCGTCCCAATTTGTTTGTCAATTTTAGAAATTTCAATTTATTAAGGGAACATAATCATTACTCTTAAAAATTTTAATTTTTCAAAAATACCCTTAACTTTCTAAACATTAAATGAGACCACACGTTTTTCAAAGTGTAATTTTCAAAAAAAGAAAGGACATTAAAGTAATTTTCACAAGTCAACTTTAAAAATAGATAAATATTTTGGAACATGTAAAAGTCAAAAAGTGGACAAACAAATCGGGACGGAGGGAGTATCATTTTAACAACCTGCACATGGGGGTCCGGCCCGGGGCTAATACATATTACGCTACTAAGAGTGTATGAATTTTACTAAGCTAGCCCCCATTAGTCTTCGTAATCTCGAAAAGATCCCCTATCCTCAACCAAAACCCAAACCCCTCTTTGCCGCCGTTTTTCTCCAGTGGGAGCAGCAAAGCACAGATGGCGGCAATGCCTGGTCAGAGCCTTCGATGCTTCAACTCCCACCACCCGTGGCTTCAAACCCTCCGTCGAACTGCGTCTCCACATTCGTTTTCTTCAGTAACTTCTCTCTCCGTTTCTCTCTCATCTTCTTCTCCAGTTGAAGATTCAGAAGAGGCTCAATTGGACACCACGGCGAAACCATATGATACTAAGAACACCGAGAAGAAGAAGAAGAATCCGTCGTATTTTCCGAAGAGAGGTCAGACATTGGAGCTGGTTTGCGAGTCGCTTGCTTTCAAAGGGAAGGGACTGTGCAAGGTGAACGACACCGGGTTCGTCGTCATGTGCGACCGTGCCCTCCCCGGCGAACACTTTATCGGTCGTGTCACTCGCAAAAAGGACAATTACGCCGAGGTTTGATGCCTTTATTCTTACACTCCTCCTCTGGATATTTTTTTTTTGAATTTTTTTGTTATTTATTCTGTATTTATAGCTGAGAAAATTGGGAAAAACTCCTGACTCTGGGCTAGTTTTATGCTATTCTGGAAATTCGAAGAAGTTGCATGATACTCAATGGGGCTTGAAACCTCATTTTTCTCGGCTCAATGGAAAGTGTACACTTCCAATAGTTAGACCAATGCATTAGCTGCCTGGAGCTTAGTCCTTGGGATTGCCTAGGGGTTTCTTCGCGTTGCCAATGATATCACTTTTCCAGAAGATTGCACAGTAGCTCATATGGTGTGGGGGGCAATAGTTATGGCTCGGTGATGTCAAAGGCATGTGTGGAATGTGCCCTGTGGCAGCTCGGGTGTGCTATTGGCTTTTTTGTGCTTGACAGTGGTCTTGAATTGCCTTAGGCTATTGCACTGTCCCTTTGGACTTTGGTATGCTTGCCACCAAATAGCAGATTGGAAGAAGTTGCATGATATTCAACGGAAAGTGTACACTTCCAATAGTTTGATATGAAAATGTTCAACTTTACACCAGAAAACTGAACGGAGCCATCTGACCAAACATGAAGTATTTGTTGTAAATATTGTTTTTGGTAATCGAGGAATTCACTATATTGTCCAGCAGAGCCTGATTTAGTTTGGCTACAGGCATGAAGCATTTCAACTCAAAAAAGCAGTTAATTCCGTGATAATAAGATTATAAAGTCTTCAATTCCAACTCTTTATCAAAATATGTGAAGTCTTCAACTCTTCTCTCTCCATTTAGCTACAATTTGTACCATATAATCGGTTAGATTATGGGACATCTTAATGTTCTTCTCGGCAGCCCTCAGTTTGACCACCAACCTACATAATTGCAATTGTGTTTTGCTACTGTTTTGAGGTGATAATTATTTCAACGATTACGTGCACGCATTGGTATGAAGGGACTACAAATTACAAATCTACCATGACTATTCCAGTGCTATTTCATTTTTGCTCTAACGTAAAACCTAGTGCATCTCTAGACAGCGTTTCATTATTTGGATGGCTGCTAGAGGAAACTCAGAACCAAAGATAAGTTTAGTGTGTGGGGAGTTCTTGATGACGCTCCATGTCTACATTGTGCTCAAGCAGAGGAGTCCTTATCTTATGTTTTTCTTTTCTTTCCATATTCAAGAGCAGTCGAGACCCAAGTATATCAGCTCTACGGTGTTTCTTCTCCTTATATGGTGTTTCTTTTCTTTCCATATTCAAGAGCAGTTGAGGTCTCTTGGGCTTCTGAAAAGTTTAGCGGCAAATGCTTCCATAACTTTGTGAGGAAGTTAGCATGGGCAGCCAAGGTCTGTGTATCCATTTGGTGACAGAACTTTCAAGGGAATTCAAAGATCGACAAATTTGTTGCTTGATCAGATCAAGCTTGTAATTAGAGTTAAGGTCACCAAGATTAGAAGCATGAAGCCTTTCCTAGTGGATTTGTTGTCTAAGAATTGGCTCCTTCATTTTCCGTTTAGATTGCTTTTGGCCTTGTTTCATTCTTCGTGCTTGATCGTGCCTATTACTTGTGGCTGTACCATGTCGATTTTCCACATGCCTTCACATTCTACCATTTGTAAACAAGAAGAGATATAGTAGATGTGCCACTTGTGTCGATTTAGGTACTTGTATTTGATTTTTCTTATACAGGTAAGCAGTATGACGCTATTTAGATGACCCATTTTTGATTGCTTATGATCTTGGATTAATTTGTGACAAGTGCAGGTGACTAAATTAACGACAATATCCCCTCATTGGGACCTAGTGGAAGCTCCGTGTGAACACGCTTCACACTGTGGAGGATGTAAAACTCAAAATTTATTGTACGAGGCACAGGTCAGAGCTAAAGAAGAACAAGTTCGAGACCTGGTCATGCACGTGGGGAATTTTTCTGATAAAGACCTGGAATGTTTTGACATCATGAAGCCCATTATTCCCTGTGATATTCAATTTCATTATAGAAACAAGGCAAGTACAAAATTTTCGTTTGTCAACCACTTTTCGATGTTTTTAGATTTGAATCTAAAATGCCACTGAAAGTATTTTGCTATCTGCAATAGTTGGATAACTTATCGCATTAGACATTGACACCTGTTTTAGTTGCAACGAATTGTGTGAGTGAGCTTGAAGAGTAGAACATGAAAACATGCACTTAACTCTAAATTTCTTTCTATTTGATACTTCTAATGTCTTGTAGATTGGAATTTAAGTTATTTTTAGTGTAAATAAATTGCCGAAGTATGAACTTGGTCGAATTTCATCGCATTAGAAGGTTGGCAGTTTTTGGATTGTCCACTGATGAACAATCACCACTCGTCACCCATCTGTGTGGTGGAATTTACAAAATGTAGTCTGTTCTCAAATTAATGATGCGACGCATGTGAATGCACTGGAAGGCAAAGTATTACCATTATCAGAAAAGAAAAAACTGAAGGGATAATTGATCACGGTGTAAATACGAGGATTTTGATTCATTTTCTGCAGTGCTTTTCAAAATTTTCATCAAGACTACACTCAGATAAGTATCACCAAGTCCAGTAGGAGAAGATAAAGCATGACCAGCATTAATTTCATCAACCACCAACACGGGGAATATTAAAGCAATCTTCTGCCTGTATTTTTAGTTGTGCATCTAATTATGACTTTTTTGGAAGAGTAACCTTTTAATAGAACTCAAGAAGTGATTAGATACTAAGATAGTTAGTAGAACCCTGGAATACCTCTTCATGCTATTCTTTACTCTACAGATGGAATTCTCATTTGGTAGTAAGACATGGCTACCTGGAGGCCCGTTGAAAGACAAACAAAGTGATGCTGCTGACTATGCATTGGGACTGCATGCTCCTGGATTTTTTGATAAGGTTCTTAACGTCAACAAATGCCTCATACAAAGTGAGCCTGCCAATAAGGTATGTGATTCATTACGGATATCATTAAGAGCAGTGCATGATTTCTGCATAGAAAGCTTTTATCAGAGTCCGTAAACTCCTATGTTGATGAGTAATAGTTACATATTCCCATGACAACAATAAGATTGGGAGCAGAATGTTTTGCATTCTGCTATATTTGGTTATTAGCTTCCTACGCTTCATGGCAGTCCAATGATTTGTTAGACAGCTTTGCTTCCACCCCCTGTAGTCGAAGCACTTGGCTCGTCGCTACTTTGATTCAAAAATTTCTTTTTCATTACTTCCATGGTCGTGCTCCGTGGCATGGCAGCACCATACTATGGAACTGGAAAGTTCTAGGGATACTTTACAGATTTACATTTGAAATATGGCCACGTCTTGTTTCCTGCAGAGAACAGAAAATGCACGAACAAAGTCTTTGCTTTGCTTTACCCAACATGCATGTATAGTATAAACATGTTTTAATGCCGAGTGGCAAGCGGCCTAGACTCGAAGATTTTTTCGATGATATTAGGGAGCAAGAGGATTATGTACCGATACTGCAGTCCTTTGTAGTAGTAGCATTTGCTCCTTCCTGTCTCCTTGATATGCATTTCTCATTTATAGGTTCTCAAAGCCATTCAAGATTGTTGGAGAGATCCAAACTTAGGCCTTTCTCCGTACGATGTTCATTCTCATGCTGGATTTCTCAAGCATCTAATGCTGAGATCAGGCAGGTATACTGAGTTACTTCATTTATCCTATAGTTGTAAAAGGCTACACACAAAACATCTAAACATGCTATGCTTTGCAGTTTCTTACTTGCATCCAGAAGACCCTTGTTTGCAAGAGTACATGCATGGGCCCTTTTTTGCCAAATAAATATGTCGATTTGATGTCTAGGTTATCTGATTTTGTGATAGTGGTGTGAGAAAATGGATAAAGAAAAGCAAAGTGTTGCAAACATATGTATCTACATAAATAACTTTTACACTTTATTTTGTTTGTTAAAATTTGTGAAAATCTTATCTAGATGCTTATGCATTTTCTCGATGTTGTCTGGAGAAGAAATCTTGGACAATCAATCGATAAGAAAGAAAGTTGTCCTTCAAATTCTAAAACGTCGTGTCATAAGTATCATCGAAAACTGTCACTAAATGACTAAAATTTATTTTACAGGGATGTCAATACAGGTCTTCCTGAGCTTATGGTTAATTTTGTGACTTCAGCCTACAAACCGGAGCTTCTGAAGCCCCTTGTTGAGAAAATTTCACCCATTCCTGAAGTGGTTTGTCTGAGAAACTCTCTATTAGCTATTAAGTCTAATGGAATTACAGTGTCGTGCCTCTGTTAATTGAGTGTTTAAAGCAAGTTCCTTTTGCAAGCTACGAATTACATAGGGTAAATTATGACTTTTCTGTCTGGTTTTGTTCTAAAAAGAAATGTTCCTCGTAAATGAATCAGAACGATGGACTTTCATGTCAAGTGGGACTTTCTGTGAACTTTCTATCAGAACATTAGGCTGCATGATCCCTCCTGTGATTCTCTCGTGTGATCCCATCATGTGACGATAAATGGAGCTCACCACGGTCCCATTTTGATGATCCCCACCTTTCATTTTTATGTCTTAATATGTAATTTAACCATAGAGGAATCTGTTTAATAGCATTCGGTAGCCAATAAATCGTATTTGTCTTGAGAGAAGTCAATTTCGATTCCAACGGTCCATTTCTCTTGAGAAAAATAAAATTCCAGCAGAGAAACTTACTCATAGCCATTATCTGATTAACCCGATTTCTTCAAAGGGCGATTTACATATCTCAAGACTTCCATACTTCTTGCTATCTGAAAGGGCATCACGTTGCAACGGGCAGGTGAAATTTTGAAAATGTAACCAAAACAAAATCATTTCGGTGAACTATGCCTATAGAACTGTATAATTTATTTTTTTGTCAGGCAGCACCTAAATATCGGGCACTCAAAAAGGGAAAGTTGGGAAGTGGAAGAAAGACATAATGGTTGGAAAATGGAGATTACCAGTCAAGGTTATTGGTCGCCACTTCCTGCAAGAATACCTCAAGAGATAATGTTATTCTATATGTGAAAACTCTATTGTGGTGACCAAATGTATAGGAAAGTAAATTCTGGCTTAAACTAGTAGTTTTAAGTTAAGTGAAATTCCTTCAACCATAGTATTGTAAAAGCAAAATCGCTGTTAGCATCTTATAGTAAGATATGATAGTAGAAGTTCTGATCTTAGTGGCAAACTGAAAAGCGGGTTCTCCTTCCCTAAAAACATAAATAAATAATGCTATATGGATGAAACATCTAAGTAGTATCCATATGCTAAGATGTTGCTCTTTCGGGAGTCATTTACCTTAACAGTTGATGTGTTTTTCTGCTGGCCAATAGGTGAGCATTGTAAACAACGTAAATACTTCTGTTGGTAACACATCAGTTGGTGAGGATGAGTATACTTTACATGGAAAATCTACCATCACAGAGACCCTAAGAGGGCTTGCATTTGAAATTTCAGCGAACTCTTTCTTTCAAACAAATGCGCACCAGGTATGCAATATCAGAGGAGTTGGTTTCCTTTCAATCCATGGTTGTTCACAAAGAATTAAGCGTGTCCTTGAGTTTCTATTCTGTCTTCCTTGGCAAAGATGGTATTTATGACTGTAAATAACGTTTACCAACTTCCAGGCAGAGGTCCTTTATGGAATCATTGAACAGTATGCCGATCTGAAAGGAGACGGCTCAGAAATTGTCCTTGACCTTTTTTGCGGAACAGGCACCATTGGCCTGACACTTGCCAGGAGGTGAATCTCATGTTTTTTTCAGTTTGAAGATGAAGATTTCATAGATCTTCCATTCAGTGCTTCTTCTGTTGGTTTTACTTTTTCAGGGCCAGACATGTTTATGGCTATGAAGTGGTTCCTCAGGCTATATCAGATGCTTGTCGGAATGCCAAGTTGAATGATATCTACAATGCCACATTTGTCCAAGGAGACCTGAATAAAATTGATGTGAATTTCGGAAAAGATTTTCCAAAGCCTGACATTGTCATATCAGGTGATGCCTCAATTACGTGACTTCATCTCCTTTATGTAGAAGCTCGAAATGTGCTCACCATCTTGCGTTCTAAAATAGGAAAAAGCAGAATATAGAATTACTTGTGGGTCTGAAAAAAGCTCAACGCCTCACTCTGAAATCTGCAGACAAGTATCCCATATCGAATGAAGCAAAAGCAGATAGTTCCTTTTAATGGTTTTGTCCATAAAAGGGTAGTGTCTGGTGTCATTAGTATGCTCCTCCTGAAAATTGGTTCACCTGAATATTTTAGTTCCCCTCCTTTTCTTGAAATTATTATGAATTGCTGCTCAGTATTCCTTCATCACCAGACGTGTGTTTTACACAGCACATACTAAGTTACTGACACCCATAAATTGCATCTTAACTGAGAACGGGTATTCATTATGCGATCTTGATCAAGTCTGGTGAAAATATAGTAGTAGGTGCTTGAAGCATTTTCTGACATGATGAATCATGCAGATCCAAATCGTCCAGGGATGCATATGAAGTTGATTAAATATTTACTCAAGCTTCAATCTCCACGGGTCATTTATGTGTCCTGTAACCCTGCGAGCTGTGCACGTGACCTCGATTACCTTTGTCACGGTTCGGTATGTTATAGATAGTTTGCCTTTTCGGCAGTGGGTTACTTATTTCATTCCATCTGAGATGGTCAAAAACTTTTCAGGTAGAGCAAAATATAAAGGGATGTTATAAACTAAAAAGCCTACAGCCGGTAGACATGTTCCCTCACACTCCTCACATTGAGTGTGTTTGCCTCCTGGAACTTCAGTAATCCCTGGTTGAATTCCTGCTTTCATATATGAGGTATAAATTCTCTCCCTCATGTCCCCTTGCGAAGGCAACTTGTTTTGATATTTCTACGGTGTCCTATCTTAACTCATACACCTGTTGGCTCTGTTACAGGCCCTGTTTGGCTGTTGTTTCATAATCACATTCGTAAAGCACTTTTCAAAATATTTCTTTGCTTGGTTGATTTTGAAACTTGTTTCTAAGAATTTTTTTTGCAAAAGAGCCCATTTTTTACAAACCACCATAAATATTTTTTTTAAAATCCTTGGAAACCAATTTTGCTCACCAATGATTATATTCATATTTCCTGGGAGTACGGAGTTTCTGGTAGCTCTTTCCTGGAGCAAGCTAGGCTGACTCGGCTTCTACATATCATTTCTCTGCTCATCAGTTAAACATCGTAATCCAAGAACGACGGCAGATGGCAACTTCACAAGAGATACTTCAATCCAAGCTTTCCCTTGTTATCGGTAAGTAACCCAATGCAAAGTTTTCCCTTATGAAGAGTATTATTATTGAGCAAGGGATCTGGTGATGATATGCAAATGCAAAGTTTTCCATTACGAGAAACATTGTCAAGCTAGGTATCTGGTGATGCTGCCATTGATGTCTGCGCCTTCTCTAAGCACCAAAAGTACAATTTCAATCAAAGGTCTCTCCTTGAAACGACACGTTTCTTCAAAAGCTAACTGTGGCGGGTTTGGGGATACTGCAGCAACAATACCATATTGCGGCAAAACGACGTAGCAACATCTTACGAAGAGTTTGGACAAGGGCACTTGAGGTTTCGAGAGGGGCAAGAAGTTGGTTAATGGAAGTTATTTAAGGGCCAAAATGGCATCCTATTTGTAGGACTATGGTAGCTTCCACCACATAGGAAATAGTTACTGCTAGTTATTAGGGCAGCTGATGTCTTGATATACGAATATATGCCACTGTATAAGGATCCATGAACACTTTGGTCTATAACATTTTGAGTTGTGTATGATGTAAGCAAGCTAAGCTAAGAGCATAGTGAGTTGTTCAAGTTTGGTCAAAAAAATTAATGGGTGTTTTTGGGATGCGGTCCATGCGGATACAGGTAGTGCATGGTTGTCGTCAGTTCTTGCCATAAGGTGTTGGGTTGAGTCTCGTAACGAACGTAACCTTATTCAATCTTTTCCTTGCTGTTGTTGGATATCTCGTTTTTACACCTATTTACTTGGATTCTTGGACAATTTTTTAGTCTAACTGAATCCGAGTAGATTGAGTTTTGATTCATAAATTTAGACTTTCCCAATGCCATGTTAAGAAATTAAATGAGTTTAAAAACTATTTAACCTTGTTTTCTGTATACAAGTTGTCCATTTGACAAAATACAGTGGAATTTGTTCATTAATTTATAATAGGTAAAATGCATTGACCTCCCCTTGGGTTTTAGCTCCCATGCTTTACAAAATATTAGACCTTTTATCCCCTCCAAGTAACTTCTGTAAAATTTAACAGATTTTGATGATGTCAGTATATATTTTAACTAGAAATTTTGAAAATGCCCTTTAATGTCTAAAAGGAGGAATTCTATACTCATTTATTTGTTGAGTAAAATGCATTGACCTCCCTTAAGGTTTTTGGCAATTGCAAGTACCTTGTTTTCCAAAGTATTTCACTCTTTTCTCCTCTCGTTACTTTCTGTTAGATTTTAGTTAATTTGTGCTGATGTCAAGAAAATATCTTGTCTAAATGTCAAAAATACTCTTGCTCATGGCTATAAAAAAAACTCACATTCTCAATAAGGCACGCATTATTTGTTGGCCTATTCACCTCACTAAAGATTAAACGTATGTGTATTTATTTTTTGAGTTATTTTATTTTTTTACAAATGTATTAATTAATTATTTATTTATGTATCAATATAATTTCTTTTTTTCAGTTATGCATATATCATCTAGTATTGGAATGTAATTGATTGTGTTATAAATTTTTATTTTATAAAGACACTTTGCATATATCCTTATCTCACCAAAGAGTAAAGGTAGTATCTGAAAATTTTAAAAATATAAACTTAAATCAAATTTGAAATTGTCTGCACTAGAGGTTTCAAAAAAAATAAAAAAATACGAATTAAATTTTAAAAAAATTTAGAAAAGACAAAAGTAATCTAAAAACAGTGTTCATTTTGACTTATTTTTCGTCTTTAATTTTTTTTAGCTTTTGGACATAATTTTATATTTTTTAAATTTATTTCGTCAAATCGAACCAATAATCTATAAAAATTGAGACAAAACTAGCACATCAAATTTTTTAAGATTATTAATTCTTCTCGACGAGTAATTTCATAAAAGTAAAAGAATATGAACCAAAATTGAAAAAATAGAGTTTTTTTTTAACTTATTTTTTTGTCTCTAGTGAACTTTTTAAATATAATTTTATACTTTTTAGATTTCTTTCGTTAAGACGAACCAATAATTTACAAACATTTGAGGCAAAATCAACAAATACAAAAAAATTAAGCAAAGGCAAAAAAAATTACAAAGAAAAAATTAGGTTAAATTAAACATAAAGAGTTAGTTCTATTTTTTTTTTTTTTTTTGCTTCTTTAAGTTTTTTTCGCGATTTAAATTCTAACAGAAAAATTTTAAATATGGGACTCACTACTTTTTTAAAAAATAAACACAAAAATTAATTTGTTTCATTATTTTTTTATCATTTTTTAACAATTGTACGAAAAAATAATAATAAATTAGGGTTAAACATTACAAAGACTTGTTTATATACAAAAATCATTTTATTTAAAAAGCAAGGAGGTGAGTACATTTTTTTAAACCATAGGGGAGGTCATTGCAATTGTCAAAAATTTCAGGAAAGTTCAGTACATTTTATCCTACAGTGAAAATACTCCTCAACATAGTCAAAAGATAAAATGGACATTTCACGATCAAAATTAACACCGTAGACTTTAACGGCAGGGGGGGAAAGAGAATAATAGTTTCAAAAAAGGGGAGGTTACTGTATTTTGTAAACTACATGGGAGGTCCCTGCAATGATTAGAAACCTCAGGGGAGGCTAGTGCATTTTACCCATTTATAAATGTCTAATCAAATGGATTTTTTTTTGGGTAAGGAGTATGTATTTTTGGTCAAGGTGAATAATATAATACAAAATTAGGTTTTTTGGCCTACAAAGAAATGTAAAAGAAGAGTAAATACCCTCTAATTTTTTTACATACCTTTTCAGAAAATATCTTTACCCAATTATAAAAATAGATAAAATAAAATAAATGATATACATCTCAATCTCTGAACACTTAGATGGATAAAAATATGAATTATAATCTAATCCAAAATTTAAATTACAAATGAGAAAGTATTTTAATGTTTATTAACTATTTTGTCAAATTACATGTACGAATTAATCATGTATTGAAAAGTAGATTTGAACTATTGAGTATCTTTATATTCTACCAATTGAGCTGTTGGAGATTACAAATTTGAAATTAATTTTAGAAGAGCTTTTTGAATTATATATATATAATTTACTCATTAATATTTTACAAAATCTATTATGCGTATTATTATTTATATAATTTTATAAATTCTGATTATAATTCAGAAATTTATAATGTAAATTTGGGAATTTGAAAGTATTTATCTCCCATATATATATATATATATATATATATATTTATATTTCTATATGTATTATGTATCGATTCTAGAGCAAGCAGCCTGATATTGCGGGACAGAGAAAGCGCGGTAAAAGCACGAAAAATGAGGGCTCTAGAGCTCTAGAGCAAGCAGGCTCATGATTCGTTGTTTATCAGAGAGATAATTGATACTATATGTTGTAGGAGTAGATTTGATCAAATGGCGTCTGTTAATACTCCTCATCAGACGTACATTCCTCTCCCTTCTGACTCAGGTAAGCGTTTTTTTTTTCGTTTTGTCTTTCAGTTTGCGGTTCTTTCATCGGATATTTGCTTTATGGGGTTATTTATTTGATAATTATCTGTTTCCCAGCATGGGGTTTGGTTTGATGGGGGAGTTCGTTTGGCATTTTCGGTATTGGGTTTCTAATTTCTATAATCACTTGTTTCTGAAGTGGGTTTTGCTTTTACTTTGTTGTTGCATTTGGGTTTTTGGTTTACGGGCTTACCTGCTTCCGAATTTGGTTTCTTAGCATGGTGTTTGGTTTGACTGGGGATTTAGTCTACCATTTTCGCTCTTCGGTCAAAATAATCAGTTGTTTCTGAAAGTGTTTTTTGCTTTTATTTTGTTGTTGCATTTGGGTTTTTGATTTCTGGGTTAACCTGCTTTCGAATTTGGGTTTTTCCCCCTTATGGTTTCGCCTCTTTTATGATGATTATAATGCTTTGCATTTCGAATTTTGATTTAGTTTTGGTTTCTCGATTCGGATTCTTTTAAGTGGACTGGCATGTCGCATCTCTTCTTCTTGCACTCCTCTACTGTAAAAGAAGAGCAGACGTGCTTTTTTGTTTCATCTATTTGCTCTAAGCCTCCCTTAGCTTTTAATTGAAGAATGACAATAACGGTGCTCTTTGTCGCAGGAATTTATTGGTTTGATAAGGTTGTACATGTTTGTCAAATTATATGCGTCAGTTATGGCTTTTGAGTACTTTCAAACATAAGGAAAAAGAAGTGTTCTGTTCCGGACCTTCTGTCACTAATGGTCTGCTCCTCTTGATCTCTCTTCTGACAAAAAATGAACGGAATTGAAAAATGAAAAAAAGGGCACAGAAAGTGGTATCATTTGTTTTGTTGAGTGGAATTTTCAGTCTCGAATTTCATTTCAATGCCCCCCAAAATGTAATTAAACCTTTGAAATTTGGATTTGTTTTCTTGCGAAGGTATATCGTGATTGCACATGATGAGTAATTTAAGATATAGCTTTATGGTGGAATTAAAAAACCGAGCTACCATAGTGCCGTTTCGGACGGGAAAAAATTAACAACAAAAGTTCTGTTATTCTAATTCTGGTTTGGCCCTTTTCATGCTCACACTGTTGCTGACATACTTAAAGAGATGTCAGATGAGGGTATGATTTGTCCTGTTCACTGCTTGCTCTGTTGTGTAAAGTGAGTTAAGCCATGGATGAAATACAAAATGTAATGAGATCAGTCAATTTTAGTATGTGGGGGTATTTGGTTTTAAAGGACAAACAAAGATTAGTTCCCCACTTTGACCATAATATTAGGTTGTTGAACAACCCTGTTTTGAACATTCTACATCATTTTTTTTTCAGATTTGGTTTAAGCTTTCGGTATCTTATATTTTTGCTAGTCATATGTGTTCTGCAGGTGGAAAGCACCAAGATCTTGAGGCGGTTCTATCACCGGTACGAATACATATAGTCACCCATGCATCTCAACTTCCTACTGAGTTTCTCTATCCCTCTCCTGAAAGGCAACTGGTAGTTGGATTTGATTGCGAGGGTGAAGACCTCTGTCGACATGGATGCCTTTGCATTATGCAGGTGTCATGTCTTCTCTTGTACCTTTTAGAATTGGCTTATAGTTCAGATGTGCACTTTTATCCAATCATACCCCGTGAATAGTTTTGAGTTGCATTCAGTGCTATACGTTATGTTAAAAGAGCAAATTCTGTATGCCTTCATCAAATCCTACTGTACAAGTTTCCAAAGGTCCCTCTTAAATCTCTGAGGGATTTTCAACTTCCAAAGCCAGTTCCAGTTCTCTTGACTTGTCTCATCTCGGTAATGAGAACTGTTGGATGATGCAGGAGGGTGGGATATTGATTTTCTTAAGATAATGTGCCGGCCCATGTTGCCATCTCAGATGGCAAGCGGCCTGGCAGTTCGAACAGGAAGTCTTGAAATATGTTAATCTAGGGTCGCACATGCTTGTGGTTCAGTTAGCACCTTTGGTAATTATAGGTTTGACCGTGAAATTTCATTGGTGTACATCCTTTTCTTATGGCAGCTTGCTTTTCCAGACGCAATATACTTAGTTGATGCTATTCAAGGTGGGAAGGTGCTAATGAAAGCCTGTAAGCCTGCTCTTGAGTCCAGCTACATCACAAAAGTTATCCATGATTGCAAACGGGACAGTGAGGTCTTAAAATCGATTTGAACTTATGATCACAATTTGAATTTTTGGCATTTTAACTAGTCCTTATTTTGTTTGGTTGTAGGCTTTGTATTTCCAATTTGGAATTAAGTTGCACAATGCTGTCGATACCCAGGTAAGTTTCCATTTTCATTTTTGTATGAACTTTTAAACGTATGTGTTCTGGTCTTTTTTCCACAAGGTATGGCACATGCTCTTTGTATTTTCAATTTGGAATTAATGATGGTAGGCTTTTAGAAAAGCCTACCATCACTAAACCCAGACCAGGCTTACTGCTTGGGCCTCCTGCCATTGTGCTGGACAACATGTTATCATCCAGGTATCATGGCACTAAATGAGTCGAAGGATGGGGAACTATATTCAATTTGGATAAGTGCCGATAATTTTTTTATCGATTTCTGTATATTTATTCTTTTGTAAAGAGGTTAGGGGATTCACTTGAACACGCCAAACCCATGTTGGGGCCGCCCCTGCATCGGCCACAATATGAACTGGCTGCAAGTGTGCTTTCTTTATTTTTGTTTGCCCTCTTAGAGTGAAACAATCTTTCACTCGAGAGAGACTTATTATCAAAGGGAATTGCTGATATTCACTTTTACGTTTCTACAGATAGCATATTACCTTATAGAGGAACAGCAGGGGAATAAACGATTGCCAGATGACTACATTTCTTTTGTAAGCCTTGTTGCAGATCCGCGATATTGTGGTACAACATCTTTGCTGCATTTCTTTGAGAATTTTTCTCTGCCAAACCCCCAACACAAACACCCCCCAGCCGCCCCCCCCCCCCCCCCCCCCCCCCCCCGGCACGGGGTTATTTTAATCTTAATCACCGAATGTTTAGTGAGTAGTTCTTTGTTGCTGCCTGGGTTTTGCTTGTGTGGGTGTGTTGTCTTTGTGTGGGGAATGGGGATGCTGTGTAGCTTGGGCAGCTCTTGTTTTTCTGTTGTGTTCTCTGGTTTTGCTTTAGCTCTGCTACTTTACGGCATTTGGTGTTGGAAGGTAGGGTGTGCTCTGAATAGCATGGTTGTTCTGTGTGTTTGGTAACTCTTCTGCTTAAAGCTTATGTGCAAAAAATAGATTAAAAAGCTGATTATCCAGAAGCAATGGAGGTGATACTTTTGGCTTCTGTTTTGCGGATTATCAAATTTCAGTTTAAGCAAGCTGCAACAAATAAGTCCATAGTCTAGAGGCCTCTAAACAGACACATCTACATCCAATTGTTTTGGATTGGATATATTCATAGAAAATCCTAGCAAAACATGCAGAGTCTTACAGGGATCACAAGTAACTCTAGTTTCCGTTGAAGTACCAAGAATGGGTTGTGATCAGGACATGTCAATAGCCTCTCATAGTTGTATGGGTTTTGCCGCTTGTATGTTTGTGTACTGCATTGTGGAAGTAGCTGCTCAAACAAGTGAAAATCAGCATATATGAAGTTCTTGTTTTATGCTTTCTCTGATTTTAACTCTTACTTCATGAATGTTGTAGGTATATCATATGTTGAGAAGAAAGAGGTCCGCACCCTTCTAAGAGAGGTGAGTGTGGCTGTGTATGTTTCTAATTTAGGAGTAGTGATTTTATTATGTTCCTCTTATGCGTTATGGAGTTAATGCTATAGTAAGACTTCTGTTAGAGAAGTCCCAGGTCGAATTTTAAGGGTTGGACCAGTATTGAATTCCAATTCTCACTTCTCAAGGGTTCAGCGGGATCAATTTTACACCACAGGTTCGAAACTAACCTTATCAGGCAGTCAGTATGACTCCAATCATTCCCATGGCTAGAATAGGTGTATGTATTGTTAATTTATGATTCTAGCCTGTATGAATCATGAATGTGATCTTACTTCCTTGCAGTATGTTTGCTAGAACCAGAACTCGTCCTGATATCCTTCTTGTGTCTTGCGTGACTGTTTCCTTCATAATATTGTTCTGGGATTGATGCTCAGTTTTGTCTGGGAATTCAAAAGGTCTGCTCAATGTTCGGATTCTCACTTGGAACAAATAGTTATGGGGTTTATATTCCTAACCTTAGGATATTCTTGTGGAGCCTTGAATGCGTACAATCTTTATGTTCTTGATGTCTTTTTCCATTGATGGTCATAAGTGGTCTTTCGATGTACTTACAGCATCACTTTCATGTTGTTTATGCTGCAAAAAACATTTACTTGGTAGGGTGTTCCCGAGGTAGTCACTAAGTATTTGTGGGCCTACTTTTATTGGGGTTCTCTATGTTTACACATGGCTCTCCTGGTTCAGTTATACCATGCATGTGTTTCCCTGATCTTTTCCGAAGTGCCTTTCTTCCTCACGATACAATGTTAAGAAAAGCAAATTACAAAGAAGAAGAATAAACACTTCCATATTCTGCAAGATTTCCCATTCTTCTCATGTGGAATTTTGTTCAACTGAAGACGTGCTCCTGTGCGTAGTGTGAAATTACATCAGCAACAATCTTACGGATAAATTTCAAACTACTAAGTTATTTCTTTGAATCTCAACTGTCATGTTACATTCTTTCTTGGCAATATTCTGTCCAGTTCTAGCTACTGACAGAGTGATAGTACACGGCTGTCATTGTCCACGCCTCATTAGATTGCACTGAAATTGCAAGTGGTTGGCCGTTTGATCGAGTCCTTCCCTTGAAGTCATACCTCCCAATATGTACAAGTCTTCTGCTGTTTGACGGAAATGCCAAAATCTCGCCTGTCCTTCCCCTCTAACCAATTACTTCATGACCACTGAATAAACATAGGTGATGAGCATCCGAGTATGCTCGCTCTCTGTCTCTCGCTCTCTGTCTCTCGCTCTCTGTCTCTCTGTTAACCAGATACAAGGAGATAAAGTGACCTCCTCGCGTGGTTTCCAAGTGTAATATCGACAAGTTAATTGCCCTCATGAGCGATAATTTAGTGACATGATTATCTTCTGGTCCTTAATTTTCATTGATTTTGCTAGGAGATGTATTCATAGTAAAAATGGGTTCATACTTTTGTGTTCCTTCCATTCCGCATAGATCATCCTTCTTGGAGGGTGTATTGCCTTTCCGTGCCACTAGCCAGTCAGTTGCTTGTATCTTTACCTATTTCCAGGATCCAAAGTTTTGGACATACAGACCTTTTTCTGAACTGATGGTTCGAGCAGCAGCAGATGATGTCCGCTTTCTCCCTTACATATACCACAAGATGATGGAGAAACTGAATGAAAGATCCTTGTGGCAACTGGCTGTTCGAGGTGCACTCTATTGTCGATGTTTCTGCATCACTGAAAATGAATATGCTGATTGGCCATCCATTCCCGCAATTCCAGGTCTTCTCTTCTCTTCTCTACCACAATGGAAAGCAAAAAGTTATCATACATGTACACAGACATTTTCCTATGTTGTTGGCTTGTGAGCCGCAAAAATTGTTCATGAATTGCTTGATAAGTCAGATCGATATTATTCTAGTCATGCATCAATTGCTCAGATCTTATTGTTCCTGCTAGATAACCTCATTGTAGAAGGGAATGCACCAGAGCAGGAGGTCCTGTCAGTGCTCGATGTCCCTCCTGGAAAAATGGGATGTATCATTGGTCGAAAAGGAGCTTCTATCTTGTCAATCAAAGAATCTTGCAGGCACTCCCTCCCTTCCCCCCCCCCCCCCCCCCCCTTCTCTCTCTCTCTGTGTCTCTCTCTCTCTATTTATATATATTTGTGTGTGCGTATCTGTGCATCTTTGCTTCCTCTATGTCATGACTTGAAATGCATTCTGCAGTGCTGAGATTCTAATTGGAGGAGCAAAGGGACCGCCTGATAAGGTTAGTTTGTGAACGTCGTTGAAACAAGTATATGTTTCTGCTTTGGCACTTTTCTTTTATTTCCCCCCCTAAAAATGGATTTACTGTTTTACTCTTTACCAAATGGAGTTTTTCTGATTCATATCTTCTTAACGGGTCTTTCCTTATCTACACTTTTTGTGATTAGTGTGTCCCCTTTGAGTCACTGGCATCTCTTTCCCTCACGCGCCCTTCCCCTTCATCTCACACCTCTAATGGATATTCTCTCCACGTGTAGAATATTTGCACTCTTTTGTAAGTTTACAGATTTTAGCCAAACATATTAAAGTTTGTGGTCGTTTGATGATCTTTAATGAACTACCAATACTCATTAGAGTTTGCACCACATTGATTAATTATTACCTTCAAAATTAGTATATGAGTTTGATGGCCTCTCTATTCGTTGCCAATTGTTTTTGAGTTGGATGCTTTAATAGGATATCAGAGGCCTTTGGACGAAAAGCCTCTTGGTTAATTGCCTTGTTAGTGGCTTAAGTGCACCTTGTTTCGTTATGATCCATGTTTGTGAATATGCTGTTTACCCGTGCAGGAGAGTATTTGAGTTTGTACCAAATTGATTATTATTATCTCCAAAATGGATATATGAGCCTGAGCTGCGTCTCGAGTCATTGCCAATTGATTTTGAGTTAAATGCTTTAACGAATAAGGTGCTTCTCTCTATATTCTTAGAGTTGCCGATCGATTTATCTTTCTTGTAGGTCTTCATCATTGGACCTGCGAAGCAGGTGAGGAAAGCAGAAGCTATACTGAGAGGGAAGATGCTAGGAAATGTCTTCTGATCCTTTTTAGCTGAATACTGGCTGACACATCCAAGAGTATGACTTCTGGTTTCACCCTTGCCTTAATGTTACAAACATGTGCATATGCTTCTTCGACAAACTTGTGTGGAGGGTCCTCTTAATCTCGCATCCTGATGTGAAAAAGGTTATTAAACCGAGTCAATGAAACCTTATCTCTTGAGAAAAGTTCCATTTATATTGAACCAAATGTCTGCATCAATAGGCAAATAGACAAGTGAGCATGGTCCCCATTGGGGAGTGAAATAGAATATGAAACCGTAAGCTCTCAAGTAGCGGGAGGAGCCCGGGGCTCTAACCACGTGCCTTGAAGAATGAGCCCACGAGTGCTCAACATGCTGACCTAGTCTACACTGACTTGTCCCTTTGGTCTTTTGCAACCAAAGATTTGCGTTAGATTCGTTTTGAATTATATACTTGCACGCGGTGATGAGAGATTGCAGCCCTTTGGATGTTGAGAAAGGGTGAGAAAAGAAAAAAAGAAGAAAAATCTTTTCACTTATTTGAAAAAGATAAGAAATGATGAGAAACAAAAGAAAGAGATGAATCCCACTAGAAGTGATGGAACTTGATGAGAAATCACAATTATTTTTTCTCCTCTTTTTCACCATTCTAAAGGCCTGTTAGTACTTAAGCTGTGTTGGTCTTCTCCAAACACCAAAGACAAAGGGCCGAGGGAGGTGGGCGGTTGTGACAACACAACAGACATGCTGAATTGACCGGTGGTAATATTTTCCGACCACTGAATAATCTCTAATTTGAGAGTATTCCCATTTTGCATTTACTGAGTCAATTATGCTATAGCGACATTCAATTTAACATAAACACTTGCACAAGCTCACAGACTAATTATTTGGCCCTCCTATGCCGTTTCGCATGGTGTTTTAAGTTCTTTCATCATCGCACATTGATGTTGGACTTAGGTTTTTGGCCCCACATCATTGCGCGGTAGTGGATGTGTTTACACCAAGATCACCACATGGATGGAGTACCTGCCATGTTTGTGGGGTCATTTATCCATATGAGTTTGTGTAAATATTTATATATTCTGCATACTTCTTCTCTTCAGATACAAATATTCTCACACAAATATATTTAAAACCATTTGATGCATGTAAATTGCACACGACACATCGTATGACATTTAGCATTTGTGTCCGGGCATCTCTGTCCAAATCATTCCCCTTTGTAAAATGCTGGAAGGTGACTGTTCATCTTGATTATCGGCCTCCATACAGCCCACAATGGTCGTCTCCTTTCTTGGGCCCACGTTGATAGACGTGTGACATGGGGCCCACTAATTGCCCTAGGAATCAGTTTTGGACCAAATTTCGGCCCAACGGAATCGGGATTCAATGTTTGAGGGGATCGAGATTTTTTTTGAGGAGAGAGAGAGAGATGAATGTAATTTTAGGAGGCCGAAATATAATTTTTTTATATTTTATAAAATTTATACTTGGGTCCTTTTTTTTTTTTTTTTGGGGGGGGGGGACTTGGATTCTCCGGTCTCTTACTAGTTCCGACACTGGGTGGGGACCTCTGGGTGACTCAAATGCCGACATGAAGTTCTTGTAATCGGGACACTTGACACAACGATTGTGTAACTAACTATATTCAAGTATAATGACTAGAAAGTATAATTAAGAAGCTTATGTAACTTCAAGAATTAGAACTATCATGTATAACGAATACAATACGCCCCCTAGAATTTGTTGCCTAAGACTGTTTATTAATCCGTAGATCCTGACGTAAGGTTAGAATTTTAGCTCTTTCAGAATGGTATGTCACAGATGGCTTAGGCTTCTGGAAGGGGGCCTTCTTTGCCCCAAAACTATTGAATCTTTGCATCATCTGAACTAGTGGGAGCATATGAAGTAATTTATCTTGAATCTGCAACAGAATAAGTAGCGGAGACAGTTCTGGAATGAAAACAAAAATGTAATTAAGAGTGAATATACTCAGATTCATTGCGATAAACCTTTGGGAATTGGTTGATGATACTTACAAACCAAATAGAAAAAGATTTCTCTTTTGATCATCTCTTCTAGCATTTTGTGGAATTACAAACATATAAATGACTATATGCTCTTTTATAAGCAGAGAAGGAGTGCTACGGTTTCAATTTTTTTTGCCAAAAATACCTCTGATTTCAAAATCAAGAGTTTAGATTTATTTGAGTTTGACTTAAGTTATACCGTACTGCGGGGGCTTCGGTCCCTGCACCCCTCAAACCATTGGGCCTTCGGCCCAATTTTGACCATCGCCATATGACCCACAAGTTCCAACAAAAAGTTGTAGGAGCTAGGATATAGACTTATAATTTTGTTTCATATGACAACGAAAAAGGCTGCCAACTACTAGATGATATTTGTATTTTCTTTATTGATATGAAATGAATAGAAAACAAGTGTGTATAATTAGGTCAATGGTTTGAAATTGGAAGAAGATCGAATGTGGCGATTTGGTCCTTGTGATGCCACACAATTAAGTCAAAATAAAACCACTATCATCACCAACCGCAACGTCTTTGACCTAAAATACATGATTTGGTGTGATCACAACATTGTACATGATAATGTTAAAGTATATATGAGAGAGAGAGAGAGAGAGAGAGAGAGAGAGAGAGAGGATTTGCATAAGAACAATCTGCAGACCAGGATCAATAAGTTCCAGGTCCAATTAACCTTCCGGTGAACAAATTTTGTTCATTCTCAGTTATGTAGGGATTACTTTGAGATATTATTTTAATAATTAAAATTATTTATTTTATTTAGATTAATTTTATGTGCAACCACAAAAAATTTCAACTTAATTGGAAATCGATAGTGCTAGACTCAATAATCAACTTTTTAGCTTAAAAAATAAAAAGATTTAAAATAAAAATGTCAAATATTTAAAGTCAAGTACTTGTCAATATTTGATTGAATTGCACAGAAGCGGCGACTCTTTTTTTTTTTTTTTTTTCTTGGGGCAAGTCACTATCCTTATTACATTTTTTTTTTTCTTGACGAAGAAAGCGAATTTGTTTATTGAAGAAATTCTGCGTTGAAGTTGATGATCCCGAATTTGCGATCTTAAGAATTAATTTGAACATGATGAGCCCGTCTTGGGTTCTGGACTGACCAACGCTAATACGCTTTCTAGAACTAAAGCCTCTAGAGGTAGGGGAAAATTCTCCGACTTGCCATGTGTAGTACTGATCAGTAGGCTTCTGCCCTAGTCGTCTAACGTTTGCTCAGAACACAAGTACCGCATCTCCCTGAGTGCTCAGGCAATCTTGTGGATTGCGCCACTAACTGGTCAACATCTTGAAAATTGCTCTCAGGATCAACGCGGCAATCTTCCCAACTTAGAATGCGGAAGCTGTTGACGGTGAGACGTCCATCCCAGATTGAGCCTCTCCTCAAGGCATAAAAATCCACTTCAGATTGATCATGTACACTATCATTTATACTTTCAACACACACCCAGTTATCATATTTTCAACCATTCTAACTTGACCGTCGAATGGTTTTTGATCGGATAATCACCCTCAGCCATCGTACTGGTGTGAAGGAGTTAGAAGAAAAAGTTCATTCCAAATTACTATTTTTCAGCACCATCAGAACAAAATAGATAATTTCAATCATTGAAGTGCAATTTTAAAATAGTTCTACACCGTTAAAGATAAGTTATTATTATTATTTTTAATAACTCATAGTGTTCTGGCGAACAAAGTCGTTCATTGGTGGTGAAAAAATTGCAAGTTCTTGATTTGACATGTGCGATGCGAGTATCCCTCCAATCACAGGAAGCCACCTCAGAATAAGAGGGTTGAGCCCACGTGTGCGGACATCTCCTCTTCTGTGTGTGTGTGTGTGTGAGAGAGAGAGAGAGAGAGAGAGAGAGAGAGAGAGAGAGATGTGGACCACTTGTGTTGTGGACCGCTGAGCTGATCAAGGGATGAAGATCTCTCAAGGATGGTCCAATGAAGGTTGGCAAGTGCGACTGTTGTTTTTTAACTGAGTTTTATTAATGTCATTATTATCGAACTTATTTGTTACAATATTAATGTCAGTATTATTAATTGGATGAGAGAGGAGTGTTCTAGAAAATTTTCTCCGAAAATATTATCGAATTAAAAAAAAAAGTTAATTTGGGAATAGTAGACTTTTTCTGGTTAGACATACGATGACAAGTATTCCCGCAAAACTTAGCATTCTCGACGTTTGCTTTCTTGAAAGGTCGTTTGCCAATCAAGCAAAGCTGTGTAGAGATGCCAGTGCATTATCGAGGGGTAATGCAATAGTCAAGAACAATGTCAAGCACAAAAAATCCAATAGCTAGCACACCTTGAGTTACCACAAACATGTTTCACGCACGTCTTTGACATCATTAAGTCATAACCATTGCGTCCCGTACCGTAAGTGCTACTACACAATCTTCTAGTAGAGTGATATCATTGATAGCATGAAGAAAATTATAGGCAATCCGATGCTATCTTAAGCATTCTCGAGGCAATTCGATGCTATCTTTTGATAGTGTATCACAATTGGCAAGAGCACAGTCCGCCTATGACAATGCAAAAATATTGGTTGAGCCAAAAAAGCTTTTCAACAAACGCAAAAAATTAAAAAGAATTTCTTCCACAAGCCTTTTGCATCACACCATCATGATCACAATTGCGACGTCCCACGCCATAAGCGCTATCACCCAATGATCTAACAGTGTCGGACTTTGGTAGAAGACAAAACTTGCTCTCTCTTACTTAAAACTTAATCTGCAATGTAAGAAATTGTCAAAAAATCTTTATCATCTCATTGGCGTAAAGACACTTGGATCATTAAATCAACACTTAATCTTGCAAGCTCTTGCAAGCTTTTATCTATATAGTGCGTTTAATGAAAAATTATAGCATATATGTATCTCGAGATTCTTTTTCACTTAATCTGAGTCCTTCTTTCTAATTATTCGTTAGAGGCAAATTGTTCTTTTTGGCAATTGGCCCATAACTAAATACGTTTTACCTGGACTATCCAAAGTCCAATTTTATCTATTAGAGTTTAATTCAATTGTTAACTTCTCGCTTTACTCGAACTGGTTTAAAATTTCTCATCCTGGCCTGTTTAGGTCTGATCTTGAACTCTTGGGTCTGAAACTTATTTACTCACTGTTAGAATTTGACCACAATTCTCTGACTGTCTTTTTCAAGTTGACGAATATTATCTTTTGCTCAACAACATGCTCGTGCTGGCGAGTTGGCTTCTCGCCTATTTATTCAAAAAAATCCTAATTACATTAATTTAGTTAGTTTTACCACATTCAAAAGTGTTCATTTAACTCGCCCACGTGTGATGTATCTCATTTTAACTTCGAATTGGTAACAAAAAAGTATAATCAAAGTCTCGATATCTTATATGCGTGACATTCTAGCTAGTCCGGTTCAATCCGAGCTCTTTTACTAGTTTTTGAGACACAAGGCTTGATGTCTTCAAGAACTTTTTTACGATCAAGTAGAGATATCCCAACATTCGTAAAGGTAATTGTAAATTACAAGGTTTAACAGTGATCGCTCTGACTGTTTTACTGAGCTGAGTTTTATAAAGTGAGAACAATGGCTCATTTCTTGTTTTCCGATACTCGCAAGCATATCACTTTGAGCATCAGATGTTTCCATATGTTTGTTTCTTCGTCTTAATTTGTTGGTTCGCTGTGGGTTGAGACTCATTTAGAACTCATAAAAAAAAAACAGAGCTTTATCTTGACTTTAAATGGAATACTGTCAGCGGACGACGAGATTATTTCCCGAAAATTTAAGTATTCGTAAACTTATCCGAACATTATAAAAAAATTAAACAAAATTATTGAAAAACCTAATATTTCCCTAGCTACTACATCTATAAGATGGGTATCAGTTCTAAAAAACTCAAGACTACCTGGTGCCTTAGGTATCCTCTGTTTTACTATAACAGAAGGTGAAGAAAAACATGCATGAGATCAAGTAGATAATAACACAGAGATTTTTAAGATTGGCAACGCTATGGGAACCCATTCACTGAGCTGTACTCATGGGCAGCATGTGGCTACTACTAAGAAACACTCTCTCTCCCTCTCTCTCTCTCTATATATATATATATACATATATATTCTCTCCTCTCTGAGAAATTATGAAGCCATTGGATCCTTTTTTTGAATTACTTGCAGAATTCTTTTAGTTTGAACTACAAAAGAAACAATCATTTAGTACCGTCTAGTATATAAGATAAACTAGGGGTAAAATTGGTTCTATACGGTCGATTTTTCTGATGAACCGAACTGATTGGTTTGGGGTGAAAAAAATAATGCCCGATCTTGATTGAAATTTTTAATTTTTGGTAAATCGAAATTGGTTTAGGGTGCTTCGGTCCGGTCTTTTTTTCGGAGATTTCGGATTGGGCTAATCGGCTCGGGTTAGTTTAGTCCGGTTAGTTCTTTGGAAATTTCGAGTTGAGACTTTGGTTTAGTTTGATTGGATATTATATCGTTCGGTTCGGTTCGGTTCGGTTCGGTCCGAATATATTTAGTGAAAACTGAGACCAAACTGAGAATTGATTTTTTTGTTTCAAAAAACCCGAAACTGACTGAATGTCCTTATGGACCGACAGCGGATCGAATATTCCGGTCGGTTTTTGTCGGTTTTTTCGATTCGTTGGTTTTTTGTATCACTCCTAAGATAAACAAAGGTACTCACATGCTTAAGTTAATTTCTAAAAGACGTGTTTCTAACGAAATGGAATTGAGAGTGGTACGATAGAGCGTACATCGCATAAATTGCTTTAGTTACCTTATATAGAGAATTATAGTTGCGCCCCAAGTTAGCATGTACTAGTCCCATGCACTATAGCGTCCGAAACAACTGTCTCGACATCTGACGTCATGCATGCCACACATAATTTCAGGTCGTACTTCATGTGGTCGTGTCGAGTCACCTGACGCCTACGCAGAGTCGTAGAAAGCTAGGTTGTATTGTGTTCATGCCAACTACTTCCCTTAGCCTAATCCTCACACTAATTGTGCATCCAAAGATGGGCTGCTGTCTATAGTGTTGTGGCATTCTGAAGCCTTCAGTCTAGCCTAACGTTGGGGTAGGTTAGGCCAAGAAGACGCACCCTGATGAGTGAGCGGTGCGAGTCTTCGATCATGCCAACTACTTTGTTCGGCCTAACTCACGCACTGATTGTGCACTTAAAGACAATCTGTTGTCTATAGCATGTGGGCCTTATGGAGCCTTTGGTCTTATCTAACGTTGGAGTGGGCTAGGCCAAAAAAACGCACCCTAATGAGCGAACGCTGCAAGTCATTTGCACCATGAAGTTGTTTCTACCGTGGCCTAATCCGAATATGTTTGTACCGTGATCAATATCCTCTTAGTCCGGCCCACTACAGAAACAACTACCATTACATCTTCATTATTTTATTTTCTTGAAACCAAAAATAGTACTAAAAAAAAGAAATTAGAATGTGAAAAGACAAAGTCCTAGGAGCAACTTGCTCGTGCTATCTTTCACTTCTGACTTCTCTGCAGCTTGGCCCCTGCCTACATCTTTTTTAAATTCCAAACCCTTCCACTATCACTCTACTACTACTTCTTTGTTTTTATAACTTTCAAATCCATAGGCACAACAACTTGATCACTTGAAGGAACAAAAAATCATTTTGAAACCAAACTCTCATCTACTCTTTGTCTTAAAGCTAGCAATGTGATGGACCCCATTTAAAGAGATTACGATATTTTCTAAAAAAAGTCCAGGAACACATATAGGCAGGAAATTTACGACTAAGAAGGTTTTCTTTGCCCTTTTCGTGTAATCTCCTCGGCTGTTTGGTCTAGACCGCTACCTTGTCCGCAGAAAGTTACTTCCTTTCTTATTCAAACAAGGCAAGGGCTAATGAAGGAAGACTCATAATGAGAGCCTACCACCTCGTTTGTGGATCTAAAGGGATAGAGTCCCTATCCGTATAGATAGAGACTTCTAAATGGCCAAAGATAATCACCTTATGATCATGATCCCATGAAAGTAGACTCTGAGTAGGACTCAAAGAGCTAACGAGATAAAAAGTGCGCCCTAAAACAGATAGACACGTATGGTCTGCCACTCTTGTACTATTGTTCCCGTCTTGTTTTCTCTCAAATCTCGATCTGACTTAAGCATCAGAGGGGTATTTGTTGACGCCACACCGGTGTCATAGCTTTTTTGCAGGTCATCGCTTTGAGAAAGGACTGTTAGAGGCGTTATCAGTAACGATTCGCTCCTGCCTTATACAATGTTGTTCGATTTGACCGATCGAATCACATAGGCTTTCTAGTAGCTCATCCGTCTTTGCATTATTGCAGGATAATCATGAAAGACCTTCGACAAGATAGCGTCGTGATTAACACAAAACTTTTACATCTATTAAATAATACGAATCTTTAACCATCCATCCAAACGTCTACGAGACACCCTTCTCGACGCAAGGCCTCACAGCAAGCAGAAGTGTCACGCAGGTTTACAAACTTTATTTTAACAAGATAAAAGACCAAAGGGTAGAAAGTGAAACAGTTAAAACAGAGACTGTTATGATTAAAACTATGATTAATGGAACTCTTTTTGAAAAAGGTTTTCTGTTAAAGATTCTCACTCTCACTGCATTTCTTCTGCAACTTTACAGAGCGCATGGAGTAGCATGAGCAAACCCTAAAAAGTAGAAGTCAGAGCTTTCCCCACCCATTAAAAATCCATAAATATATATTAAACTATGTACATAAAAGCAATCAAATGACCAATTAGTTTCTTATTTAAATAATCTTGAAAATGCTTCTTGGAAATATCATGCTCCCCATCTGCAGAAATATACTCTCACAGCCCACCAAACTGACCAAAAGACCTTATCTTTTCCCCCCAAACCCATTATTATATTTCATCATTTTCAACTTTTTCCCTGTCATTTTATTAGTATAACCTAGAGTATACCATTTTTCCATAACTCATAGTGTTCGGATTAATTTATGCGTACATACATCGACTAATTTCACTATGACACCTCAGCCAAGTTGTGAGACTAGGCATTCGGGAGAGAGAGAGAGTCTTGATGAAAGTCCGGATGAGTGGTCAAGGGTCCCAGATCACTTGTTGGATGTGAATTCATATATATAAATCATGACCATACCTTATACAAGGCATGGTGCCAAAACTCCATAGAACTTCATAATTAAACGTAGTCGTTCTGTAACAATGTAAGAATGAGTGACATACTAGGAAGTCCATAGAACTTAGATGGTCAAAGCGGACAATACTGTATAAGGCGGGAACGGGTCATTACATTCACCGTCCACTAGCTAGCAAAGAATCCAATTAAAGCTAGTGTAAAATTTTGTATAGACTAGTCCTATAAGAGTTGATAGCACCGAAAGAATTTCTAACCCGAGACCTTAGGATGAAACAAATCTCTAAATTTTGACCACCAGACCGTAAGGGGTAACCTAGAGTACACCATTTGTTCTTCCATAGTATATATAAGTCAATATTTATCACCCAACCAACACAATACAAAGAACCAAAGGTTTCTTTTCTTTTCTTTTGTTCTTAGTTCGATTTTCTTTCGGATTCTAAGAGTTCTCGAAGCAAATTTTGCTGTTCTTTTGGGGGTTGTTTTTTTTGTTTGTTTGTTTGTTTTTCTATTGAAATAATGGAGAAAATTTTTGGTTGGCAAAAACTGACGTTAGCAAATGGCTGTTTTTGTTGATGAGATGATAGGGAATTAATTAAAGATGTTGGTTGGTTATAAGAAGAGCTGGCACCCAGAATTGTAGCACAGAAGCTGATGTAAAAGCTGAGGTTTGATCCAACTGTGTTGTTATCTGTTAGCTGCAATAAAAGGTTCCAAAACTTCGTACTTATTCTTCCTCTCTGATTGGCTCTTTCACAGGTTCGACTAGGTATGTGCGGCAAACATCCATAGCTTATCGTCTTCCCGAACAGTACTATAAGAATCGGTACTGAACATCCCCGGGTAATTGTACATGCTCCCATAGCTCTTTCCTTTGAATTTTTGCAGTTTGTTGATTAGTTCCTGTTTTTGGTACTTGCTTTGTGTGAATTGTGTAAGAAAATTGAAACCCATTTTCGAGAAAGGATTAAAAAAATCGTTTCGTGATTCAGGAAATCAAAATCACTAGAGTTTTTTCTTATTGCTTCGAGCGTAGTTCCTAAAAAGTGTTGTGCAAAACTGATTCTAAAAGTACCAACTTTTAGAATCAAAATTCAGCTCTTTCCTTTTGAGTTTCAGTTTGTTGATTTGTTCCTGTTTTTTGATACTTCCTTTGCGAAATTATTGAAGAATCAATAAAGGATTAAAAAGATGTTTCCAAGTTTTAGAAAATCAAAACCACGAGTTTTCTTGTTTCACTCATTGTAGCCCGTTGAATTCGTGCTGAAGAACCCGTTCGCCTTGCTTGAAGGTGAAAGAGAAATCACTTTGGGCTTTGTTGGTTAGCGAGAAATCTGCTAGATTGACATTATCGAATAACGTTTTTCTTCTTCTTCGAGCGTAATTTCTAAAAAGTGTTCTACAAAGTTGATTCTAAAGGTAGCAACTTTTTGATAGTACTTACAGTTGATCTTACGCAGGTGATTCATTTTTAAAGATTCAGCAATTAAATGGAGAATTTGGGTTGGGATGACTCACCAGTTATATCAAACACACCACCCTTGTGGAGCAGCCATCATCCAGATGAAATTGAAGAGATCTTCATGGCTTCTTCCAACTCAAATTATTGCAGCCATGGTGGGGGCAAATTGGTCTTCCCTGAGGAACTCTTGATCACTCCACTTGAAGATCTTCAAAAATCTCATGGGAATTCAAATTCTGTGATTCTAACCCAAATGGATCAGCAGATAGCCCAAGCCGAAGATGGTGAAATCTCCATGATTTTGTGGCAAAACTTTGTTGGTTCCATGAGTGGTGCTTCATCAGGGGAGTCTGCTAGTAACGAGAACGAGAACGACATGGGAAATTACAAAGATAACCTCAGAGGCCAAGATAGAACTACATTGGAAAAGCCTAATCCTACCAAGAGACCAAGCAATGAGATCAATTGTTGTCAGTTTGATTTTCTTCAATCAGATTCTTCCACAACAGAAGGGGGTTTCCAGCTCATTTCAGAGACTAATCCACCAAAACACAAAAAACCCAGATCAGAAAAGTTTCCAAAGTCATCAAACATCAGTTTCCAGCACCCGAATTCGTCGGGCGGGGAACCGGATTCAGAGGCCATTGCACAAATGAAGGAGATGATTTACAGGGCAGCAGTTTTCCGGCCGGTGAATCTGGGTGCAGAGGTGGTGGAAAAGCCGAAGAGGAAGAATGTGAGGATATCAAGTGATCCACAAACTGTAGCTGCAAGGCAGAGGAGAGAGAGGATAAGTGAGAGAATTAGGGTTTTGCAGAGGCTTGTTCCTGGTGGAAGCAAGATGGACACTGCATCAATGCTTGATGAGGCTGCAAACTATCTCAAGTTCTTAAGGTCACAAGTCAAGGCACTAGAAACCATTGGGAATAAGCTTGAGGTGAATTGTCCCAATCCAACCATCCTTCTTCCTTCCCTAGCACCATTCAACCACTCATTTCCCATGCAAATTAACCCATTTTCCACTACTCCAAACTACTCCTAACCCGGACACGAGAATCCTGCCATGCACATCGCGCAACAGATTGTGAAACGCTCATTTTGACACCAAAAAGCATCGGCGTCTGGACGTGATGTCAAAATAACGTCATTTTGACGCCCTGCGACACTGTTGCACATCAGGTCCCCATTTTCACCTAATCCCCATCTATGAGCTCACGAACTTGAAAAGTTTAGAGAAAGAAGCTCACCACTATGCATGTAACTCGGAATTTTTACCCTTTTTTTTAATTCACGAAATGCTTGAGACGTGTATGGTGTAGATTCAAAATTAACATAATGTAACACTTGATTCATTGTTTCTCTTATTTTTCTGTGTAATGCTTTTCTATTATCATGATTTTCCTGTAACTTTTAGACCAGTTTATGTGTATCTCGACTAATTTTTGAGGGACTAATCTTACTGTGTACTAATAAGGATCATATATTTAAAGCAAAATCGCGTATAAACTGATTTTATAAAAATTGATTACGCTATATAATGTTCTTCAAAATCTATAAAATCCCAAAGGCAGTCCCATAATTATGACCATCATCATTTAATCACCAAGAATCAGGACCCAAAACCCACTTTTTATACCTAATAAATAATTGTACAATCATAGCTAATATGATTATATATAACCATCATGATGACACCCACCATCAAGAACAACCCAGAAGAAGCCTCACATTTCCACCACTCTTGCTTTTGCTGCCTCCAATATCACTTTGAGCCTAGGAGTCCTATTCGGACAATGGTTCTAATTACTTTATTGCTAGAAGTAGATGTGAGAATTTAATTTGATTGGACTAAATTATTTCTCTCAATGACCAATTTGATCACTCTTAATTCGGTTCACGAATTCATGAGTCGTAATTATTAGAAGGTATGATATTACGTCATTGCCCTTATATCCACCGAATGCTTTAGGCTTAGCTGTGAGTCTGTGACAATCAATAACATAATCATTTTTTCAGTGTATATATTACATTCCCAAGTTAAAAGAAGACAAACATTTATTGTGGTTAAAATCTTCTTCAAATAAATTAATCCAAATGGATTAGACCAAATTAAGTTCTACAGAAGACTTCATAATCTAATAATTCAATAATACAATCTGGCCAATTCAAAGTTATTGATCACGTACTGTATCGCACGGTACCGGATGGTATGTATCATACTAGCCTCATAGACCATCGTGATACCGGCCTACTCTTTAACCGTTTCGACTATCATATCAAACTGTTTCGGACTATAAAATTAGTACCAGATTGTACAATTTTTTAATTTTTTTTCAATTGATATTTTTTTGAGTGATTACACATAAATTGAGAATAACACATCCCCTTTTTGTTACCGTACTAGACTGTTCCAGTAACAAAAACGGTGTGGGTATGAGATTGATAACTTTGAGCCAAGTAGAACAACATGTGTATGAGTGGAAGTAGCAAAAACAGGGTAGAGAAAACACCCTCTTACAGGCCTTCTTTTTCTTCTGAGAATTGCAGGTAATTATAACACCTATGATTAAGATCAAGGGCTAGAAAGTCATCATCATTTCATCAATCAGTCTTTGTACTAAAAGCTGAGTTGCCTTTGGATCAGATCTCAAGTTATTAATGTTTATATTTAATAATTAAATGGTAAAAGTTAGGATAACAAAATCCAATGCAAGAGACATTCTCTCTAATATCTGTGAGCACTACTACTACTAGTCAGTGGTCCTGTCTCCTTGATCCAATCCAAAGCGTGCCTCTTGGAAATTACCCCAAACCTTTATTGCTATGCACATGTTTATTCTCCTCTTGTTTGGCAAACAAGTTTATAAACAAAAATTATTTGTGTATGTTCAGAGATAGATGTATTTGAAATTGTTGAATATACGCGGAGTTTACATGATTATCTGTGATCTTCTATAATTATGTGAATCCCGCGTACATTTGACAATCACAGATAACCATGTGTACTTTGCGTACATTCGACGATTTCAAACACATTTGTGTCTGAATGTACATGAATATATGGTTTGTGTTCTTAGATTTTTTCTTTAGCAAATGGTGTTTGATTCAAACTCACTTAGTGAATTATTTGGAGTCCTAAGCTTGGTGAATCTCCATCTGGGTTGTTTGTATTGAATTCTTCTTTTTTGAACAGTAAAAAGGCCAATCAGTTAATGCTGTTCGATCAAAAATAGTTGGACGATACTCTGATGGTTAAGTTAGTTTCAAGAGAAGGAAAGTTTTAACCGAAAAATACTTGAGAGTGGGGAAATAACATGTACCTTGTGCAAAATGCATAAGTTAACTTATATAAAGGATTGTGTTGGGCGCATGCACCATGATGTATGAGACAGTCGCGTCGTGCACCACGACGTCTGGCCCAACCGCCTCATGCACCATATATGGAATACCTCTTTCGATTTATTCTCATTTCTATTTATTCTAATATACTTTTGCCGATAAAAAAAATAACTCTCTAGCTACCTCTAACGTTATGCATGACGCACTGAGTTAGGGTCGTACTCCAGGCGGCTGTGCTGAGCCACCTGTTGACTACGTGGAGTTGCGAAACTTGATGTACTGTTATCATGCTAACCTCTCTCCGTTCGATCCAACCCATACAATAGTTGTGCACCCAAAAACAGGTTGATTGCACAAATGCGAATTTTGTGGAGCCTTCGTTTTGACCCAACTCTTGAGCAAACTAGGCCGATGACCCATCATGATAAGGGGAAAGACCAAGTCTTGAGAAATTTTTTGGCCCAATTATTGTCGAATCCAACCTAGACCTAGGCCCAACGTCTTGTAGGTCCGGCTAACTACAAATTGAATGAATATTTGAAGTGTACCAAATTGTATGTGAATTATTAACGATGGTAATGATGTGAGGTTATGAATTTGGACATCTAGGTGTTCTGAAGTTCGGCTCTTTCTTGTAACTTTTATCGTACAATATGAAGTACACACATGTTCTTAGGGGATGCCTTCTCGTTGAAAGAGGACGATGTCCTTTTGTCATTAACAATGTGACATATTAAGTGTCCTCCATGATGCGTTGACATCCCCAAATAACTTGGCGTGCCTCGCTAATGATTTCTCTTGCCTCATGCCATTTGCGTCTCTCACAAGAAATGAGTTTAGTCTGTCGAATTCACTCATTGTAAAACTTTTTCTGTCCAATATTATCATGTAGCTCACTCCCATCAAATATTTCATTTTATCTTCATCAATATTCGTCTCGACACGAGGTTTCAAAAATGCAAAAAAATACTAACAAAATTTTAAAAAAATGGATAAAAGATAAAAAAAACAATTTAAAAATAATTGTCAATTTTTTATTACTTCCGTATTTAGTAAACTTTTTTTTTTTACTTCTTGAGAATAATTTTTTTTCTTTCTAGATTCTTCTCGTCAAGACGAACCAATAATTAATAAAAGTTAAATACAAAATGAATACACAATAATTAACCAAGTCCATCTAATTAGAAGACTTTTTTGTAAAGTTTAATATCTACATTGGGCTTTGGAGAAGAGGCTGACATTGGGCCCAAAGTTCAATATATACATTGGGCTTTGGTGAGCCCAAACATATGGCCCATTCCGATCAAGCTCCAATACCAAGATCTTCTCTCTATCGTTCCAATTTTATCCTTCCTAAAAAATAACTTAAATTTTTTCTTGGTTGTACTAATTTTTATGAATATCCAACCGATATATTGTGATATTTAATATTAATATTACTGTCCTTTTAGCATTTTTTCTTAATTGTTATCATATTCGCATTAAATTTTTTGAATTAAAAATTAGTCTTTACGAAAGGAATCTAAAAAAATATGGTTAAAAATCACAAAAAATTTAGTAAAGACGACTTTGTTTTTAAAAGGACAGTCTTTTTTGTCTTTACCATCGTCTTTTCTCAAAATTTAAGGGCCACTGGAAGTTTGTTTGATCGTTAACTTTAGAACCCAGAAGATTAGTCAGCATTAGGTTGAGGGTAATCTTAAAACTGGACGGATATCTCGACTTAAAAAATCTCAAAATCTCAAAATTTTGAATTTCTATTCATATCTTCGTACTTTTTTATTCACATGATCAGATGAATAAGAGAGCGTAAATTCTTTGACAAAAACTATACAAAAAACATGAAATATTGACCGTCTTTATTCAAAAATAATTTAATCCAAGCTCAGTTTAATCTATTTGGCATATGGCTCTTATTATTATTTTTGTTATCTTTATTCAAATTTTTTCCTATTGGTTAGTTTTGCATTAATTATTTTTGTGAATTATTGATTTGTTTTAATAAAATAATTTAAAAAGTATAAAATTATGTTCAAAAGTAAAAAAAAAAGTTCATGAAAATAAACCAAAACAAGATTTGTTTTTTAACTTTTTTTTTTTTAAATTTGAAACCTCTTGCCGATACGAATCAATAATTCACAAATAATTAATAAAAAAAATTAAATAATGACAAAAAAAAAATCTCTTGGTCCAAATAGAATTAAGATATTTTCTTTTGCACCCCGTATTACAAGTTTTTGAAACCGTTGTCGGATGGTGTCATCATGGATATAAGACCCTCTCACACGACTTGATCAACTCTACATAAGTGTGCCAAATTGCATGTTCCCACCATTTTTGACCAGAATTCGATGTCTGGTCCTTTTCTGTCCGCAAACTTCTATTTTCATCCTTAAATTCTATTTCCAAAATTCCATATAGATCACATCAAACTAGTAAAGAATGAGAGAGAAAGAGAGAGACATTGATTTAGTCGTGCCGTGCATACTAAAGATTGAATAGTTTTTTTTTTTTTTGTGAAAAAGAAGCTGCATAGAATTAGAAATTAGGGTTCATACAAAGTCTGGGATACAAAATTCCATCCGAACAAGACGGGTAACAGAGCGAATTGATAGAACATGATGTAATATGCCATCCCAAATATTGTAGGTAATACGTAAATAGTTATGACTATACTTCAAGAAAAAATTTGCGAACACAAACACTATGTCCGAAATCGTCGGATGCACGTGAGATCCTCCATAATCATGTGAACTCCACGTGCATCCGATGGTTCCAGACACATCTTTATTCGGACTTGCACGAATATTTTGTGTTCCTAGACTAACTTCAAAGGTTTACATGTCAGTAGAAATATAAATTTAGGATCGAGACGGGTTCAGATTGATTGAGTTTTCGGTATTTGGGGTTGGAATCAGTGGCAAATCCATGATTTTTACTTGGGGTGTTACGATCAAAATAAATAAATAACAGAGCAAAAGGGATATGCGGTGTCACAGTGCTACGCTGTAAATATTGATTTATTGTTAAATCTAATTTTGTTTTGTTGTTATGGACCATGGAGTGTCACGTGACACTTTTCCGTTGGACCACCCCTGGCTGGAATCCTATAAAACCATACATTTCCTATATCCAATGAGGTTCTTTAAATTTTATCATTCCCTCTCCTTTTTCTAACAACCAAAAAAAAAGGGAAATAATAGGAAAAAAGAATTGGACATGGAAATGGACTTTTTTTTTGCTGTGCACAATGCATATCATTTGAATAGTCTTTAATTTAGTGACTAAAGTGGTACTATTTTGATGCGCAATACATCCTATTGTGTGTTGTGCACGGTAGAGACCACAAATATATTACCATGGATATTCATGTTTCTTTTTTCAATTTTTCCAAACAACCAAAAAAGAGGGGAAATTAACAAATAGGAAAATAAAAAATATTGGACAAGTAAATGGACTTTTCGTCGGAACGGGGATTCCAGTCACATAACAGAGTGTGTTGCCCATTTAAACGACACTATTTTGGCTATTAAAAGCTGTTCGATCAAACACTGCTCAAATATTGTCTTACCATTTGAACAGTATTTTAGTGACCAAAGTGATACTATTTTGACGCGCGACACACCCTACTGTGTATTGTGCTCGGTAGGGACCCGTCTGTCTTTTCGTCTAAGCAAAGTGTTAAAATTCCTTGACCTGTGAAAAAGAAGTGGGAGGTCTTCTCATATATGCTAGAAAATTATTTAGGTGGTCCAGGAATCTTTCGAGGAAAATGTCTAAAGTGGCATTTATCAAGTAGCTATCAAAGTTTTTTCTACACACAAGGGGGAGAGATAAGGCTTTAATGGCAGAGGTTAAATACCTCGTACTTCAAAGATATAGAAGCATATAAATATGAATACAGATACAAATACGAAACAAGACATTAATATATAATATTTATTTAAATTTTTTGGCACTAACACTTTTAATATATAAGTTTTTTTTCCATTATATGGGGAAATAAAATATGGAGTTGTGGATCGTTCATCACTAGTCGTGCCTTTCCGACATCCAATAGTTTTGCCCGTGATTGTTCGGTTCTTTTCGCTCCCTTCTCTTCTACGAATTAATAATCCCTCGTGAAATTTTCAAAATTTGGAATTTTCAGTATTCCAGTGTCCAAATTCTGTCTAGATTTATCTTGTTTTTGTGTTGAGTTTCTGTTTTGAGTTTCGTTAGAGAGGACAAACAAAGGTTGGTTTGTTGCACAAACAAAGACTTGTCACTACAGGAAATTTAAGATTTAACAACAGTCTAAACCGTCACAAAAAATCTTGAAAAGCGTTGCTATAGACCCAAAGAGGCTATACTAACACTTGAAAAAGTGTTAGCTATACCGTCACGAGATGACCGTCGCTGTAGGTTTTTAGCGACACTTTTTGCAAGTGTTGGCACAAGTCTTTTTTTTATTGACAGTTTATTTAGCATTTTGAGAAACTATCAGCTAAACCACGCGTGCTTCCTCTGTGTGCGGTGGTCGTTGTATCCTGGGAGGCAGACGTCCACCAATCGCAAGCATCGAGCGAGGACGGATTCTATCTTAAAGACATAGTGCAACACTGGCCTCGATCACAAATTAATCTTTCTGCATTTTCGGTTCAAATTCTACAACATTGAAATTTTAGCATTTGTAAGTGCATTTATTTAGTTTTGTTTATGCTTCAGTGAACTAGATAACGTTATTTGTTATCGTTCCTTGTTTCTGTTTCTGTTTCTGTTTCAGTTATGGATTACGTTATCTGTTACAAATTTGTGTTGTTATATTGCTGCTACAACTAGATACAATTATCTTTAATTTTCATGTTCCAACACGTTCCATTTTTCTTTACTTAACTTAGTTTGCTCTAGGCCAGAGGATAGGTCTGAGGATCCACTAAACGAAGGTATTCGTGCTTGGATGGCGGCTCAAGATCAGCCTCATGAAAACCTTATATTCTCTGAGGAGGAACTAATCGGTAAAATTCATATTTGTAAAAAAAAAGGGGGGGTTCTTTTATGGTAAAATTAGTAATGTACCAGGAGAAATTGGTACAAGAAGCCGTGGATACACTTCTTGATAATGGAATCCGCGGAAAACCAATCAGGGATGGTCATAATAAAGTTTACAAGACTCAATGATTATTCGTTCGCCGGAACCAGAAGTCAAAAATTTTGGTAGATCTTTTAGTCTTGTCATCTAATTTAATAAAGAAAAAGTTTTTTACAAATTACCGAAAGATTTGTTAGAATCCTATCTAACAAGTATTCCCCGGAGAGAAATAAATGAATTCCAAAGATCTTGGGCAAATCCAAAGAAGGTTTTCCTGTACGTTCATCACAAAATATTTCTAGATCCCAATGAAAACTTCCTATTTTCCAATAGAAATGTTGACCTACTTCCACACCAGATATCTCATAGAAACCTTTTAGTGTATTGATGGAACAGAATAAAATAAATATATTTATAAATATCTAACACAAAATTAGATGTGTCAACCCCGAAGGGTTGGCTTGATGGTCAAGACTTAAAATATAGAGGTATGTTTCTTCTTCGGTTTCAGATTCGAAACCTTTCAGGTATCGTCAACTTTTATGGGGCCAGTTCATAGAGTGCAAAAAACTATGACTTTATATGGGTTGGTCCACCGAGGACTAATCGATATTAGGTTAGAGGTAATTTCAAAACTGACCGAATAACTTAGCTCTAAAAAAAATAATTAGAGGTGTCCAACTCATGTATGTGTTTGCAATCTTCTCTATAAATTCACATCTCTCGGAAGAGAAGATGAACCAATTCAGCAGAAGGATTGAATAGTTCTTTCTTTTTATTTTTTTGCTGAAAAAGAAGCTGCATAGAATTAGAAATTAGGGTTCATACAAAAGTTTGGGATATAGAAATTAGGGTTCAGACATGTTTGGGCGAACGGGACGGGTAATAGAGCGAATTGATCGAACATGATGTAATATGGCATCCCTAATATTGTAGGTAATAGGTAAATAGTTATGAGTATACTTCAAGAAAAAATTTGTGAACACAAATTATTCGTGTACATTTGGATACATCTGTGTCCGAAATCGTCAGATGCACATGAGGTCCTCTATAATCATGTGAACCCTACGTGCATCCGACGGTTCTGGACACATCTTTATTTGGATGTGCACGAATATTTTGTGTTCTTAGATTAACTTCAAAGGTTCACATGTCAGTAGAAATATAAAATTAGGATCGAAACGGGTTTAGATTGATCGAGTATTGGGTATTTAGGGTTGGAATCAGTGGCAAATTCATGATTTTAACATGGGGTGTTACCATCAAAATAATTGAACAACTAAAAATAAAATTTATAGTCAATAATTAAAAAATACAAATTGAAGAGAATTTGATAGAGCAAAGAGATATGAGATGTCACAGTGCTACGCGGTAAGTCTTCACTTACTATTAAATCTAATTTTTTTTTTTTTTTTTGTTATGGACCATGGGGGGTCACGTGACACCTTCCCCATTGGATCCACCCATGGCTGGAATCCTATAAAACCATACATTTCCTATATCCAATGAGGTTCTTTAAATTTTATAACACCCTCTCTTTTTTCTAACAACCAAAAAAAGGGGAAATAAATAGGAAAAGGAAAAAAGAATTGGACATGGAAATGGACTTTTCGTCGAAACCGGTGTGCACAAGGCACATCATTTGAACAGTATTTTAGTGACGACAGTGGTACCATTTTGACGCGCAACACATCCTACTGTGTGTTGTGCATAGTAGAGGCCACAAATATTTACCATCGATATTCATGTTTCTTTTTTCAATTTTTCCAAACAACCAAAAAAGAGGGGAAATAAATAGGAAAATAAAAACATTGGACAAGTAAATGGACTTTTCGTCGGAATGGCGATTCCAGTTGCGTAACAAAGTGTGTTGCGCATTTAAACGACACTATTTTGGCTATTAAAATATTGTTCGAACACTGCTCAAATATTGTCTTACCATTTGAACAGTATCTTAGTGACCAAAGCAGTAACGTTTTGACGCGTAACACATCTTAGTACTGTGTGTTGTGCTCGGCAGCCGCAGGGACCTGTCTCTCTTTTCTTCTAAGCAAAGTGTTAAAATTCCTTGACCTGTGAAAAAGAAGTGGGAGGTCTTCTCATATGCTAGAAAAGTATTTTGGACGTCCAGGAATATTTGAAGGGAAATTTCAAAGACGGCATTTATCAGGTAGCTATCAAAGTTTGTTCAACACGCAAAGGGGAGAGATAAGGCTCGCTTCAATTATTTATAAAGATATGGATACAGATACGAATACGAAATAAGACATTAATATATGATATTTGTTTAAAAGGTTTACACACTAAGACGTTTAATATTTAAAGGTTTTACATTATATGTGTAAATAAAATATTCTCATTTGTGACCATTGGTCGCCGGTCACGCCTTTCCGACATCCACTAGTTTCGCTCCGTGGCTATTCGGTTCTTTTCGCTCCCCTTCTCTTCTACGAATTTGTAATCCCTTGTCAAAATTCTAAAACTTGGAATTTTCATTATTTCAGTGTCCAAATTTTGTCTAGATTTTTTTTTTTTTTTTTGTGTTGAGTTTCTGTTTTGAGTTCTATTAGCTAGAGAGTACAAACACAGGTTGGTTCGTTGTACAAACAAAGACTCATGCTTCTTCTGTGTGGGGTGGTCGTCGTATCCTGGGAAACAAACATCCACCAATCGCAAGCACCGAGTGAGGACAGATTCTATCTTAAAGACAAAGTGCAACACTGGCCTCGATCCCAAATTAATCTTTCTGCATTTCAAGTTCAAATTCTGCGAACGACATTGAAAATTTAGCGTTTTGTAAGTCCATTTATTTAGTTTTGTTTACGCTTCAGTGAACTAGATAACCTTAGTTGTTATCGTTCCTTGTTTCTGCTTCAATTACATATTACATTATCTGTTACAAATTTGTTTAACTATTGTTATATTGCTGCTACAACAATAGATACAATTATTTGTAACATTTATTTAAATTTATTTATAAATATCTAACACAAAATTAGATGCGCCAATTCCTAAGGGTTGGCTTGGTGGTCCTTGAAATTTAGAGGTATGTCTTTTCTTAGGTCTCAGGTTCGAAACCTTTCAGATGTTGTCAATTCTTACGGGGCTAGTTACACAGTGCAAAAAGCTCTGGCTTTAAATGGGGGCCACACAAGTGTACGGTGAGATTTTTTCAAGAGGACTAGTCGACATTAGGTTGGAGGTAATTCCAAAGTCGGTAGAGAATACCTTAGCTTTCAAAGAAAAATAATTAGATGTGTCCGACTCATGTATGTGTTTGCAATCTTCACTATAAATTCACATCTCTCGGAAGAGAAGATGAACCAATTCAGCAGAACAATGAAGTCGTTATTCATCCATCTTTATGCTTGTTTAGTTTTTGTATTGCTGGTTCATGGACAAGACCAATCAGGTCTCTCTCTCTCTCTCTCTCTCTCTCTCTCTCTCTCTCTCCCCATTACAAGGCTTTCTTCTTCCTTTAGTACCTATTGCAATCAGAAATGAATAGTTCTGTTCTTAGAAGTAAAACAATAGTTTCATATCTCATCCAATTTCAGGTGTAAATTGTTTGGGAGAATTTAAAGACTCCATCAATCTTTACTAATGAAGCCAATTCTTGTCTCAAATATAATGTTTTGTTTTTGCAATTGGGCTGGATGGACTGATAAGTACATCTGGTCATGCGTTTTCACCAAGCCAATTTTGATATTAGCTTTTTTGGACTATTATTTAGATGGATTAAATTCAAATGCTTTTCAGGATTTGTAAGCATTGATTGTGGGATTTCTGAGGGATCAGACTACCAGGATCCTCTGACAAGAATATCTTATACTTCTGACACGGGATACGTAGATACTGGAACAAATCACAATATCTCGTCAAATTATATGTCTGGCATCAGTTCAGTACAACTCTCAAATTTGAGAAGCTTTCCTGAAGGAACCAAGAATTGTTACACCATTAAAATAGCACAAGCGACAGGTAACAAGTACTTGATTAGAGCAACTTTTATGTATGGCAACTATGACTCCAAGAATCAACTACCAGAGTTTTCACTCTACCTCAACGGGGATCAATGGGATTATATAACATTTGCTGATGCATTGGGTACTGTAGAAAAAGAAATCATACATAATCCTGCAACAGATTATATCCATGTCTGTCTCGTGAATACTGGCTCTGGAACACCCTTTATATCTGTGCTAGAGCTAAGGTGGTTGAATAATACAATATACAAAACGCAGTCTGAATCGTTGAAACTTTGGACTCGACTTGATATCGGGTCAGCTACAGATCAAATTGTCAGGTAAAGCACTTATCAATTCTTGAAATGCTAAATACGTAGAATTAAGACACACAAAATTAAAGTGTATTTTAAAGTGACCATATCTATACTATATATTATTGCATGGCGACTTTTCGTGAGAGTCGTCCTAAGATCGACAAGTGTCAATAATTTATTAGATTATCATCAAACTTTTTAAATACTACATGTTACTTTATCTTTACAAAATATTAGATGAATCTTTTTTGAATTCAAATTAAAAAACTTGTCATATTTCATATATGATATTTTTTTTTCATAATTTTCTCTACTTATCTATATCTACACACATACACATACACATACACATACACATACACATGTAATTTATATTTTTATGTAATTAAGCATAATATTTAAAAAAATTACGCAGAGATTGATTTTCAAAGTAAAAGTACAGATAAATAAATTTATTCTTATATATAGAAATAATTTGGTAAACAACTAATTACAAATAAATAAATATATAACCATATGAATTTTCATTATCCATGACTTTGATGTTTTTGAAAAAAGCATCACCTCTTTTTTAACTTTTATTCTTTTTATAAATTAAAAGAATTAATTGCTATTATTTATGAGGTTGTGAATTGACTGTACTGTCATCATATGAATGTGCTAGCTACATTAGATTGAGTGAGTTGAGTTACATTTTGATTAACTCATCCTACACATATTAATATTTTTTTACCTGCTGCAAAAATCACTAATTTTTAAAATCGACGTATTGGCTAATTTTCTAGACAGATTTAATTTGGTCAATGAAGTAGGTTGAGTGTTAAAAATAAATTCAAATAAGATAAAATAGAAAGACAAAAGATTAAAAAAATTATTCTTTAGATTTGTTTAATTTTAAAATTTAAAATAAAGGACATAAAAAGACCACATAATATATATTAAGGATAAGAGCATCGATTATGAGGGATTATATTAAATTGGTCATTTAATATTATTTATCCTTATAATATTTGCACGGCGGATTGGTTAGATATAAATTGGTCATTTAATATTAACGATAAAAGCAAAGAAAGTGAGATATTATACTAAGTATATTTGAATTTTGTTAAATGCGTAGGATTTATCCTTATAATATTTTTAAGGCAGATTAAGTTGGATAATATGTAAATAACTAAATTTTACTTGCATTCATACTCACCTCTTGAAGTTAAATTGGAAATTTTTTTTAATTATTCTATGAATTCATAATTTATAAATATTGAATAGTATCTTAATTGAAACTTTTATATGCTTTTTAGCTAAATTTTTAAGTAAGTCATTGATAATTTATTTTTAAATAATATAAATTTAATTAATAAATATTATTTTTTATTTTGTTACAGATTTTAATAGTAGGTTAAATTTTTTTAAAAAATTGTAGTATAGGTAGATAAATATTGTAGTAACTACTTTTGTAAAAAATTATTTATTTTGTTATTCTACTCCAAAAAAATATTGAGACTATTTTTATGGTAAAGTGATTCATAATTAGACAATTTTTCTTTCAAATGTATCACAGTTTTTGAATTTTGATATTTTATTTTAAAATTTTTAAGAAAAGAGTTGAATGAATACTTGATCAAATTAATTTAATTATCAAGCTATTAGCTTTAATATTTTGTTAAAGTAGAACTTAATGAGATATTACAAATATTTCAAGCTGCACATGCGATGAAAACTACGTGTTTTGTTATTAAAATTTTTAAACAATATAGATTGACATGGTAAAATATTACTCATTTTTTTTACACGTCCCGTGCATAGCACGGGTTTTTACTAGTTCATCTTTTATATACTGTATGGGCTACACTCAAAATAAACCTGGAAAGCATCGCGAAGATGGCTTAACTTACGAAGATAACATTTCCTATTTATAGGGAGTACTAGATGATTCCGAATTAAAGACAATTATCATCACTTCTAGAAGCTTTTGAAAAAAGCTCAAAAAATTCGATTTGAAGATTGCGGGGTAGATACCTAAAATATTCTAGCGTAGTCTGAAATATTTTAACGGAGTTTGAAAGATTCTAACAAAGCATAGATATTTTTAGAGAATCTATAAGAGTACAAAATATTTAAGAAAGACAAGGACGATTCTTACATATTCAACATAAATGTTTAATTTATGCCTAAAACTCTGTTTATCCGGTCCTACTATTACATATAGGTCTCATTTGGACTGTGGTAATTCTTTGCTTATTGACTTATCAGCCGCCCATTTGAGCTAAATCTTTCTTCCAAAAAGCAAGCATTTCTAGCACTTTGCAAGCCAGGTAGCCACGCCTTAGGTGAAAGAGAGAAAACCAAAATGCCCCTAGTAATAAGACCTTTAGTACTCCTAATTGAGTGACCTTGAGTATTTTCGTCATTATATTCCTATAGTCATATAAATTTCTACATTAAAGGCGGTCAAAACAAACCAAAAATGATGTAGTGAAAATGAATTTGACTAGATTAAGTTATACTTAATTTAATAGTCAAAGTAACCACATGCAAAATGAAACGCTCTATTAACATGTAAGTACTATTTTATTTGGAAAACACACCCTGGTATATTTTTGCACCTTTTTCCTTGCCCAAAAAGAATGTTACATTTGAAAAGTGAATGTTCAAAAGTTGATGACTTTATCCTTTTGCGCCCCACCCCCCCCCCCCCCCCCCCCCCCCCCCCCCCCCCCCCCCCCCCCAACTTTTGTCCCAAAAAGAATGTTACACTTGAAAAATTCATATTCAAAAGTTGATGACTTTACTCTTTTGCCCTCACTTTTTATCCTTCAACTTTTGTACCAAAAAGAATGTTACACTTGAAAAATTAATGTCCAAAAGTTGATGATTTTACTCTTCTGCCCTTCAACTTTTGAGCATTTACTTTTCAAGTGTAACATCTTATATATAGAGAAAAGTGCAAAAATGAACCAATGGGGAGCATGAAGTCTAATGAAAATAAAGTTAGAATCCTCAAAATAATAGACCTACAATGGAGAATGAATGGAGTAAATAGAAGCATCTTATAAAGACATATATAATTTAGCCATTCAATATTGTGCTGGACATTGAATAGCTAGAGATGAAAATTATATAAATGACGCTTTGGACATTTATTGTGGGTTAACATCTGAACTTTATTTGGATAAATAAAAAATATTTAATACATAACTTTATTTGTTTGTTTATTCCTTATATAACAAGGTTATTTGAAAAGAAAAGAACAAATTCTAAATTTCTTATCTTATAAATAAGTTACATGAAGTGATTTGGCAAAAACGAAATACATCTTAATTAAGTTATTTTCTTCCATTAGAGAAATATCCCTCCTACGTATATCGAACAATTTCGAATACAATTTATATTCGAATTTATACACGAGAGTCTGTTTTTTTTTTAAAACTTTCTCTTTCTCAATACAAAAAGTATAGGAACACTTTGTGCACAGATTCGGACACAAATATAGTCAGAACCGTTATATGCAGGTAAAACCCATAATATTAAAAAAATTTTACGATTCTGTACACATCTGTCCCGAATATGTATGTTCCTGTCGTTACTCTTCTCAATACAAGCATTCTCACCATCCAATCCACACAGGGTGTAAGGGATTCGTCACCTTTTTTTCAGGTACCCAGATGACGTCTATGATCGCATTTGGGCGCCAGATACAAATGCGATAGATGTTGTTTTTGTTCCTGATTTGGATCAGTTGACAGCATCCTATGCAAGCAATAGCTTGAGCAACAACAACTACAAACCTCCGTTCTCGGTCATGTCGACTGCTGTTAGACCTCTCGATGGAAGTTCGTTGAACTTCACGATTACACCAGATTATACGGATCAGAAGTTCTACTTTTACATGCATTTTGCTGAGATTGAGACGCAGCAATCGAGAACATTCAACATCTATTTGAATGATAGATCCTGGTACTTGGATGAGACTCCTCCCGATTTTCATCCAGCCACCATATTCAGCAACAAATTTGTGAGAAGCGCAGATGGGGATCCGGACCTGAAATTCTCTATAATAGCGACAAGTAATTCCACTCTTCCTCCCATTCTCAATGCCTTGGAGATTTACGAGGTCCAAGTTTTTTCACAATCTCAAACTAACCAAAGTGATGGTGAGTTCATATTCTCATATATATATATAAAAATATCTTTCTACCATTTGATCTGATTGAATTGATTCTAAGTCCAGTACATTTAGGCCCCGTTTGATAACCCGCTTCAAATTCATGGGATTCGTAGAGTGGTGGGATTAGGATAGGATTCGTAATACCAAGTGATTATTAATACCACGTCTGAAACCCACAACGATGTTTGTTTAGGACTCGGGATTGGACTAATAGTCCATGGCAAGTGTTTGTTTGCAAGAGGAAGGATGAGACTAAAAATCATGATTTCCAATTTTACCCTTTAATTTTTTATTGTCTTTTGATTAACCACTTATATAGGTTGATTTTTTACTCCAATTTTTTCAAGACTTATGGTTATGGTCTACAAATTTATTTTATGTTTTACTTCAAAAAAAATTATAAAATGACAAAATTTATAAAATTTAAAAATTCAACATTTCTTCAACAAAAATCATTGTAAAATGGAAAGACATTAACAATTTCAAAATTCACATTGGTGCCTCCAAATACAACATATTTGCTTTTGCAAATTACATCCGATCAGTTCCCATATTTTCGGCAAACCAAAAAAAACTATTCAACTTAAACCCACAAAGTTTAATTCTAAATATTGCTAGAAGAAAAAGTACCATACAACATAGTGGACAAAGAAGGATATAGCGGTATCGAGAGTCAAACAAGGTTATGGCGCATTAGGACATAGGGACGTTTCGATTTTCAATATAAAAAATATGTATTGTAAGAAATAAAAAAATAAAGATTATAAAAATACATATTACCAAAAAAAAAAAAAAAACTAAACACCACAAGAGAATAACCATGGGCTAGTTGGTCATTTCTTATATGGGGTGGGTGGATTGGACTACGAATACCACCTCCCACATGCCACTATGAAACCCCCCTAGTGGCCGGACTAATAGTCCAATGGGATTCATAATCCCGAGCAACAAATACAAAACAAACATCCACTAAAGGGGACCACCGGACTATTAGTCCAATCCTAAGCTCCTAGAGGGTTAACAAACGGGGCCTTATGAGACTAATGTAGTGTCGCTTTTTAAATTAATGGGGATAGGAGATTAATGAAATTTTAGACTATAACGAAAACCTGTTAAAGTATTTGGATGACAATAGGCGCGCACATTAGATTTTGCAGAAGGGTAGTGTTCGAATTTGTAATGGTACTCTAAAGATCTCATCCCGGGGTGATTTTGGAATATGTATTTTTTATTTTATTTCTCATAATGCATTTCTGGTGTCTTTAGCTAGTGTTGTCCGGCCGAAGGTAGCCAGAGGGCACTCCGATGCTTAAGTTTGTCTTTGTAGAAGGAAGGGTCTAATTGAAAAACACTCGAGAATGGGGTAATACTGCATAGCTTGTGCAAAGTGCCTCAGTTACCTTATATACAGAGGGATGTGCTGGGCGCATGCACCACAATGTTCGAGATAACCGTGTTGTCCACCATGACGTTTGGACCAACCACCTCGTGCACCGCGTTTGGAATAACCGTTTCGTGGACAATAATGTTAATTTCCAACCTTTATAGGAGCCCAGAACCATATTCCAAACAGTCCACTAATAGCCTTCACATAGAGAAATATCCCTACAAAGTTAGCTTCATCGAACACATATAGGCACATGAATGTATTTTGTTTTGTAATATTGTGTAAAGCAGAACATGGGTTGTTTATGTGCCTATCAAGATGGTATTTTTGGGCATATACTTCTCTGAGGGTACGTGATCGGTTTCGATCATTAATGTGGGGCTCATGACCACAAAGTAGAGTTTGGATGATCAAGGAAAGATGAGAATGGAATGGAACTTAACCCTTTTGATGGGAACTTTGGGACGTGTGAGATTCCTATGATGATCTTTAGCCGTGTAACTGGAACTCATAAGTCTTTGTGTTCTTTTGTGCTCTGTTTGTTGTTTCTCTACTGCTGCTAATGTCATATACTATTGCAATTTGAACCAGTGTTACCATATTTGTTTCAAAACTATAAGGATGACTTCTTTTTGTTTCTGGATATGGTAGTTGATGCTATCAGGAATATCAAATCAGCATACATAGTGGAAAAAAACTGGCAAGGAGATCCATGTGTCCCAAAGAAGTACTTATGGGATAACCTCGAATGTAGCTATGACAACAATTCCTTTAAAATCATTTCACTGTGAGTTTCAGCATTGGAAAACCTAATAATTTAGTGACTATTATTATCTTGAATCTTGACAAATATTTTGCTTACTTAAAACTAGGAATCTCTCGTCTAGCTCATTATCTGGCATTATCAATACTTCATTCTCCGGCCTCAAATCCTTACGGTCCTTGTAAGTATTACTAACTGGTAGAGGAATATTGAGATAAGAAATGTGATCCTTTGTGAAATGCATGTGGTTTACTTTCTAAAGAGTTTATTTTGTGTCCCCTTAAGTTACTGCTGATTCTTTCTTCTCCTACAGAGATTTGTCGAACAACAGTTTAAATGGGAGTGTGCCAGATTTTCTTAGCCAACTTCCTTCCTTGAAAACTTTGTAAGTTAATGGAACATTTTTCTCTTTCAAACAATGCAAGTTTTTTGGTTTCGAATAAGTTATAAAGGGAAACTTCGTGCCTTTTGCAGGAACTTGTCAGGGAATAATTTCACAGGTTCAGTTCCATTAGCTCTCATTGAAAAATCAAAAAACGGAGTCCTTGCACTAAGGTCGGTTTAGTTTTTTTCTTTTTAAATGGATCCATTCAAGAAGAATTCGAAGTATGGTCACTAACATATTCATCTAAAAGCTTAAGTAAACTAACTATAGTGTAAAGTCAATTATCTATGTTTATAAGATCTACAAATGCAAAGGAATATATTCATTCATAATTGAGTTGCAATGAAACAAAATATACTGATCTTCCACTTCCCTTGCTTTCTTTTCTCATGTTAAGTGATGTCATAAATTATTGGGAAAAGCTAAAATAACATATTTTGATGTTTATCCAAATGTCTTCATATAGTATCGAAGGAAATCTGCTTCTTTGCCAGGAAGACTCGTGTGCTAGGCCAAAGAGGAAGAAAAATTATGTCATACCCATAGTTGCATCTATTGCTTCATGTCTAGTCCTCTTGGCTGTGATTCTTGCCACTTGGTGGAGTTTGAAAAGAAAGAAACATCAAGGTACTTATCTATGGATGATTGAACGTAAATGACAAATTTCATTGAAATAATTTTGGTATTGTGTATTCATATACGTGAAATATTGGTGATCTTGCTTATCAGAGCACATTGTAGAGTCCAATGCTAAAGATGAAATGTTGGAGGAGAAGAATAGACAGTTTACATATGCTGAGGTTACAACCATCACTAACAACTTCAAAACAGTACTTGGAAAAGGAGCGGTTGGATCAGTTTATGCTGGACAATTGCCCGAGGGCACTCAAGTTGCGGTGAAGATGCTTTCCCTGCCGTCAACTCAAGGGTCTAAGCAATTTCGAACAGAGGCAAGTGTTGAGTACCCGTTTTCAAGTTATTCTAGTGGCAACTTTGATGCCGATGCCACACTACAACTGTTTTTGCTATGACACGATGTGCATTGGAAATACAGGCTCAGTTGTTGACAAAAGTCCATCATCGAAACTTGGTTTCTATAATTGGATACTGCAATGAAGGTTTGCACATAGGGTTACTATACGAGTACATGGCTAATGGAACCATAAAAGAGCATTTATCAGGTATGAATTACAATTAATTTCTGTATTCATCTTGATGTCATGACCATGATATAGAGTAACCACTTAAGAAGCAGGGTACAGATAAGGCACATGACAAGGACATAGAAACGATATTTGTACTAGAACCCAAACTTGTTTGGCATACGTTGAATTCGAAAATATATGCTTTAATATTTATAAAATACATGTAGAAATATTAATTCTATCAAAGTAGAATAGAAAACACGAGTATGCCAATCTAGAACATTGTATGCTTTACTTCCAATATTTTGCATAATTAACCAGTTTTCACCTTGATATCCAGTTTAACTTCAGTATCAATCTTATCTTATATAGAGAAAAATGCACATATCCTGAGTTGGGAACAGAGACTACAAATTGCATTTGATGCAGCACAAGGTAGGGAAACTAATTCTCTTATATCATAATGTGTGTGTTTGAGTTTCCTTATTCTAGATGGCTTTTAAACTAAAACAACATAACATTGATTATGCAGCGTTGGAATACTTGCATGATGGCTGCAAGCCGCGAATAATTCACAGAGACATCAAGACTGACAACATACTGTTGACTGAAAATATGCAAGCAAAAATTTCTGATTTTGGGATATCTCGATTAATTCCCCTTGATGGCACTCATGTCTCAACCGGAGTAGCTGGAACACCAGGGTACATGGACCCTGAGTAAGTTGGTGTCTGTAGATTACGGTCTATATGCACCTCTTTTTCAATGTAGTGATATCCTTATTAGTTTGTAGTTCATACACTTGCCCGTCCCCATTGGACCGCACTCTTTCTGTTTATATTTTGAGACTAAATCTTAAATGTTTCTTGTTTGGTCAATAACTTGTTTTCTTAAATCGTTTAAATGTGTTGCAAGTTAGTGATATGTTGCTTTTATTCTTGTTGAAAAGGTTCCGTGTCACTCATTGAGATTCTTGTTAAACGGGATACTTTGAACACTGTAAGAAGAATCTCAAAGGTTGATATTGAACCTTTCTAATAAGAATAACACATCAAATCATAAACTTCCAACTCATCTGAAGATTAAGGAGAATCCAAAGAGACAAATTGTTGTAAATATCTCTAAACTAATCAGGAACTAAGGATTAATGTGCATATTGTTTTGCTGTAGGTATCAAGTAACCAATGAGCTGAATGAGAAAAGCGATGTTTTCAGCTTTGGGATTGTGTTATTGGAATTGATCACTGGAAAACCTCCAATAATAAGGAGCCATGAAAACATTCATGTTGTCAAATGGGTTAGGCCTATGGTTGAGAGGGCTGAAATCAAGGAAATTGTAGATTCCAGGTTGAATGGTGATTTTGACACCAACTCTGCATGGAAAGTTGTGGAGACCGCAATGGCATGTGTGGAACTCAATTCCATTCGAAGGCCATTGATGAGACAAGTTGTTGCAGACTTGAGAGTTTGTTTGGAGATGGTGATAGCCTGCACAAACCCTTCAAGGGAGAACTTAGAGCAATTCAACTCTGCATCTAGCAATTCAGTTGTTAATCTCGGAAGTTCGATTGGTGGTCCTTTTGCAAGGTAGACTAGTAGTCTGTAAATTTGTTTACAGAATTTGAGGTTTCAAATTGATAATACTCTCTAAATTAATGTCGGGCGGGTTTCTATTTCGTACCTATGTTTTGCATGTTTGGCTGATAATACATAAAACCAATCGTGTTGTTTGTGTTGTATTATTTGGGATGAATAAAGCTATGCGATTGTCAATATTTTATGCTTATTTGTTTGTTTGTAAATTCTTACTTGGTGAATAAATCTCATAATTAACCAGGTGAAATTCGAGCACTGTTTTATGGTTGTCTCGAGAAGTAAACGTGGTCCGAGCATGTCAAATAGAGGTGTGTGTGTGTGTGTAATTTGCAACCTTTGTTACACTCTTTTTTCCCAATAATCTGCATATCAAAATGTTTAAGCACTGCATTTTCTTCTCAAAAGAAGAGTCAACGTGATTGAGAAACCATTTTATGGATTATCAAACTCAATTTAATAATCAGTTCTGCTGATATTGTAAATCTCGTTGAATCGCTTTTGTATGTTTTGAAATCATGCTAATCGAATATCATTCATTATGTGATCAGAACCTCAAAAATGGGTTTTGCTGGTCTTTGTTCTAGTGTGTAAAACTCAACGGACGTTTAGCCAAATCCAAATTCAAAATAATCAATGTGGACCTATTGATTTGAAGATTTTACTATATGATTAGTTATTTTGTCCAGTGGGACACAACCTCTACATCAATTTCTTAATGAATAAATGAAGCATTCGTTCAAGAATCTGGACAAACCCATAATTAATTGTCGAGTCAAATTCGCTAGTAAAATCTACCAACCGTTTGATTTTAAAGATACACGATTCAACGACGGGTGAAAATTTTGTTAACCCTTCAATACCTATAAATTTGTTCAGCCCAACCCATATGCTAATGCTAAAGATGTTCAAGGATTGAAACCATTTGCAAATTAATAAAAAAAGGGTCAAAACTTGTAAAGCTTTTAACTTACAAACGTTCAATGATTTAAAATATGAACAAGTCTATGAACACATTTTTCATATGCAAATGTGGACATAGATTCATCTGAAATCGTTTTATACATGTGTGGTCTTTTATAATAATATGAATTTCATGTGTATCGGACGATAACGTGTAGTGAGCAGATCCGGCCGTCCATTTCGGCAACAGACGGTTCAGATTCAAATTAATATGAATTTGAATCTGAACCGTTTGTTGCCGAAATGGACGTAATAATATGAATTTCATGTGTATCGGACGATAACGTGTAGTGAGCAGATCCGGCCGTCAATTTCGGCAACAGACGGTTCAGATTCAAAATTCCCGTCCATTTCGGCAACAGACGGTTCAGATTCAAAATTTTGAATCTGAACCGTCTGTTGCCGAAATACACGGCCGGATCTGCTCACTACATATATATAGTGAGGGGCTCACTACAGGGCTCCGTGTCCGTCTAGATGTGTACAAAAAATTGTATCAGTAGACTTTCTGGGTAAAGTATTGGCTTGAGGACAAACAAAAGGCACAAGTGGCCACTGTAGTTATACGCTATTGCGGACGAAATCCAAAGCCAATCAGTATAACCTAATGGCCCGTTTGGATGGGGGATATACCCCCCTCCAAAAATTATCACCCCTTATTAATTTTTTTGGCATGGTTTGGATGGGAAAAAAGTCTCCCTCCAAAAATTATTACCCCCTCTTATCCCCCTCCAAAAATTATTACCCCCTCTTAGATTTTCACCCCCATCCAAAATTATATTTTTCTCTTTTTTTATTGTTAACTAAATTTTTTTCTTTTTTTCTTTTTTATTGTTAACTAAATTTACGCGAGCTAAATTATATATTTTTTCTTTTTAACTAAATTTTTTATTGTTGATTTATATTTTGTTGTTATTATTTTTTTTTGTTAATTGGTAAAACAAAGTTAAAAAACCCTTAAATTATTCAAAAATAGTCATTTGAGGGGCTGATTGGATAAGGAATTATAGGCCCCATTTGGGCTATAATTTTTATTTATTTGTTATTTTTGTCTTTATTCATTTTTTTTACATTTGTTGTTTAAATCTCAATATTTTGTAGTTTATTAGTCCGTTTTGATGAAAGGAATCTAATGAGTATAAAATTATGTCCAAAAGTTAAAAAAAAAGTCACTAAAGACGACGAATAAGTACAAAAAACTTTATTTTTTGATTTATTTTTGTCTTTTCTGAACTTTTTTCAAATTTAGCCGATGATTGATAACTTTTCTGAAAGCTCTTGTCGAGATGAATCAATAAATCAAAAAAAATTGATGAAAAACAAAAAATTACAAAAAAAATTCAAATAAGGACGAAAAAAATTTCAATAAATACCACAATAAATACCACAGTCCAAATGGACCCTATTTTTAGGGGAATAAGTTATTGAGGGGGGATAAGATAAGAAGAGGTATTATTTTTAAAGGGTTGACCCACATTGATGTGATATTTATAGAGGGGGTAATAAAAAATAGATAGTTTGGATGAAGTATTAAAAAAGGGGGATAAAATAGTATTTGATTTTGATGGAGGATAAAATATGGGGATAAGGTTATTTTGTATTTGTAATGAGGAAGAAGAGGTATTATCAATACCCCCTCCCCTCTTTATCCCTCTCCGGGGGATAATTTTTGGGCACCCCCCCTCCCAAAAAATTATCCCCCTTTATCCCTCTTCGGGGGATTATTTTTGGGGAGGTGAAAAATTATCCCTTGCATTTTTTGCTCCTAAACCATGCTAAACATGTCACGTCGATCTTTTTACCCCCTTCAAAAATTATCCCCCTTCCAAACGAGCAACAATTTTTTTCCTTATCCACCCACTCATATCCCCCTTTATCCCCTTGTTTAATCCCTCATCCAAACCATCTACATTTTTATACCCCTCTATAAATATCACATCAATGTAGACCATCCCTCCAAAAATAATACCCCTTCTTATCTTATACCCCTCCAAAAATTATCCCCCTGAAAATAATACCCATCCAAACGGCCCTAAGGTACCGAATTTAGAGGAGGTGCTCGAAGATGGCGGCCACGCCGATGGTGCCGCCGAACATGGCCTCCGGGAACCCTAACTTCGAGGGGAATCAGCAAGTGGCTGCGCCACCACCTCCGGGAACTGACATGACCGGAATATGCTTTAGGGATCAACTGTGGCTGAACAGTTACCCGCTCGACCGAAACCTCGTATTCGACTACTTCGCCCTCTCTCCTTTCTATGATTTCTCTTGCAACAACGAACAGATCCGCATGCGCTCCATTCACCCTCTCGATGTCTCTCACCTCTCGTAAGATCTCTCACTTCCAAATGTTTCTCTGTGTATAGGTACATGTACATGATTGTGTATATATATGTGTGCCCGGGTGTGTACTGTGATATAATATTGATCACAAATTGCCTCTATATGACTCAATTACAGTCCAAACGCGCACATATGACCCAATTCTCGATCTAGTTATATCAGTGAGTGTGCAGTACAGCTATAATGGAATGTGGGTGCTACTCCTTGGCCTATCAGGGGAAATGAATAAGTTCATCAAGAAAACTTTGTTTTGAGGAATTTTTAAGGCGCCCAGTGTGAGGGCTAATGTAGGAGGTGAAGGGTGATTTGGGTTTGTATTGAACATGGGGACCTTTATGAAAAAGGTGTTGACTCATGAATCATGATCTTTGGCGAGATGAAAATGTAGATTTTTTCAGTTAGACTTAAGTCTTGTAGAACCATCATTGAGAATAGTTATTGCAGCTCACCAGTTGAAGAAAGTTAGAGATCAGGATGTCAGGATTTTTTTTCCCTCTCACAGTGAAGTTGGATCAAGAGCCAAAAAGAAAGTTTCTTGAAGGGGCATCACCTTTGTCCTAAAGGTAAACAAAGGAAATTTACATCAGCCCTAACCTCCACAAGGGCCAAAAATCCACAGGGAAGATGGCTTCTTCAGAACTTCAAACGTTCTTTTCCACCTTCTCCCCAGAACCTCTACCTTTAATCGACATACATCCTTTAAATACAGTGTCCATTCCCCGCCCCAACTAGAGATCCACAGACTCCCTCAATCTCGTAATCTCAGCTTTTCCCCATATAACCCATATATTCCAATCCTCCAACAGCTTACTATTATCTGGCAACTACGGGTTCTTTCTTTTCCCCTTGAACAGAATGATCAGCTGTCTCTAGAGAAGATTGAATCAACCCCGTCCTCTGAGTCCAACCCAACACCTCAACTCTACACATATGTGGAAGTTTGTATCACTTCCATTGCAAAGACTAGCCCTATTGCCTTCTTCTGAATTGGACGGTTGTGTTTCTTTTCCTAGGCTAGGAATGTGATATATCATAAGAAACAATTACATCATCTTCTTTAACTAAAAACATCACATTTCACCGTGGAGAATGATAGTTTGGAATGACATTGCAAATAATATGGTTAGTTATTCTGCAGGAAAATGACAGGCACGGAATACATGCTCAGCGAAGTGATGGAGCCCCATCTCTTTGTCTTCCGTAAGCAGAAGAGGGATAGTCCTGAGAAAGTCACCCCAATGCTAACTTATTATATCTTGGATGGTTCTATATACCAAGCACCACAACTTTGTAATGTTTTCGCCTCTCGAGTTGTAAGTCCTTTTTTCTTCCTTGCATCTTTGTCATTTTCCTCTTTGATTTGTCCACTTTACCTTAATGTAATGCTGCACAACTTTGAAACATTTATCTTATTCTTTTGAAAAAATTTCAATATAGTTTAGTTTGTCTGCAAAGGTGATGTTAGATAACTGCAGAATGTAGTTATCACATCGATGTGTAGATTTTGTAGGGTGGGTGCCATCAAGGTCGATGTTCGATTTTGTTTTATTTTCTTCATTTTTTCCCTTTGTTTTGTATGACTTGTGCTCTTGTTTACAACTTTGATTGTGAAAGGCTCAGTTATTCTTCTTTGAAGGGTATATAAGGTCTGTTTGACAATTGAAGTATGGAGATTGAGCCTCTGCTTTACTCGATAGGGCTCTTTTAGGAAGTGGCTTTGGATATTCCTTTCCAACTTGAGATGTTTGATAAGAAAATCATTTTGTTTTCATAACGAATCATGTTTCTTTTGCTTTTGTTCCTTGTTGGACACTTGAAGAACTTGACCTGTTTTTAGGTCTGTAATGTTGAGCAAAGGCCATGTTGTTCTGATTGGTGGTTTTGGGAGCTAACTAAACCTTATATGTTATCTCTGATTCTTTTGTCACCAGATTTTGTGGGATTGTCTCCTGGAGTTTGGATTTGGGAGCTAACTAACCTTATATGTTATCTCTGATTCTTTTGTCACCAGAATTTGTGGGATCATCTCTTGGAGTTGTCACTTCTCTCTCGTTTGAACATAAGGGGAGGACTCCTGTTGGTGCCTGGATCCAAAGGGCGATTTCTTGGTTAATAGTTCATTCCTAAAGTCCACTTTTTCTCAATTGTTCGGGCGTGTATTTTAATCTTGAAACCATTGTCTAGGCGCGTTGCTTTCTGTTTTCGTCTCGATCTTTTTGATTTTTTTCCTGACCAGCCTAATAGAAGAGGCTTTGTTCTTCCACATCGTTGGCTATTGTGCACCTCATGAGTTGCTGCAATTTACTTGTTATTTTGTTCCACTATATTCTCTTTCTTTGGAGTTATTTTTTCCTGGTTTCTTCAGCTTGATTTGTTTGCTTTTGACTTTTCTTTTCTCCCCCATTTTTTGGCGGTGCAAGTTGGAGTAAAGAGGCCTTAGGTGTCATAGGGCAAAGAGCCAAAGATTAGATGGGTTTTTGCTCTGTCTTCTAATACTACAGTGCTTGTAGTACTTGGACAGAATGCTAGGTTAGAGTCTAGTCAGAGAACCGTCTGAAGCACTACTCTTGATGAGAATTAAGAGTGAATCCAGTCACATGTTGTGGCGAACTTTTAATACAGGCAGTGTTGTTCCGTTCTTTGTTTTTCTTCCCTCAGTTTGGTATTACACTTACCTGTGCCCTATGCTTGTTGACCGGACCGGCAAAGTGCGTGTCGTTAGGGTGTGCCGGCCACTAAGTCAGTGGTTTAATTTCATAAAACTGAACTTATCCTCAAAATATTTAAAAACGAGTATAGGGATAGTCCGGAGTATCGATCCACAGGAAAAAGAACGTTGTAATCAGAGAATACGCAAATTAGTGTTTTCGACGTTTCGGACGTCAACCTCTAAGTTTTGTTTGGTGCGATTAAGCAATTATATCAACTAAAAGGAGGATTGAAACTAGATTAAAGAGTGGGGTTAAGTCCTAAGGTTTGGTTTATTCGAAACTTTCGTTGGTCTATCTCTTCTCTTTTATAACTCAATCTAACTCCCGGCCCCGGGTGTTCGATCGGAAAATTCTTCGATGAAAACAAGGATTTTAATTCTAAAAATAGTTTTGACGGATCTTTCAAGTTTAAAGGAAATAGGATTAAAAGATGAAGGACATCGATTCAAGTATTAAATATACCAACTCTAAGGATGGCTATATCTAATCAAGAACTTAACACTTCATTTTTATTTCAAAAGAAAAAAGCTTAGAAAGATCCATCAATGGCATTAAAATTTGGAGAAGATAGAGACCAACATGGTTTTTGAACAAACCTCACATTTAGACTTAACCCACACTAAATTAACTACTCATGCTTTGACATAAACATAATGGAATTGAAAGAAAACATAATAAAACAAGTTAATCTAAAGACAATAAGGAAGAACTAAGTAAAACTAAAAATGAATCAGATATTAAAGCAATAAGAACAGTATTTAAGACAAAAATGTAAATAAAACTTGATAAACTTAAGTGCTTCCAAGAGAATCCAAAGATTCAAAGGGGAAGAACACTTAAGAGATGAAGAACTTGACAAGAATTAAAGAAATAATGACGAACAAAAAGAAGAACAGAGGATTAAAGCAATAAACTATGAAGAAGAGCTCTCAACAGTAAAAAAAACTATGTAAAACGTTATATTCAATATCTGGTGTTTTTTATCTGAGAGGGAGGCTACTCCTTATACAAGTAAGGAAACAACCTAATTAGAATATCCTACCAATCCTTAGTGAAAGTACCAATCTACCCTCTACAATGGCATTAAAAGAAGCTTCTTATTCCCTGATTTGGCCAGAATTCGAGGTAGAGTCGGCCCCACAAAATCTGGCGATTTTGGGTCTCTACCGATAGGAGTTGTTTCTCTATCGGTAGAGAACCCTACTGCCTCTTTCCGGTTCCTTCTCTCTACCGATACTCTCTACCGATACTCTGTACCGATAGGACTGACCCTCTACCGGTAGAGAAGTCTTCTGACTTTTCTAGATTCTTCTCTCTACCGATACTCTCTACCGATAGGACTGACCCTCTACCGGTAGAGAAGTCTTCTGACTTTTCTAGATTCTTCTCTCTACCGATAGGACTGATCCTCTACCGGTAGAGAAGTCTTTTGACTGGCCTTGATTTCTCCTTCTCTACCGATAGGACTTGATTCTCTATCGGTAGAGAAACCTTCTGGGTTAATTTTCTTGGGCTCTTCACTTTCCACTCCAACTTCACTTCCGTCATTCCCAGGCCTTTTCTTGACTCTCAAACAAAGCCGTAATTGGTCCGAGCCTTTGGTTCGTACTTGGGCTTTACACCACTCTTTTAGCGCTCGGAAACCTGCAAAGAGTACAAAGACAACTACACGTGCAACATTAACTAAATAAATACATTTGCCTACGCATAGTTGCCAAATTGAGTATAATGAGCCACATGAATACGCAATATAGTGCGCTCATCACTTGTCTTCATGGTAAGTCAGTACCTTATTGTAAATATATGCTCGTATATAAATGTCCAACTGCAACTTACAAGTGCGGTATATCAGTCAGGCTTACTGCTCGGCATTATGGAGAGAATGGTTGCATTTGCCATAAGCATCTCTAGTATTTTCCTGACAGCCCTTGCTCTTTCTTCCTTTGTACTACACTCAGACCAGTGGAGAAAAGCATTGCTTGTTACAAATTAGTAATGACCTAATTTTTCATTGAACTAGACGATGCTTCCATCTTCTTGCACAGAAGTTGTAATTGGCTTTTTTTCTTTCTTTGTAGCTTGTACCTGAAGTTGAGAATACATGTCATTACAAATGATGGATGATGGTAATACAGCATTAGTATACATATTTTCATCATTCTGGTGTACTTAGTCTCTATTGAATTTGTCATGTGGCAGGGTCGGGCTTTGTATCATATCTCAAAGGCTTTCACTACTGCAGCTTCAAAGCTAGAGAAGATTGGATATGGTATCTGAATCTTGAGAATTCATGTCCTGATTAGAATGGGAAGATTATGATTAGTGTTTACTGCTGACATGGTTAAAGCACACTTCATTGCAATATTGATAGCTTTAAGTAAATAGTCCCATGCGACCAAAGTCTAAAGCAAATTATTTGTGCATTTAGACAATTCTATGGCTTCTGGTAATTAATCGATAATGAGCGTTGCTAGTTTCATTATTGACCTTCTTTAGTTTTACATATGTTACAGTAGATGCTGACAATGAGGGTGCATCCTTCGAATCAAAAGCGGGAAAAGAGACGATTGACTTTAAGGAAGTTAAGCGAATAGATCTTATTCTTGCTTCATTACAGCGCAAGGTAACTTGTTTGACTAAGTTTTTCCCATGCTTCTATATTGCTGAGAGTTGCACAGATTAAATTGTTCTAGAAGTTATACGGTAGGGAGATTTTGATGCTTTGTGTTCAACCATAACCATAGTCAGTGTGATGGAGTAGACATTTTGATGCTTTGTGATCAACCCTAACCATAGTCAGTATGATGGAATAGTTACTCTTGTTGAGAAGATAAATTACCCATAGGGCATGAAGTGTTAGAGCCAAGGCTTGTTACTCGTTTAAGATATTCTGTAAAGGTTGACCGAAGTTATGGGAAAACTGGTCTATATGTTTTAACCTTGAGTTTCGTTCTGAAAATTAAGGACTTCATGGTCTTGTATCATTTTCTCTATGAAGACGTGTGGTAATTTAATCATGATATATCAGTAGTAAAGCTTGACCGAAGATATGGGAAAACTGGTCTAGAGGTTCTATCCTCGAGTTCCGTTCTGAAAATTAAGGATTTCATGGAATTATATTATTTTCTTCTCTCAAGTATTTAATCATGATATAGCAGTATACATTGATTTCGTGCATTGGTACAGCTACCACCCGCCCCTCCACCGCCACCTTTTCCAGAAGGCTATGCACCCCCTCCTACTGCAGAAGGAGAGAACAGCTCTGAAGCCCAGCAAGGAACGGAGTCCCAAGTCCCTCCAGTTGATCCAATTATTGACCAAGGACCACCTAAGAGAATGAAAGTTTGAGATTATGTAAGTACGAAAGGAGACGGGATTCCATTGTGCCGTGCATAGCAGGGTTCCCGGTTCCTGTACGAAACTGACATGTCCCCCTACTGGGGTTATACGGATGAAAGACAGAAGTCCTTAATGAAATTAGCAATTTTCGTCTCTGGTCTTCGTTGTTTTATACTGTTGTGCGTAGTCTAGATCGTTTGTTAGTGTTATTTGTTACCATCAAGGTGTAGCTTGAAGTGAATACTGCACGAGGTGTAGCTTGGAGAGAACAGCTCTGAAGCCCAGCAAGGAACGGAGTCCCAAGTCCCTCCAGTTGATCCAATTATTGACCAAGGACCACCTAAGAGAATGAAAGTTTGAGATTATGTAAGTACGAAAGGAGACGGGATTCCATTGTGCCGTGCATAGCAGGGTTCTCGGTTCCTGTACGAAACTGACATGTCCCCCTACTGGGGTTATACGGATGAAAGACAGAAGTCCTTAATGAAATTAGCAATTTTCGTCTCTGGTCTTCGTTGTTTTATACTGTTGTGCGTAGTCTAGATCGTTTGTTAGTGTTATTTGTTACCATCAAGGTGTAGCTTGAAGTGAATACTGCACGAGGTTCCGAGTCCAATTCTTTTGCTTCGTTAGTTCCATAGAAAGCATCCAATTTTCTTTTCTACACTGCTGATACGATGGAAAAGAAGCCACCGATGTCCGACTAGATAGGTCAAAGGCTGAAAGTAGGGTCTCGCCACTTCTCTAATCTATCGGATCTCTTCATTGCTTTTTGTACTCAGGAAAAGAGAGAAAAACAAGCAAAGAGCTCTGCCAGTCCGTTGTTCATCGATAGACAAGCTTTTTCGGTTATCCTATTGTTTATGTTTGGTATTGTATTGTTTATGTTCAGTTTTTCAATTATGATTGTACTGTTTTAATCTGTAATTTTCTGCTGCGATTATCAATATCAATATATGTATATTTTCTGGAATTTTCTAGTATGCTTCGATGTATTTTTTTCTACAATAGCAACTTCGTATACCTTTTGTGATGAAGTGAATGTGGCTTACGGACATCATGTGTTTGCACGGGCCTTGTAATGTCTCGATTTTCAAATACGTTAATTTAAAAAAGAAAGTAAAGAAACTCAAATATTTTTCATTTTAGAAGTACAAAAAGTATATTTTTTGCGATTACAAAGTAAGAAATACCGATGTAAAGTCCATCAAAAGATGTTTTTAAAAAACAAAAGACTTTAAGTTGAGATTTTAGAGCTCTAGTCCCATTTTAAGTAAATCACGGTTGGACATGTTCTTTCATGTTGATGTCGACGTTGTCCTGGTGCTTTGGTTCTTCACCAACATCTAATACTTGGCGTGAAATATCAGGAAAATTTGCACCATGCGTTACGAGGCTCAATAAGTTATCATATCCTTAAATTTTCTTTTTTAATGTTATGACAATGCAATACGATGATATGATATGCGTAGTTTATATGAAGACAGTAACAAACTTAGTATGAGAGTAAAACAAATAAAGTACAATGTTCAAGAGTAAATTCTCAAGTGTTTTCTATCAACTAGAAACAACGATTATTGTTCGTTTCATCAAATCTCAAAATTTATCAAAGTCCTAAATGTTACGTAGGTACTTCAATATTATTCACAAGTCATCGATTTTAAATTTTCATGTCAATATTTAAAACCTAGATTGTCGCAACATTGCATGTAATTCAGTCAAGGGTTGCCAAACAGCGTTGCCCAACATACGTGATAAGTAGCATGTTAAATATCATCTGGGTCATTGCAACGTTGCCCGACATACGTGATAATTGTCACGTTAAATGTCACGCCCTCAATTTCTAACATAAATAAATAATACATTTTCCATTAATAAAAACTCACAATCTCACCAAATTTCCCAAAAATACCTTGAAGATAGGGTAAATCAAATAAGTTTGAAGTACATTACAAAAGTGGTCACTTCGACCAAAGGTCATCATCTCCAAAACCAAAAAGGGAGTGAAATAGTTTACATCTTTCTAATCGAAATCAATAAGGTATGAATTACATTACATCTTTTCAAAAATTATAAATAAAAGATGTTGGACAATTCATCCGTTGTAGTTTTCAAAATATGCATGTAGATCCACACATGCCAAGCACCCCATGCTATCACTCTAAGGTTGTACCTGAAAAGAAAGAAGGGTTGAGCTCGACAGCCCAGTAGGAAAGTCTACACAAGTATTACATGCATATGACGTGATGTGATATGTCGCACGAACAATTATATCAACACAAGAAGAGATATAGAGTCAACGGAAGTAATACTCAATGGAGAGAACATATAGGTAACTCTTTCATGTACTTTGGTTTCTTAATTCATTCAATTCCAAGTCCACAAATGTCATGTGTCTCCAATGTGTCCGTATCATGCGTCAAAGTGTCATTCCTGGCACTCCCGAAGGCATTCCAGTACATTCCTGGCACTCCCGGAGGCTTTCTAGTACATTCCTAGCACTCTCGAAGGCATTCTAGTACACTCCTGGCACTCCCGGAGGCATTCCAGTACATTCCTAGCACTCCCGAAGGCATTCTAGTACATTCCTGGTACTCCCGAAGGCATTCCAGTACCTTGTTCACATATGTCATGTGTCTCATAACGTTCGTGTCGTCAAAAGCATGCACACAAGTCATAAAATTCATCACTTTCATCCATTAGGTTCAATCTCAAAATGTGTCACATGATTCACTTCTTATGTTCTCATTTATGGTGTGATACAACGCTTAACGCAATCTAAATCGTTAAACAAAAGACAACAATTAATGTCCAAGGAAAGTACGTTTAAGGGTTCACGGGGTTCCAAAGTTGACTAGAGAATACGCCAAATCAAGTGCCAAAACATAGCCCAAAACTATGGAAAGTTCCAAGGGAAGAGGCACCGGTGTACCCCAAAACAAGGCACCGGTGTCCAGCCAATTACCAAGATACAGAGAGCTATTGACACCGGTGTCACCAAAACAAGGCACCGGTGTCAAGGTACAAAGTCTGGGAAGTTTCAAAGGGAGACACCGGTGTCACCAAAACAAGGCACCGGTGTCAAGGTACAAAAATCACAATCTGAGATACAGAGAACAAGTGACACCGGTGTAACAAAATCAAGGCACCGGTGTCAAAGCATAAACTCAGAGATACAGAGATACAGAGAGCAAATGACACCGGTGCCACCAAAACAAGGCACCGGTGTAACGGGTACGAGCAAGGCCATTTTCAACAGATTTCAACTCTAAGTTTTAGGGCTTTTTCACACCACATCAAAACATCAAAAGACTACCAAATCAAGTTCTACACGTGTAATAGATGTGAGAAATCCCTACCTCAACTTCCGGGTGCAAGAAACCAAGCTCCAACTTCAAGCTTTAGCTCCCAAATGTTGAAAAAGACCAAATACACCTCCTCCAAGCAAATGGTAGCAAACCAACACCGGATATCACCTAAGGAGGAGAGAAATGCGTAGGATCTTCAAAGAATCGAGGTTTGGAGCAAGTTTTTCGGAGGGGGTTTTGAGAGGGAGAGAGCAACGTGAGGGTGAGAGAGGAAAATGGGTTTGGTTTGGACCAATGACATTTTAATCTGATATCCACCAAACCCAACACCTAAAATTACACTTGCACCCCTAGATTTCACAACATGCTACCCCAAGCCCCCAAGGTTATCACCTTATATCACTTTGACCCCAAATCATGTTTTAACACCAATTTTCACATACTCCACATTAATTATGATTATTAACCCGAACATTAATATAAAAATTTAAATTTTTCGGGTCTTTACATCCTTCCTTCCTTAAAGAAATTTCGTCCTCGAAATTTATATCAACATAACAACACAAGTCATGCATCAACAATGCCAAAACAGAATACCACAATCATGACTCAACAAGTCCATGAAATTAGCTAAGCGTAATAACACGTCACATGCATCAACAATGCCAAGTCAAATTTCACAATGCAATGACTATCAAGTCCACAACGATCAAATTTCGACAGATTACACAATCAAGTAGTAAACAAGTGAGGGTATTTCTCCCTAACTTCATCTTCTCGTTCCCAAGTCGACTCTTGCTTGCCTTGGTTACTCCACAACACTCGCACTAACGGTATCGTCTTGCCTCGTAATACTTGTTCGCGTGAATCAAGGACACGTATTGGTTCCTCTCCATACGAAGCATCGGCTTCCAACTCAAGTTCGGACCACTCAAGCACGTGCGACGGATCCGGTTCATACTTTCTCAACATCGAAATGTGAAAAACATCATGTACACCCGACAATCTTGGCGGTAAGGCCAAACGGTATGCAACTTCTCCAATCTTCTCAATAACATCAAATAGCCCAATGTATCGTGGTGAAAGCTTACCTTTCCTCCCAAAACGTGACAAACCCCGTCGCGGTGATACTTTCAAAAACACATGATCTCCCAACTCGAATGATAACGGGCGACGACGACGATCAGCGTAACTCTTCTGCCTACTCTGTGCGGTAAGCAGCCTCTGACGAATCAACTTGATCTGTTCGGTTGTCTCCTTTTGTGCTGCCAAAAGTCGTTGGCGAATCGTTCTCATACTCTCGGTGGTCTCTCCAATCAAGTCCGGTCCGACTAAAATCGTCTCTCCCAATTCGGTCCAACACACGGGTGATCTACACGGTCTCCCATACAAGGCCTCATAAGGTGCCATCTCGATACTGGATTGATAACTATTGTTGTAAGCAAACTCGACAAGCGACAAGTGGTCCTCCCAACCACCACGAAAATCCAAAACACAAGCCCGTAGCATGTCCTCCAAAATTTGAATTGTCCTCTCGGATTGTCCATCTGTCTGAGGGTGATATGCAGTGCTAAATAACAAGTTCGTGCCAAGTGCTGCTTGCAAACTCTGCCAAAAACGAGCAGTAAACCGCGGATCTCTATCTGATACAATGGACACTGGAATCCCATGAAGACGAATGATCTCGCGAATATACAAGCGACTAAGTTTCTCCACTGAATCGGTCACCTGAATAGGTAAGAAATGGGCAGTCTTCGTCAAACGATCAACAATCACCCAAATGGCATCATGTCCCCTCGGCGTCTTCGGTAGACCCGAAACAAAGTCCATCGTAACATTCTCCCATTTCCACTCAGCTACAGGTAAAGGTTGCAACTCCCCAGCGGGTCGTTGATGCTCGGCCTTTACTTGCTGACATGTAAGACACCTCGCCACGAAATCCACCACGTCTCGTTTCATTCCGGACCACCAAAACTGTCTATGCAGGTCATGGTACATCTTCGTTCCTCCTGGATGAACGGCCAAAGGGGAATGATGAAACTCCCGTAAAATCTCTTCCCGACACGAAATAGGTACAAATAGTTTCCCTCTATAACGTAAACTTCGGTCGGCATGAATCATCCATCCATCTCGTGCACTGCCACTGAAGAACTTCTTACGTAACTCATTTGTTTCCTCATCACGCTGTTGGGCATCACCTACTCGAGTTGATAAAGTGGAATGCACTGTCAAATTGCACAAAGTTATTCCCTCCCGGGCCTCCTCAAAACACATCGCATAAGGCCCCAAATCTTGAATCGTTTTCCACTCATGGATCGCCAAACTAGCTAGATGCGTCGGTTTTCTACTCAAAGCGTCTGCCACTACGTTAGCTTTCCCCGGGTGATATTGCAATTCAAAATCGTAATCTTCAATATGCTCCATCCAACGGCGTTGTCGCAAATTCAGCTCTTTCTGGGAGAACAAGTACTTCAAACTCTTGTGGTCAGAAAATACCTCAAACTTCTCACCGTAAAGGTAGTGCCGCCAGATCTTCAAGGCAAAAACAACGGCTGCAAGCTCTAAGTCGTGCGTAGGATAATTTCTTTCATGAACCTTCAACTGTCGCGATCCATATGCTACTACCCGTCCCATCTGCATCAAAACACATCCAAGTCCTTCCCTTGAGGCATCACAATAAACTGAGTAACCAACTCCCCGTTCCGGAACAATCAAAATTGGCGCGCTAATCAAACGCTTCTTCAACTCCTGAAAAGCAACCTCACAAACATCATCCCATACAAAACGTGTCCCCTTACGTGTCAAACGCGTCATTGGAGCTGCCAAACGAGAAAAGTCTAGGACAAAACGACGATAGTACCTGGCTAACCCCAAGAAACTGCGGATATCGAAAACACTCTTCGGTCGTGGCCAACTCATCACAGATTCCACCTTTCCTGGATCAACTGATACACCACTCTGTGACACGACGTGCCCCAAAAACTTCACTTCGGATAACCAAAACTCACACTTACTGAGTTTGGCATAAAGACAATGCTCCCTCAAAAGCTCTAGTACAATGGCAAGGTGAGACTGGTGCTCTTCCTCCGTAGGTGAGTAAACCAAAATGTCATCCACAAAAACCACCACAAACCGATCAAGGTACTTACGAAAAATACGATTCATGAGGTCCATGAATGTAGCTGGTGCGTTCGTCAACCCAAAAGGCATAACCACAAACTCGTAGTGTCCATAGCGCGTACGAAAAGCAGTTTTGGCAATGTCTTCATTCCGAACCCTCAACTGATGATAGTCTGATCTCAAGTCGATTTTCGAAAAGCATGTCGCACCTCGAAGTTGGTCAAACAAATCGTCAATCCTCGGCATCGGATACTTGTTCTTCACAGTAACACGATTAAGCTTACGATAATCAATGCACAATCTCAATGATCCATCCTTCTTCTGCGCAAACAAGGCTGGCGCTCCCCACGGCGATGTACTAGGGCGAATAAATCCCAAATCTTGCAACTCCTGTAACTGTGTCTTTAACTCCTTCAATTCGGCTGGTGCAAAACGATAAGGTGGCATCGAAATCGGAGCAGTACCGGGAAGTAAATCGATCGTAAACTCAACCTCTCTCTCAGGAGGTAAACCAGGCAACTCGGCTGGAAATACATCCGGAAAATCACGAACCACTAAAGGTAACTCTCCACGTGCGGACACATCCTCATCCAAAGTCAAACTCGCCAACAAAGCATAAATAGACTCTCGCTCTTGAGATCCCCACAAATAAGGCTCCAATGGTTCCCGACGCTCTCCAAGAAACTCAAAACAACCTCCTTCAGGCGAACAAATGCGAACTCGGCGTTTAAAACAATCGATAGTGGCGTGAAAAGTCGATAACCAATCCATACCCAGGATAACATCAAATCCCGACATGTCCAAAACGATGAAGTCAAAGATGAAACGACGGTCAAGGATGACAAGCTCACAAGCTCTACAAATGCGACGAAGTGAAGACCTACCTCCAAGAGGAGTCTCAACGAACAGAGGTGATTCAAGACTATCGGTCTCTAATTCCAAGGCACACACAAATGATAGGTGGCCTAAGATTAGAGTGGCTCTGAGGAGATTGAAATTGATCTCTATGTCGCTTGCGCCCCTGACTCCCGGAGCTCCCTGAAGATGACGAATTTTGCACAACACCTGACTGCCTGGGTTCCCAAACTCTGGAACCTCGTTGTGCCTCTCTAGGCAACTCCACACTCCTAGCACACTCAATAATCTCTTCAAAATTCATCTTGTGCTGGCTCACGACAAGCCTCCTCACAGAAGAGTGAAGACCCCTCTCAAATCGACGGCATTTGCGATCTTCCGAACTCACCAACTCTGGTGCAAAACGGCACAAGTTTTGAAATTTCGCTGCATACTCGGACACCGTCATATTCCCTTGCTCTAGCCTCTCAAACTGAATACGCAATTGCTCGCGATAGGATTCCGGAAGATATCGGTTCTCAAAAAGAACCTCAAAATCAGCCCAAGTTATGTCATCAGCATCCGGCTCATCAACTTTTGCCACATGTCTAGCGGCCCTTCGCGCATCCTTCCTTACTTCAAGGATAGACTCCCACCATTCGTTTGCTTCCCCAACCAATTGACATGCCACAATAGAGACCCGAAGGTCATCCTCTACTATTCTCAAAGCCTTGAATAGTTTACGAATCTCGGAAAGCCAATGACTAGCCGCGAGAAAGTCATCACCCTCTCCGCTGAATTGAGGAGGGTTAAGACGGCGAAACTCTCTCATTGCATCAATTGCTCGATCTCTTGGATGGACACTAGCAGCCTGATTCAGTCTATTAGCCTCGGCTAGCACTGCCACAAACTCTCTTGCGAACGCGCTCGGAGCGGCCGGCGGTTCAACATTCTGTTCCACTTCTTCGTGAACTTCCTCTGCCCGTGGAACATCTCTCTGTTGACTCACAACATCTTCCAACGGTCTCTCACGATAACGGCCTCGGCCTCGGCCTCGAGGTCCACCCAACCTTACCCCACGTCGCGGAGGCATAATTCTACAATAATAAAAACAATACTATCAATATCAAACAACCATTGCCATCACAAGGCCAATGTCCAACAGGAATCCCTAATAGAAGGGTCAACATCCACATATCATCATACTGACATGGTACGCAATGCCAATGCATGTTATGCACACAAGCACACACAAGTCATGTTCAAATGCAACGAGTTTTGAACCCAATGAGACTAAAAGTCTCCCCACGGTCTCTAGGTATTCAATCCTAGTGCTCTGATACCAAGTTGTCACGCCCTCAATTTCTAACATAAATAAATAATACATTTTCCATTAATAAAAACTCACAATCTCACCAAATTTCCCAAAAATGCCTTGAAGATAGGGTAAATCAAATAAGTTTGAAGTACATTACAAAAGTGGTCACTTCGACCAAAGGTCATCATCTCCAAAACCAAAAAGGGAGTGAAATAGTTTACATCTTTCTAATCGAAATCAATAAGGTATGAATTACATTACATCTTTTCAAAAATTATAAATAAAAGATGTTGGGCAATTCATCCGTTGTAGCTTTCAAAATATGCATGTAGATCCACACATGCCAAGCACCCCATGCTATCACTCCAAGGTTGTACCTGAAAAGAAAGAAGGGTTGAGCTCGACAGCCCAGTAGGAAAGTCTACACAAGTATTACATGCATATGACGTGATGTGATATGTCGCACGAACAATTATATCAACACAAGAAGAGATATAGAGTCAACGGAAGTAATACTCAATGGAGAGAACATATAGGTAACTCTTTCATGTACTTTGGTTTCTTAATTCATTCAATTCCAAGTTCACAAATGTCATGTGTCTCCAATGTGTCCGTATCATGCGTCAAAGTGTCATTCCTGGCACTCCCGAAGGCATTCCAGTACATTCCTAGCACTCCCGGAGGCTTTCTAGTACATTCCTAGCACTCCCGAAGGCATTCTAGTACACTCCTGGCACTCCCGGAGGCATTCCAGTACATTCCTAGCACTCCCGAAGGCATTCTAGTACATTCCTGGCACTCCCGAATGCATTCCAGTACCTTGTTCACATATGTCATGTGTCTCATAACGTTCGTGTCGTCAAAAGCATGCACACAAGTCATAAAATTCATCACTTTCATCCATTAGGTTCAATCTCAAAATGTGTCACATGATTCATTTCTTATGTTCTCATTTATGGTGTGATACAACGCTTAACGCAATCTAAATCGTTAAACAAAAGACAACAATTAATGTCCAAGGAAAGTACGTTTAAGGGTTCACGGGGTTCCAAAGTTGACTAGAGAATACGCCAAATCAAGTGCCAAAACATAGCCCAAAACTATGAAAAGTTCCAAGGAAAGAGGCACCGGTGTACCCCAAAACAAGGCACCGGTGTCCAGCCATTTACCAAGATACAGAGAGCTATTGACACCGGTGTCACCAAAACAAGGCACCGGTGTCAAGGTACAAAGTCTGGGAAGTTTCAAAGGGAGACACCGGTGTCACCAAAACAAGGCACCGGTGTCAAGGTACAAAAATCACAATCTGAGATACAGAGAACAAGTGACACCGGTGTAACAAAATCAAGGCACCGGTGTCAAAGCATAAACTCAGAGATACAGAGATACAGAGAGCAAATGACACCGGTGCCACCAAAACAAGGCACCGGTGTAACGGGTACGAGCAAGGCCATTTTCAACAGATTTCAACTCTAAGTTTTAGGGCTTTTTCACACCACATCAAAACATCAAAAGACTACCAAATCAAGTTCTACACGTGTAATAGATGTGAGAAATCCCTACCTCAACTTCCGGGTGCAAGAAACCAAGCTCCAACTTCAAGCTTTAGCTCCCAAATGTTGAAAAAGACCAAATACACCTCCTCCAAGCAAATGGTAGCAAACCAACACCGGATATCACCTAAGGAGGAGAGAAATGCGTAGGATCTTCAAAGAATCGAGGTTTGGAGCAAGTTTTTCGGAGGGAGTTTTGAGAGGGAGAGAGCAACGTGAGGGTGAGAGAGGAAAATGGGTTTGGTTTGGACCAATGACATTTTAATCTGATATCCACCAAACCCAACACCTAAAATTACACTTGCACCCCTAGATTTCACAACATGCTACCCCAAGCCCCCAAGGTTATCACCTTATATCACTTTGACCCCAAATCATGTTTTAACACCAATTTTCACATACTCCACATTAATTATGATTATTAACCCGAACATTAATATAAAAATTTAAATTTTTCGGGTCTTTACATTAAATATCAAATTGAGTCGTCGTACGTAACTCATAATCAGTCGAGGGTCGCTAACAACGTTGCTCAACATATGTGATAATTGCCACGTTAATATCTCAAACTCTGGTGGCCACAACATTGCCTGTAGTCAGTCCATGCTCGCTAACAGCGTTTCCCGATATGAGTGATAATTGCCACATTAATATATTAAGCATATCAAAGTCTGACATTCACAAATGTTCGGGACCTCAATAGCATCAACCGATATTCGTGATGATTACTACATCATAATTCATCAAACATGCCAGAGTCTGTCATTGACAACAACCGGACACACATAACATTGACCAACATCCATCGTCCAATCGTTTGGCATGTCGGAGCTCATCATTTTACAACGATTGGGACGCCAACAACGTTTTCAGATATCCAGTCTTGAATCAACAAGCATGTCAGAGTGTTGAAAATCATTTTCAATGACCGGGACGCTGACAACAAAGCTAGTGCACACACTGCATGTCAGAGATTTTGGTAAATAACTATAAAAGTCTAACCCCTTGGAATATGTTATCATGCATTAACGTTCAAATGTGTTCTCTTAGGGTTCAAGATCGAAAATATAATTATCATGCTTCATGTACGATCATGTAAATGATAACAATGAATTTCATAAATTGAAAGCATACTAAGCATGCTTTCAATTTAAGTTGGAGTCATAGTGTAAATATCATATGCTCAGAATGCAATTTGTAGTAACGTAGGAGTTTAAAGTGTAATTATTAAATTAAGATGGTAAATGTGTAATTATCAAAGTGCAGAGGCAATTATGTAATTAAAATAGTTTAAGGTTAAAATGCAGTTAACATACTTGGGTAAATGATTTTCTAATGTGATAGCGGTGAGTTATGCGATTAGTGCAAACTCAGCCTAGAATGTAATTATCAAAATGTGGGGTCGATGTGAAACTAATATTAACTTTGGATACAAATATAATTATCGTGATAGTCAATTATGTAATTTACTTAATACGGGCAAAATTGTAATTTATGCGAGGTGAAATTGTATAGATATCATAAATTATGGGTCACTGCATAATAATCTAACTTAAGGTTAAAGTGTGTAAATTTAAATTATAATGGCACTAAAGTATTTTCATAAATACTGAGACCAAATTGGAATTTTATAATTGCAAGGATAAATCTTGCAATTTAAGAACATTGGGAAATTCTGTAATTTGTCCAAAATAGGGGTTTAAATATTTAGAAATATATATACAGGCACACACACTAACCAAATTATAAATTAACAGAAAGGGCCTAAGCATAATTAACCTAAACCATAACCGGTCAATTGATCCTGCGACCGGCCTAGTTCGTCGTCTTCTTCCTCTATTTTCTTCTCCATTAGAGGTCTGTGAAACTTTTCTGGGTTTCCCAAAACATAAAATAGGGATTGGGGTGGAATAACTTACATCAACTAATGGATTAGAATAGAAAATTGAAGGATTTGTTGAAGATGTAAAAATAACAATGGTACCCTCTTTCTTCCTCCTTGCTTTATTGTTTGTGCTCCCTCCCTCCCCCCTTCTCCCTCCCTCTCTCCCTCTCTCAATGATCAATAGTGAGGGAAGGAGGAAGGCTGAGTGTTCCTATTTGTAATTCCTTGATTTTTCAAAATTTTATTTAAATTATTTTAATCTCATTTTATTAATTAAAACAAGAAGTAAAAGAAACTCAACATTCATTTTTAAAATAAAAATAAAACATTGTTTCAAATTATGACTGAATTGATGAAAATATCTCTTTTGAGTTTACATTGTGATTTCAAAATAAAACAATAGAGCTTATAGGGATAAGTTATCACATGTTGTAATCTTCTCTTGGAATGCCCAGTTCTGTCTGCTAGGGCAGAACTTCCGTTTGCTCTTCTGCATTTGGCATAAAATGCGAGTAGCAAAGTACTTGCTCAATGAGTAATGGAATTCAGTAGAAAATCATACCCAAAAATCAAACTCAAAGATATGTATAACTAGAGTAAACAATAGTAGAAATAAACTAAACAACGGAAATTAAACATGTATGTTTGTTATGAATTTTTTTATTTAAGTTTTTAGAATTCACTGTATATGGAATTCGATTCTTATCTATCGACTCTAGACTAGGGGACTTAATTGAGATTGATCAATCCTTATATAACTTGGGCCCGTAACCTGAGGTGATATACCGAACTAGATTATCGACAACCCTACAAGGAATGGACCTTCTACCGTCCACTCAAATTAATAACTACTTTATATTATCTAGATCATAACGAATGTGGCATGACCAGGTCAAGTACTAACGAATGTTAACTGTTCTCTCTTATCAGTTCAAGAACGTCTAAGACACTGGTCATCATTCCCTCAAGGTCCAAAGCTGCCATTGCAAATGTTCCCAAAGTCACGCTCAACCGTCTTCAACAACTCTTAGTTGGTGTTCTTCAAAACACAACGAACACGGGTCAACCCCCAACAACCAACTCGCCATGGCTGGACCACCCAAATAAGTTAATATTCTATTACACACACCTAGGTGTCTTTACACATTAAACTAATTATAAGGCACACTCGACACCCTTCGCTTCCTTGTCCAAGTGTCATTCGAACCGGTGTTCCTATCGTATAGTCTAAGTTTTTCCCAAAACTTAATTAACATTTGTTTATCGAAAACCGGGCAACATAATGACTATACCTTGTCACATCTAACATTTCTGAAAACGTCCAGATTGCGAAGTCCAACAATAAAACAATGACAATCCATCAACGAAATATGGTCTCGAGTGGTAAACCTGCTCTCACGAGATCCCACAGGGATCCGTGAATGTAAATAAAATACGTGTATTCTTGTGCAAAGTGTACATGAATCTGGGTGAATTATGAAATTGTCTGGAAATGGAACCCGAGTAGTCTAAAAACCATTCTTTAAATTTTGTATTCTGAACAGACCGCTCGAGCAGATTGACCGGTGCTCACACTCTTGAACTCTGACTGACCATCATAGGCTACTACTCGATTTTTACACAGAACACTAACCAGTCAAGATACCAAGTTTGACAAGTCAGACTACAAAACATGACTGGTCAAATCATGGATTTGTTCGAGAACTGGGAACTAAAACAAAATACACTTTTGGTGACTAATATATGTATATATGTATGTATGTATCTATATTAAGTATTTAGGGTTGTAGGGTGTAGGGTATATATAAAACATGACTGGTCAGATATATAATATATGTATGTATGTATCTATATTATAGAGCATTTAGGATTGTGGGGTGTAGGGTGTATATAAACCACATATACTCGATATATACATGTATACAGATATATTACTATATACGTATGTGTGTATGTGTGTGTGTGTGTGTGTGTGTGGTAGAGTAGTGTACATGTACTCTATACACACACATATACTCTATATATGTATATAAAGTACATGTATATGTATGTATATAGAGTACATGTACACTCACACACACATGTATGTATAGCATTTTTATTTTTATTAATGAAAATCCTTTAGTTATACATATACAAGTTTTCGTAATTTGAGAGTTCATTTAATATAATAAATATTAGTATTTTCATTACTAAACACAAGTGTGTAAGTGACCTAGTGGATAAGTGCTTTGTTATTATGGAAAAAAGTGGTGAGTTTGAGTTTTGGTGGTGAGATATTGTTAGTCTATATATTACTATGATCCTGATATAATAAGTGCCACGTGGATGTTGGAGCTCCTGTGGCAGTGTATGCTATTTAGTCGGCAAAGGTCATGACTTTCGGCGATTAAACTATTTAGTCAGCAATGGTCATGATGTTTGGCGGCAAAAACACATGGTTGGCAAATGTCATGACTTTTGCCGACTAAACTATTTAGTCGGTAAAAGTCCCAAAAACTTTTCCCACCTTCAATTCGGCGACAAAATTATAACTTTGGCGACTAAATATTGGATTGGCGATCAAATGTGTAGTCGGGATGTGCTTTTTCTTGTAGTGGGGTTTGTGGTTTCTTTGCATGAACAGATCTAAAATTCATGGTTTGTCAAGCCAAAACATGCAATTGAACAATAAATCCCCCAAGGATTAGAAGAATAATCCCCTACATCGGTTGAAGAAAAAAACGAAGAACGAAAATCCAAAACAAGGAAACTCTAGATTGAAATTGACAGAATGTCTTCTCTCTCTCAAGAACTTCAAAAGCCTTACAAACTCTCTCTCTCTCTCTCTCTCATTCACGTGCGTGCTTTGATTTCAAAATTGGCAAGGGTCAGATTGACTCATATTCTCTCTCAACCAATGAGAGTACTGAGGACAATGTTCATCTGAAAGTGAATAAAAGTAAATTCGAGCGTGATGGTGTAACAGTGAAAAGGCTTAGGTTAATGGTATTAGGTTAAACCGTGGGAAGGTTTTGAGAGGTTTTGGTTTTTTGATATGGTAAAGGAAATCGGCTACCGTCCCATCTTTCTCTGCTTGAGAATGTTTTTATTAGTCCAGTCAAATGGATATGGAATAAACAAATGAAAAGGCTTTTGAGGATTTGAAATTTGGGATAATGGTCGGTAAAGGGAAAACAAGTAAAGGAAAAAAAAGGAATAAAACATATAAGTGTAGACACACACACACACACACAAACACACACTCTTACATAATTACTGATATGCTATTTTGTATATCTGTATAGCTACGTATGTATGTATATGTATCCCACGTATAACGTATGTATAAAGTAAAAACTAAATTTAAATTATACCGAATTGAATATAATATACGGAATAAAATTTTAATACTTCAAAAATTGTATTATTCTGATTAAAATAAATCGGGTTCTTACAGGCCTCACTTCGATCTACTATAGTTTTATTTACCGTCCAATATTGTTATCTGGTTCAAGTTCCATTTGTAATTTTTGTTCTGGTTCATAATCTTGTTTGTTCAAGCTTAATTTCACAATTCATTCATATATTTTTGCTCACATTTAGTTCTTTTTCTACATAATTGTTTGTGAAAACATACATAAAAATGGGCTTAACTTTTGCGGTTGAAATCATTTGTCTTTAGAATTTTTCTATGGAGAACGGTTTAAAGTAAGTCTAGGAACACACCTTTCGTGTATAAATTCTGACATAGATGTGTTCAGAATCGTCAGATGCACATAGAGCCCTCCAACAAATGTGAGCTCTATGTGCATTGTACAATTCCACACACACACCGAAAAACTGTGTTTCTATTACTTCTTGAATAGTTTAAGACTCAAGACTATTAAAGCTTGACCCAGGGCACACGTGTTTGTCAAGCTTGACCATGAACATTATAGTGTAGTGTAGATCTTGTTCTGATTGGGTTCTTTTATTATTTTTTTAACCAAAAGTCTAATAACACAATTTTTGGTAAAAAAATTCAAAACACTGATATATTCGAAATTGTTCGATGCACGTGATCAGATTCATATTACTTAAAGGGCTTCACATGCATCTATGATTCTGGACATATCTGTATTTGGATCTGCGTCTAAGGCTTGTATAGTTAAATAAGGAGAAATGTGGTATAAGGTCTTGGAATATCGAAGCACACATGTTAGAAAGTTGTAGGAAGGTACGATTTTTGAGCTCTTTAAATTGGCAATTCAGTCCGCTTTATTGGTCCGATCCGATTTTTCGATCACCCCTACTCGCTAGGTCATATCTTGAAACACCAGTGGATCAAAAGAACTCGAGTTTGGGCAAAAGGGTTTTCTCAAGATGGGCCAAAAGACATTTCACAAGCAGAAAGCAGTGGCAGACCCAGGATTTTAACTTGGGAGTGTCACCATTAAAATAAATGAAAAACTAAGAATAAAATTTACATTCAATAGCTAAAAAATACATATTGAAAAGAATTTGACAGAGCAAAAAGGGGTCGTCACAGTACTACGCCGTAAGCCTTGGCTTACTGTTAAACCTAAAAAAAAATTATTTTTTATTTTTTTTTATGAACCACGGAGGTGACATGTGACACCCCTCCCTTCTTAGATCTGCTCCTGACAGAAAGAACCATTTCTGGTGAAAGTGCACATGAATTTATGAGGTAAGAGACTGTAGAGCAACCTAGATTTTGATAAGCAATTCTTTCAGATGTGTTTTTTACTAGTCTCTCTTGACGGTCTCTTTATTCTGTGAATGCTACCGTAACTCTTTATGTTTGAGAAGTCACTGTAACCTTCTCATATATATATATTTTTTCTATTTCTTTCTTCTCCTGTCATTTGGATTAAATAAGAAATGGAACAAAAGAAAGAATATTTTAATAAAATAGTAATAGAATAGAGAGTTTGATGTAAGAGATATTAGAAAATGTGACTTCCTAAAGTAGAAAAATGAGAATTCTTTCCTATTTTGGTCCAAAAGATAAAAAAACAGATGTAGATGCTCTTATAATCTTCTTGATTGGAAACAGTTTGATCTTAAAAAATGTAGAAAATCATAGTTGTGCTTTGCTGAAGATGACCGGAGCAGCGTCTGCTGCCCCAATGTCGCCAAGGAGTCTCCGAGCGACGTGAAAATGAGGAGAATGAATTGCAGAACACCTAATCAGAAAGGGGGAGAAGAAGACCACTGTAAAAAAAATTAAACGACATCATTTTGAACCAATGACGTCATGCTGACACCACGCTGGCGTCAACCGGTTGTGCACTATATTATGTTTGGTGCTGTATGTGCAACATATTTTTGTTTTTTGAATTGTTTAAGACTCATGACTATTGAAGCTTGACCCTGGGATACGCCTATGTCAGGCTTGACCATGACCCATACAGTGTAGTTTAGACCTTGTTAATTATCATAAGTTTCCCTTTATTTTTTTTCTCTTTTTCAAAAGTATAGGGACACACCTTTCGGTGCAAAGATTCAGGCATTGATGTATTCAGAATCGTCTGATACACGTGAGGTTCATATAATTTAAAAGGCTCTACGTACACCTACGGGTTCGCACACATACATATTTGGATCTGTGTAAGAAAGGACGTTCATATTACTAGAAGGACTTGCCAATACAAAACTTAGCTACCAAGAAACTCAGAGTCAAGAAAATAGCCCATGAATAACCTTGAGAGAGCTCTGAATTTGGCTTACCTTGGTCATGGTATTATTTTATTGTTTTTATCTAAATTTTTTTTTATTACTAGGACACTGATATACTCAGAATCGTCCGATGTACATGAAGTTCATATTATTTAAAGAGTTCCGCATACGTTTACGGTTATGTATAAAAAGTGTATGCAGTCTTCTTCTTTTTTGTTAGAAATGTAATGAGAAGTTGCCAATACAAAACTTAGCTAGCAAGAAACTCAGAGTCAAGAAAATAGCCCATGAATAACCTTGAGAGAGCTCTGAATTTGGCTTACCTTGATCATGGTATTATTTTATTGTTTTTATCTAAATTTTTTATATTACTAGAAGTACACCGATATACTCAGAATTGTCTGATGTACATGAAGTTCATATTATTTAAAGGGTTCCGCATACATTTACGGTTATGTATGAAAAGTGTATGCAGTCTTCTTTTTTTTTTTTTGGTTGGTAAATGTAATGAGAAGTTGCCAGTACAAAACTTAGCTAGCAAGAAACTCAGGGTCAAGAAAATAGCCCATGAATAACCTTGAAAGAGCTCTGAATTTGGCTTACCTTGATCATGGTATTATTTTATTGTTTTTAACTAAATTTTTTTTTATTACTAGAAAGACACCGATATACTCAGAATCGTCCAATGTACATGAAGTTCATATTATTTAAAGGGTTCTGCATACATTTACGGTTATGTATGAAAAGTGTATGCAGTCTTTTTTTTTTTTTGTTAGTAAATGTAATGAGAAGTTGCCAATACAAAACTTAGCTACCAAGAAACTCAGAGTCAAGAAAATAGCCCATGAATAACCTTGAGAGAGCTCTGAATTTGGCTTACCTTGATCATGGTATTATTTTATTATTTTTATCTAAATTTTTTTTATGGATAAATTAAATCAGGGTCCTTTCTACCCCTCCAAATTAGATTTTCATCCCATCCACTTTTCAAACTTATGTTTTCATCCTATAATTGTATGGATAGACGACTTTGCCATTACTTTTGAAAAGTAGTTTACCGTAATTGTATGTTTTCATCCTATAATATTTGAATTGTTTGGTTTAAATCTGCAGCACGTTTTTAGGCTTAAAATATAGGATCACAAGTCTCTTTAGGAATATTACTCCCGGATCAATTAGCACGTTTTTAGCCTAAAAATATGGGATCACCATTATCTTTAGGAATATGTATACCTAAATGGCAATTGTGATTATTTTTCAATCATATCCCGGATCATTTAGATTTGGCTGGAATATTTACCATTTCGTGTTATTGAGTCGAATTGAAGTTTTACTAATTTGACCATAACCTGCAGATTGATTCATTTTACGTGAGGAACCATTGAGTGGAAAATGTCCCATGACTTGCATGCGATGTTGAATAACTATAAATTTACCATGATATTTTCTAATTTGACCACAACCTGTAGATTGATTTATTTTACCATAACGTGGATATTGATTGTTTGTCATGTAATTTACCATGTAAATTGACATGTTTACCAGATGTAATGCGTGACCTCCAAGTTTACCAAATATACCATACCGTAAAATTACCATGGAATATAGGAAATTTACCATATATTGTGTGTTATATCAGGTTTCACCATGGTATAGGCAAATCTATCATAAACGGTCGAACTTGATGTTGACCGACAAATTTACACATGAACGTCAATTTACCATGATAGCAGAAAGCGTCCATCTGACTTGTAGGGGTCGTACATATCCGCAGTTTCATGTTGCCATTTCCACTTTCACATTTTTATATAATGTGTCTCGCAAATTTACCATACCGTATATACACTATTCAAAGCAATATGGTATATACCATTTAAAATGCCGACCATGATGTTTGATATTAAGATTATATTTCTATTATATTGCTAGATCTTTCATACTTGGGATTATAGAAAACTGTTCAAATTACAAAATAAACAGTAGCAAAGTAGCATCAAAATTGTGTTCCAATCGAACTAATCTAGGATGTACGATTCTCCACATTTATAAGCAACTCATGTAGTATCTCGGCCCGTATCTTCTGGCACTCTACTTTTGTTAGATTGGCATCAATGGTGTCATTTCGAAACTAACACACAATAATCCCACAATCGAGTCTGTGTTCAAATAATCATATAGAAAGATTAGTATTTAGATTTTTTTGACAACCCAACTCGAATTCAGGAAACAAGGGACAGATTAGATGTTACGGTCGAAACGAAATTTACTAGATTAACAACTGAAACATAACAGATTACCAAAATATACAAAATTACATTCGCTATCAACTATAACATCAAAGTGAAATATGCCATAACTGTCAAATTTACCATCGGTCTCAAATATAATATTTATTTCAAATTTACCTCATACAGCAAATAGATCATCCCTTCAAATATACCATAACAAATATACCAGTCGTACCGTAACAACCGAAAACATACCATCACTTTAAAATTTACCAAGTTATCAAAATGCACAAAATTACATTCGTTATCAATTGTACCATCAGAGTGAAATATAGCATAACAGCCAAATTTATCATCAGTCTCAAATATAATATTACTTTCAAATTTATCCCCACAGCAAATATACCATCCCTTCAAACATACCATAACAAATATACAGACCGTACCGTAACAATCGAAAATATACCATCACTTCAAAGTTTACCAGATTACCAAAATACATAAAATTACCTCCGCTATCCACTGTATCATCAGAGTGAAATATACAATAACTGCCAAACATAGCATCGATCTCAAATATAACAGCACTATCAAATTCACCCCAAACAGCAAATATACCATCACCAGTGAACGTAAACTGAATGTACAAATAAATCATGTATAAGTCATTGTAATATATGTACAGTTTCAAATCCACCAACATTCAAATCGTACCATTTACGTTCTATAAATAAACTATGTATAAGCCATCTCCATGCAAATCAAATATCTATCCCCAACATTTCATACATTATACTGGATCGTAGTCCGACGAAAGCCGTTCGAATGCCGTTGTCGTCATCTGTTAGCGGCCAAATCAGGCGGTCGGTATTCCGTCGAAGTGGTGCGTTTTTTTTCTGCGTTTCCGATGGGTTTATGGAATCTGAAGCCCTAGATCTATGGCGAGGTCCCAAAACGGAAGATGGTGGCCGATGATTTCCTCGATTCCGTGATTTTTGGAGAGGACGTTTCCTATTCAGGAGATAATGACGCTATTCCGTTTACCGTGAATGTAGGGATTCCGGGCGTCGATTTAGGAAGTATATATTAATCAGGGTTAAATGAACTGGAGGGTAGGTTTGGTATTTTAAAAAAAAAAGGATTGTAAATTAATATGCAAAAGTGCATGGGATGAAAAGATAATAAACACTAAGGAAAGGGACTGAAATATAAGTTCCCCTTTTTTTATTACTAGAAGGACACCAATATACTCATTATCGTCCGATGTACTTGAAGTTCATATTATTTAAAGGGTTCCGCATACATTTACGATTATGTATGAAAAGTGTATGCAGTCTTTTTTTTTTTTTTTTGGTTAGTAAATGTAATGAGAAGTTGCCAATACAAAACTTAGCTAGCAAGAAACTCAGAGTCAAGAAAATAGCCCATGAATAACCTTGAGAGAGCTTTGAATTTGGCTTACCTTGATCATGGTATTATTTTATTGTTTTTATCTAAAATTTTTTTATTACGTTTGTTAGTTTTACGTTAGTTAGTTTTACGTTAATTATAATTTTAACGTAAAAACAAATATCATGATAAGTTCAAATATGGACCGAAATTTAAAAAAATCCAAATATAATAATATTTACGTCATATTAACTCATATTTCGCTTTTGTAATTGGATTTTGCTATAATTTCACAAATTTTAATATGGAAAAACCCACAAATCAAAAGTTAGGGTATTCAAATTCATAGTTAGAGTCTTTTTTATTAGAAGTCTATACACTCAAGTAAATTTAGTCCATTCGTTTTGAATTATGAGAAGTTTTGTTGAAAATTTTTATGGGACCATAGACTTTTTCCTTTCCCATTTGGCTTAACTTGATGTTTTAAATTTTTTTGTCTTTATTTTTTTCATTTTTTATTTTTCTTAAATTTTTAGGATTTTTTTTTTATCAGCAAAGAAATTTCATTGAAGTAAAATGGGATTACAGCAATGAAACAAAGTTTCCTTTCAAACCCAAGTTGGCCAGTAGCCAATGAAGAAGGAAAGAAAACTAAGAAAAGGAAGAAAACACAAAAAGAATTGATGAAAGCTACTACTAATGCCAAACTCAAACAAGTAGTGTTTTAACACAATGAATGTTCCAAAGGAAGTCTTCAATAGCTACCCCAGGGATCTTGAATTTTCCTTTAACCCATATTGCTATTCTTGTGATTGTCCTGTCCGAAATTTCTTCCGGCTGCTCTTGAACCCCACAGAATACCCACTGATTTCTTGCAATCCATATTGACCAAAGAGTAGCATACAAGGCTAATTCCCAAATAAATTTTTCAAAATTTGAGAATGTATTTTGAAGCCAATACTCCACCAGGACTTGGACATTTGGGGGTGTAACCCACTGCCATCCCCACCAACTAAGAATCTGAACCCATATTTTCCACGAAAAACTACAACCAAGCATGAGATGATTTGTTGTTTCAACAAAGGTGTTGCACATAGGACATTCTCCTTGCCCTAAATTAATAATGCCTCTCCTCCACAAAGCCATTCTGGTTGGGATTTTATCTTGCAAAACTTGCCAGGTAAATATCACTGTTTTTGGTGGACATACCTTGTTCCAAATTGAATTGAGAAGCTTATTCTCAGAAAAATTAAATTTTTTAGGATTATTGGTCCGTCTCGATGAAAGAAATTTAAAAGGTATACAATAATATTCAAAGTTAAAAAAGTTCACTACAGATGACGAATAAGAACAAACAGACTCTGTTTTTAAATTTTATAAACTTTTTTTCAAATTTGGTTTATTATTTGTAATTTTTTTGAAACTCTCATCGAGAAGAACTATTTATCTTACAAAAAATTGACGAAAGACAAAAAATCATAATTTTTTTTACGTAAAGACAAAAAAATAATCCAATAAAAAAAGACTGTAATTGTGGATTTGAAGCAGCAATTTAAAACTAAATCCTTTTTCGAATATTGTTTTCAAGAATTTTTGTTGTTTTAAAAAAGAGTTCCAAAAATGAAGAAATATTTTCTGGAGAGAGAGACAAATAGATATAGAGCGGTTTAGATGATTTTAGAGAGAGAGAGAGAATGTTCAGACTACCAAAAGAATTTTCCACGTGATTTAGTTTCCGAAACCACCTGTGGTCAAGTTTGGTGTGTCCCATATGTTAAAAAGAACGAATAAAAAAAGAGATAATGTTCACCTCCGTTTTGGGTGGGTAAACAAAATAGTTCTCCACAAACACGGCATAATTCATCTGGATTTTTTTTAAATGACGAATTAAAGTCCTGATTCTTATCCCCACTACTGGAATTCCATGTCCCTCAGATTTAAACAATGTGGAAAGAAATCACGGATTTGTTGACCAAAAGGCCCCTCACCATGACTATAAATATGCTTCAATGCTATTTATATATAGATAGAAATCCAATCATCACCCAACAAAATCTATTTGATTTTGAATTGAAAAAAAAAAAAAACTATAAGCAATGTCAAGTTTCTACCAAAGGTCTGTTCTACTTGCATCGTTCCTCTTCGCCGTCGTTCTATCTTCGCCATTTGAACCGAACGATTCAGGTAAAGTCTTGTGAGATCAATAGCTCGAGCTAATTATTTTGTTCAAGATTCAATGTTTTCATTTTATGGGTTTGTGTTAAGTTTTGATTAAATTCAAACATTTTTCAGGCAACTTCGTAAGTATTGATTGTGGGATTACTGAGGTATCAGAATACAAGGATGATGCAACAACCATATCTTATACTTCTGATATGCGATACATAGATACCGGAACAAATCACGATATCTCGTCAAATTATATGTTTGATATCAGTTCGATCCAGCTCTTAACTCTGAGAAGCTTTCCGAAAGGAATCAAGAATTGTTACACCATTAATTTAGCACAAGGGAGAGGTAACAAGTTGTTGATCAGAGCAACTTTTATGTACGGTAACTATGACTCCAAGAATCAACCACCAAAATTTGCACTATACCTTGACGGGGATCAATGGGATAGAATAACGTTGGCTGATGCATTGGATATTGTAGAAAAAGAAATTATACATACTCCAGCAACAGATTATATCCATGTCTGTCTTGTGAATATTGGCTCTGGAACACCTTTTATATCTGTGCTAGAACTAAGGCAATTGGATATTTCAACATACGAAACGAAGGCTGGATCATTGAAACTTCATGCTAGACTTGATATCGGGTCAACTACAAATCAAACTCTCAGGTGAGACACTCATCGATTCTTGAAATGCTAGACACACAAAGAGTACATTTAAAAAAAGAAAAAGAAAAAGAATGTTACACTTTTTGCACTTTTTCTGTTTAAAAAAAAAGAATGTTAAAAAAAAGTGTTGACTTTTGATTAGACCCTCCCCTATTATTGGGGTCCATTTTTGCACTTTTTCTGTTAGCAAAAAGAATGTTACACTTCCAAACGTTGAGGATTTTACTCTTTTGTCCTTCAACTTTTGTCTCAAAAAGAATATTAACACTTCAAAAGTCTCAACTTTTGATTTTTTACTTTTCAAGAATAACATTTTTTTAGGAGAGAAAAAAGTGTAAAAATGAACCAACAATAGGATTTGGGGGAGCATGAAGTCTAATGAAAATTAAGTCTATAAGACAAAAATTACAGAACATAAACGACAAGAAAAAATTACAGATCATAAACGAAATATAGAGAACAGAACATCTACAAACTGTAGATAAAATCAAAACATGAACAATACGATTATGATACCGCACCAAGTGATGTGGATGCACGGTCTCCTTAAAACAGATTCGTCGCCTCACCATGGGGGTTGGATGATCGCACTGACATTTGTTTCTCAGAATAAAACGACTCACTTGAACAGAAGAACACCAACCTTCATCTGTATGTCAAACTTATTACGTCTGTTTCTCTTTTCCACAAAGAACACAAGAAAGTAAGAATAAAAATATGTAGATGAATTTCTAGTGTTGTACTCCAAAATATGGATGATATGAGCATATATAGAAACAAAGAGACCTTTGAGATGTCGAAACACAAAGACTTTTGAGTGGTGGACATCAATAATGTGCATTAATAAGGTATCTTTCGATCAAGATTAGAGGCGAAACTACAAAGGGAAATTTTTTCTAAACAATTTAGAACCTAGGTATAAATTTTGAAAATCATAAAAAAATTACATGGCCTACCTTCCAAACAAAAATCTTAGCCCCCAAAATTTCGAATCCTAATTCCGCCCATGCTTTCGATTGTCTCGAGATACCCTCCATTTAGTCCAAATTCATTCACCTTAACTTTAAAACTTTTGAACTTTCCAAATTTTGAAATTACTTATCGTTTATTCCTAATATACCAAGCTATTACTTCTGAACGTCAAATGTGTTTACTTATGTCTTTACTCCTGAGGGTAAAAGTCCTCACCTAGCTCTTTGCAAGTGGATGGTGAGATTGATCCCTGAGTACTAATTGACATTAGGTTGAGAGTAATCCCAAGCCGGATGAATACCTCCATGGCTATTTGAAATCTTACCAACTATTTTTTTCAACGAGAAATCTATAATATAATTAATTAGGACGGTATGAACCCAAATATATTTTCACAAGAAAGATTAGGATTGATTTGATCCAACCATTGAATTTCCTAGCATAAAAAATTATATAAGAATCTTAACTAGCATTTATTAGACACACAAAATATATTAATGTTCACCACTTCTCTCACTCTCTATCTCATCCAGTTGAACACTGATCTATTTTTACTAAGCTAATTAATTTCTATGCATACTTACTTTCCAAGGACATACATATTTTCTTCTAAAATATTGCGTGGTCTGGACCAATCTATATAATATTACACAATGGTGTGGACTCTCCAAATCTATAGTACAAATTAGGACAGTGCGGACCCTACACAAATATGTTTTCACAAGAACAGTTAGGATCGATTTGATCCAACAGTTGAAATTCCCTGCAGAAAAAATTACATAAGAATCTTAACTAGTATTTAAAGTAAGAAAAAAGGTATATTATGTTCACCACTTCTCTCACTCTCCGTCTCATCCAGTTGAATACTCTATTTTTATTAAGCTAATTAATTTCTATGAATACTTCATTTCCAAGTACAAACGTATTTTTTCCGAAAATATTGTATATATGGTCCGAACCAATCTATATAATAATACACATTGGTGTGGGCTCTCTAAACGCATTTTTACAACATCATGTGAGATTGTTGCCGTAGGCACAAATAATACGCTCCATTTCTTAACACAACCATTCTCATCATCTCATCCAAATTCGTCACCATTTTTCAGGTACAAAGACGACGTCTATGATCGCATTTGGGCTCCACATACTACTTTGCCTGATTGGGAACCGTTCAGTGCATCTATGGTGCAATCTTCTCCAAGAGATGCCTGGAGCGCCAACAAGTACAAACTTCCGTTAGCGCCCATGGCTACTGCTGTTAGACCTCTCGTTGGACGTTCATTGAACTTTAGTTTTACATATGATCCTCAGTACAAGTTCTACTTGTACATGCATTTTGCTGAGATTGAGAAGCTTCAAGACCACCAATCGAGAATTTTCGACGTCTATTTGAATGATCAAGGCTCGAGTCTGCGTATTTCTCTCCCCTTTTTTGAACCATACACCATACAGAGCACAGCTTTTGCGAGCTCAGACAGGGAGCTGAATTTCTCTCTCCGTGCAACCAATGATTCCACTCTTCCTCCCATTCTCAACGCCTTGGAGATTTATGAGGTCCAAAACTTTTCACAATCTCCTACTGACCAAAGCGACGGTGAGTTCAAAAATTCACATGTCCGTTCAGCTTCTGAAACACTACTTAAAGGCACCATTTTACTCGTTTCTTTCTACTATTTCTGATTGAGTTCCAGGGGCGGACCCAAGAATAAAATTCGGGGGTGGCGAAATTTAAACACGTATATGTTTTAAGTTAATTTTTCATAACACAAAAAAAAAAAATTCAAATGTTATAAGGTTGATCTTATCTAAAAATCAGATCAAAATATACATATCCTATAAACAAGAAAAAAATACAACATGAACACCTAATTAATATTAAAAAATTAATAATCAATAATTAAAACATAGTAATTAGTAATCACATAACCAACACCCAATAATAAAAAAAAGTCCCTACATCACACTCTTTTTCTTGGCAAGCACTAAAATAACAAAAGAATTGGTGTGTGATCCTGGGATATCGCCACGTGGTCCTCCAATACCCTCTATCACTATATATTCATTTATGTGAGACTTAATATTAAATATAGGAAAACTTATATGAATGTGTAGTGATTAAAATGGTTGAGACATCACATGAAGTGTTCTAATACCACTAAATAATTACTTGTAATATGATAATTAAAAAAATTTAAAAATTGGAATTTTGAAAATTGGGGGTGGCATGTGCCACTCCCCCCCTCCATAAGGGTCCGCCCTTGTTGAGTTCATCCTAAGTCCCGTTCGGTTATGATACTAATGAAAGTAGTATCCCTTTCCTAAATTGTGAATACTAGTATCCCTTGGATTACTTGCACTGAACTAGTTAGCGTCATTCGGTCGGAGGTATTCGGAGTGTATTCCAAGGCTTATGTTAGTCCCTAGAGAAGAAATGTTCTAACTGGAAAAAAAAGAACTTGAGAATAAGGTAACAATGTGTACCTTGTGCAAAATGCCTCACTTACCTTACATAGAAGACTGTGATGGGCGCATGCACAACGACGTCCAAGACAGTCGCGTATTGCACCACGACGTCTGGACCAATTGCCTTGTGCATAACATCTGGAATAACCATCCAGTGCACCATGACGTCAAAAATAACTGTCTCTATCTCTAAACTCAGAAATAATTGTCTCTACCTTTGACGTCAGAAATGACGCACTGTAAAAAATGATGCACCGAGTGCTGGATTGTACTCTTTAACTGACATTTTGCTCCATATGGTTTCTCTTCTCCATATTCTTCATATACTTTATGTTTGTGAATTTTTCTTAAGTATATGCCTCCACCCTCTCGTCAGTGTCGGGCCAACAGACCACTCTATCTGGTGCTAAGTACATGTACTTCAAAAAAAATTAACTTCAAACATGTTGAACTGTTAAATGGTCAGCAATTCCACTGATGTGATCGGCATCTGTCGAAGGACAGGTTGATGAACCGGGGCCACCATGTCGATGAGTCATTCAACTCCTCTCAAAGTATACAGTACTTCCGAGTTGTTAATAGCAATGACCTTCGGGTGATAAGGAAATCGAGAAACTTACCTGACCAAATGTCGAAGGCACACTTTCGGCATTGAGCTTCAACTGGTGGTCCTTCAAAACGTCAAAGATTGTTTGGAGGTTGGCTAGGTGGTCGGCTTTATGTTTTCTCTTCACCACCATATCGTCTATATAGACTTCCATCATGTCAACAAGTTGCCTCCCAAACATCTTTGTGACCATTCGCTGAAATATGGGCCAACATTTTTTTTAGAACAAATGGCATAACTTTGCAGCAGAGGAAGCCCCTATGACTGATGAAAGTTGTCTTCTCATGGTTCGACACAAACATGACAATTTGGTGGTACCCCCGGTACACATCCATGAACCTTAACTGTGCATGTCGAACCGTTGTGTCGACCAACTGATCAATACGGTGCAGGGGAAGCGGTCCTTTAGGCAGGCATCGTTCACATTAGTATAGTCAACGCAAACCTGCCACTTTTCATTTTTAATCTTGACGACGATCGTGTTGGCATGCCACATTGTATACTAAACTTCTTGAATAGCCACGGCGTCCAACAATCGGTTGACTTCTCCGATCATGACGTCAATATGTGTAATGGTCGAACGGCTTGCTTTCTAGATGATGAGGCATCGGGCGGGGTTGACATTTAGGTTGTGACATATAAAGTTTGGCTCAACGCTCGACATCTCGTACGTCGTTAATGTGAACACTTCTAAATTCCTTTTCAAAAAATTGACCATCTCAGTCCTTTCAGCCTTAGTCATGGAGGAGCACTAACTCTGAATTGCGATTAATCTAATCAGATTTCATTGAATTCCCACCTCCTTGTCAATTGTATTTATTGAGCAGAGAGAGCCGATCATGGTATGACTTGTCGATCAGACAGTGACAAGGTCTTTTCCCATTTTTTTGGCGGTCTCCATGCTGACGTCCTCCAAGACCGGAGTGTTTGGAACTTCCACACAGTGAACTTGCTCGGGCTTCACTTTATTCTTCATAGCTACCACATAGCATTTCTTTGTAGCGTTCTAATTGCCTAGGATCTCCTCCTAACTATTGGCACCGATATATCAAATCACCAGATGATAAGTTGAAGCTGCTACCTTCATCTGGTAGAGCCATACTTTGCCGACAATAGCATTGTTTAGGCTTGACACATCGACCACCACAAATTTGCAGTTCACAGTGACCTATCCTGCCACGATTGGTCTTATCAATCAATCAGTCGAGGGTTGTATGTAAACTAATCACAGGAACTTTGGTACGCTCGAGGTCTAACTCGGAGAGGCCGAGCTACTTGAATCGGATTAGTACATGACCTCTGTCGAGCTCCCTTGATCTATCAAAATCCTACGAACGTTATAGGTGCCGGCGCGCAGGTTGACTACCAAAACATCGTTGTGGGTCACCTGCACCTGCTTGAGGTCTTTGTCCAAGTAAGTGATGACATCAATTGCTCTCTGATCTGTCTGTGAGTGCTTGGTAACTTCTTTAGTCGTTGTTGCTCTGTGTAGTATGGCGAATTGTCGCTCCTCGGTTTTGGCATCCACCATACCATGAATGTCATTGATCATCCTCACCTCGGCAGAGCCCTCCCTATTTTGTTGCAAAAGAGCTCTAACGTTCATCTTTTCGCCATCAATATATTCCTTCAAGTGACCTTTAGTCACTAGCTTCTGCATGAATTCCTTGTCAAATAGATAGGAGATGAGTTGGTCGTCGATGATTGAGGCCCTCAACAACTTATCAAACTAGAGGACCTTGAGCTCCCCGAGACTAGATAGGAACAACTTGCACATGAGTGTGTTGTTAGTGTTGTCGAGAGACATCATTTGTTAGAAGTGGACCGAATGAGTATATGCATCCATCTTCGGATCGTATTTTTTGAATTTAGGGGGATTGAACCCCTGTGGTGATTTCACGGACTCGAACTCCCTGGTGAACGGAGAGGAGATGAGTTGATCATGGATGATTTTAGATTGTGATCTTGTGGGCCGAGCCTATCAAACCGAGGGGAGCGCTCCCCTCGTTGCTTGGCCCCTCGGTTGTCATACCACTATCTATTCGATGTCGGTCCAGATGGCTCTCATGAATTTCCGTTTCGCCCCTATTGGACCGAGGGGGTAGACAGAAAAAGAACTATCCACCGAAGGCTCTCCTTTAGTGTGTTGGTATCTTTGGGCATTAAGGACGCTCGTTGCGTGGCTGCCTTTCTGGCGCAAGCTTCGCTTCTCTAAGAGCTTTCTCTTACCACTATCCTGGAGCTTGGCAACGCCGTCGTTGCTCAACTTATCCTTTACAAAACCCCATGAGATTGGTGTAGCTATTGATTGAGACGAAGGAATTCAAGAGTTTTTTACTAGATTACTTGCACTAAACTCCTCTTGCCAAAACTGCTAGAAAAACAACCAATTAGTGCCTTCTGGCCAAAGCTAGGAGGAGGGCACCCCGATACTTAAGTTCGTCCCTCGAGAATGAAGGTCCTATCTGAAAAGCACATGAGAGTGGGGTAACAACGCGCATAGCATCTGGTATAGCTGTCTTGTGCACCATGATGTCAGAAATATTATTTTTACCTCTGACGTCATGCATGACGCACCAATTGTGAGGTCGTACTGCTCGTACCAATGTTTAGCCACCTCTTGGCTATATGGAGTTACAGAAGCTATTGCACCGTGGTTATGCTAACAACAACCTGTTTGCTCAGACCCACATGCTAGTCGTGTGCCCAAAGCAGGTTGGTCACGCAAAAATGTGGATGTCGTGGAGCCTTCGATCTGGCCTAACGCTGGAGCAAACAAGGCCGATGACCCATTATGGTAAGGGGAAGAACTGAGTATTCGCTCACCATTTAGTCCGCCAGTTGCTGAATCCAACCAGAACCAATGTGTCTTGTTGCCCAATGTCTCGTAGGTCTAGCCTATTGCACCATTCTTGTAGAATACATTCTATAATCTGCTCCCAAACACTCAAAATGTAAAACTTCACAATGAAAAATGAAAAACTAGGTCTCCCAAAAACCACCACTAGATTTATAGTATTTGTATATGTCCGATTAGCTGATTCAATTTTTGCATTAAAGGGGTTCTTTGGGCTTTAGTTTTCATGAGGGCTAAGTTCCCACCATACCTCATCTCTCCTTATCCCCTCAATTCAAACTGTCCACTTCTAGCCTTCGCATGGAAAAATATCCCTGCAAAATCAACTTCATCGGACACAGATTGGCGCATGAACGTATTTCTTTTGTGTAAAGCAGAACATGAGTTGTTTATGTGCCTATCATGTCCAATCAAGATGGTATTTCTTTGGCACATACTTCTCCGCGAGGTGTACAAAGTGAACAGTTTGGATCATTAATGTGGTCATGTGGGGCTCGTGACCACAAAGTAAAGTTTGGAGGATCAAGGAAAGATGGGGAATGGAAGGGAGCTTAACCATTTTGATGGGAAGTTTGAGACATGTGAGATTCCTATGATGACGTTTTCCGCATAACGGGAACTCATAAGTCCTTGTGTCCTTTTGTGCTTTGTTTATTGATTCTGTACTGCTACTAACGTCATAACTTTTGCAATCTAAACCAACTCTTACAATATTTGTTTCAAAACTAAAGAGATAACTTCCTTTTGTTTCTGGATATGGTAGTTGACGCTATCAGGAATATCAAATCGACATACAGGGTGGAAAAGAACTGGCAAGGAGATCCATGTGTCTCTAAGGAGTACTTGTGGGATAACCTCGGATGTAGCTATGATAGCGATTCCCCTAAAATCATTGCACTGTGAGTTTCATCAGCCCTTGAAAATCCAATAATTTAGTGACTATTATTATTTTGAATCTTGACATATGTTTTGCTAACTTAAACTAGGAACCTCTCATCTTGCTCGTTATCCGGCAATATTGATATTTCGTTATTTGGCCTCAAATCCTTGCAGTCCTTGTAAGTATAACTAAGTGGCAGAGAACTATTGTGATACAGAACTTGTTCCTTTGTGAAATGTGGTTTACTTTCTGCAGAGTTTAAGTTACTACTGATTCTTTCTTAATCATATAGAGATTTGTCGAACAACAGTTTAACTGGAAGTGTGCCAGATTTTCTTAGCCAACTTTCTTTCTTGAAGACTTTGTAAGTTAATGATACATTTTTTCTCTTTCAAATGATGAATTTTTTTGGTGGCGAATAAGTTACAAACTAACAAGGAATCTTCATGCTTTTTGTAGGAACTTATCAGGGAATAATTTTAGAGGTTCAGTTCCATCAGATCTCATTGAAAAATCAAAAAATGGATCCCTTACACTGAGGTTAGTTGAGTTTTTTTAATTAAGTGGACCCAAAGGAAATCCATGTTTCAGGAAGATTTGAAAGTATGGTCGCCAACATATTCATCCGAAAGCACAAGTAAACTAACATATTAATCTGAAATATATTTATCCATTGAGCTCCAGTGAAACAAAATATATTAATCTTCCACTTCTCTTGCATTCTTTTCTTATATTATGTTATGTCATAGATTATATGGGAGAAGTTAAAATAACACATTTTGATGTTCATCCAAATGTCTCCATATAGAACCGAAGGAAATCTGCATCTTTGCCAGGAAGACTTGTGTGCTAGGCCAAGGAGGAAGAAAACTTATGTCATACCCATAGTTGCATCTATTGCTTCATGTCTAGTCCTCTTGACTGTGATTCTTGCCACTTGGCGGGGTTTGAAAAGAAAGAAACAACAAGGTACTTATCTGTGGATGATTGAACGTAAATGGCAAATTTCATTGAAATTATTTTGGTAACGTGTATGCTTATACGCAAAATATTTCTGATCAGAGCACATTGTAGGGTCCAACGCCAAAGATGAATTGTTGGAGGAGAAGAATAGACAGTTTACATATGCTGAGATTATGACCATCACTAACAACTTCAGAACAGTACTTGGGAAAGGAGCTGTTGGATCAGTTTATGCTGGGCATCTGCCTGAGGGCACTCAAGTTGCAGTGAAGATGCTTTCCCGACCGTCAACTCAAGGGTCTAGGCAATTTCGTACAGAGGCAAGTTTCAAGTACCCATTTTCAAGTTATTCTAGTTGCAACTTTGTTGCCGATGTCACACTGCAATTGTTTTGCAATAATGTGATGTGCATTGGTAAAACAGGCTCAGTTGCTGACAAAAGTCCATCACCGAAACTTGGTTTCTATGATTGGATACTGCAATGAAGGTCCGCACACAGGGTTAATATATGAGTACATGGCTAAGGGAACCGTAAAGGAGCATTTATCAGGTACGAATTATACTAAATTTTAGTATTCTCTTGATTTCAGAACCATAATTTAGAGTAACCACTTGAGAAGAAGGGGTACAGATAGGGCACATGGCAAGGACACGTGTTTGGCATACATTGAATATGAAAAATATATGCTTTAGGTATTTTTAAATACATGTATAAAAATATTAATTTTCTCAAAGTAAAATAGAAAACGTGAAGGGGGAAAAGGTCACCTAATAAGTATTCATGGATGGCAACGTTTTCCTGCCCTAACTTTTAAAAGTTGGCATAAAGTCTCCACAGCGTGTTCGACTTTAACAATATAAAAAATGTTAGATACGTCTTTGGGCGTGTCCGACACTTGTCTGGACCATGTGTTTCATCTCTCATACCCTTCAGAAAAACATACGTTGCGTTTGTTCTCCTTAGGTAAGCGCTAATGCGGTTGATACTGAAAGAAGCTTAAAAAGATATTATAGTTTGGGTAGTTTTTATTTCATAAAACAAGTAGTATGCCAGTCTAGAACATCATCCATTTAAACTGTGGTAATTATTGACTTATTGGCTGATTTTTTTTTTGTCATTTAGTGAAATTTTTTTACAATTTTTTTTTTTATCAATTTTCTATGGTGGTTGGTTCGTCTCGATAAGAGATTTCAGAAAAGTATAAAATTATGACCAAAAACTAAAAAAAGTTCAAAAAAGACAAAAAAAATAAGCCTAAAACAACGTCTGTGTTGACTTATTTGCATCCTTAGTGAATTTTTTTAACATTTAGACATAATTTTATATTTTTTAAATTTCTTTCGGTGAGATGAACCAATAATCACTAAAAAAATGACGTAAAAATAACAAATACAAAAAAAATTGAATAAAAACAAAAAAAAAAGTAATTAAGTTAATTTTGGCCAAATAGACCCATAATATATGCTTTACTTTTGACATTTTGCATGCTTAACCAGTTTTCACCTTAAAATCTAGTTGAACTTCAGTATAAATTTGGCTATCTTGTGCAGAGAAAAATGCAAATATCTTGAGTTGGGAAGAGAGACTACAAATTGCATTTGATGCAGCACAAGGTACAGAAACTAATTCTCTTATATCCTAATGTCTGTGTTGGAGTTCCCTTATTCTAGATGGCTTTTAAACTAAAACAACACACATTGACGTTGCAGCATTGGTATACTTGCATGATGGTTGCAAGCCGCGAATAATTCACAGAGACATCAAGACTGAAAACATACTATTGACTGAAAATATGCAAGCAAAAATTTCAGATTTTGGGATATCTAGATTAATGCCCCTTGATGGCACTCATGTCTCAACTCGAGTAGCTGGCACACCAGGGTACATGGACCCTGAGTAAGTTGGTTTTTGAAGATTACAGTTTATATCCTGTCTCTTTTTTAACATAGTAATATCCTTGTTAGTTTGCAGCACATACACTTGCTTGTCCCCATTAGATTGCAATCTTTATGTTCACATTTTGAGACTAAATCTTAAATCTTAAATCCAATATCTTACTTTCTTGTTCGGTCAGTAATTTTTGTTTTCTTAGACCTTTAAATGGGTTGCAAGTTGGTGATATGTTGCTTTTATTCTTTATAAAAAGGTTTTGCATCAGTCGTTGAGATTCCTGTGAAACATGAAACTCTCCATGGCTACTTTGAACACTGTAAGAAGAATCTCAACTGGTGATATTGAACATTTCCAACAAGGATAACACATCATATCATCAACTTGCAACTCATTTAAAGATTAAGATATCCCACAGAGAAGAATTGTCATGAACATCCCTAACTAATCAACAACTGAGGGTTACATACGTATCATGTTGGTGTAGGTATCAACTATCCAGTGTACTCAATGAGAAAAGCGATGTTTTTAGCTTTGGGATTGTGTTGTTGGAATTAATCACAGGGAAACCTCCAGTACTAAGAAGCCATGAAAACATTCATATAGCCGCATGGATTAGGCCTATGGTTGAAAGGGCTGAAATCATGGAAATTGTCGATTCCGGTTTGAATGGTGATTTTGACACCAACTCCGCATGGAAGGCTGTGGAGACCGCAATGGGATGTGTGGAACTCAAATCCATTCAAAGGCCATTGATGAGACAAGTTGTTGAAAAATTGAGAGTGTGTTTGGAGATGGAGATAGCACGCGCTAAGGCTCTGAGGGAGAACCAAGAGCATTTCAATCCTACATCTGGCAATTCAGTTGTTGTTGATTGGGGAAGTTCGGCCGATGGTCCTTCTCCAAGGTAGACTAATAGTTTGTAAATTTATGGAAGCTACATTTTGTTTGTGGAAGAAGTTTTTGTTGGGTGGATGTTTTAGGTTGGAATTTGTATGTGGATGGACTAAAACATGCAGTGCCATAAGCTGCTAAAAACTTTGTTTTCTGTCAATTAAGTGTGTTTAGTAAATATTAACCTCAAGGTAGGTTCCTACATTACATTTGTTAGAAACCTCAAGGGAAATCAGTGCATTTTACTCAAAATTTGTTGAATGTTGTTTTTTTTTTTAAATGTTCTTTTTATATAGTCTTTAGTGTTTTTGAGATTCTCTGTCCTCCGCATTTAGGTCGTCAATTCTAATTCTAAGATCTCAAAGTATCAACATTTCCATTAAGTTCATCTTTGAATATTCCTTTGTTTGGCTGGGAATAACATGATTGTTTCCCTAAATTTTCGATCTTTGTGTTTCAAAGATTTGAAATTTTGAGCTACAAAAAAAGAGAAGACGAGAGAGGAGGGAAAGACAAAGGAGGGTAGGTGCAAATCATCGATTAACAAATAAATTACTTATTATCTTTTTAAAATTAAAATAATTAACACGTGTCACTCTTTCTCTTTTTACCTTCGTCCTGAGAATGAAGATTTAACAATGGTTTCGTAATACATGATCAAAATCCAAAATTAATTATCTTTTATGGTGTTATGAATTTTAAAGCCATGAAAAGAATAAACGATATCCATTAAGAATTAATTTCTTTTGAACGAGAAATTAATTCTCTAAGTTCAATGTGCGGTATATGAAAAGTGAAAAGTCACGTAGAGAGGTGTGGGACCCTCAAAAGATATTTTCTCAGTAACAATTGAGACTGATTCGATCTGATGGTTGAGATTTATAAATTAGTTCTAACAAAATCCTAGAAAAGTCAAAACCTTGGAAAATAGGAAAACTTGGAAATAAGTTGGGCATGATCGAAATCATAATAAATCCAATCATGTAGATTCGTCCACATCCAAAAATACATGTGTTTAGAATCGTCGAATGCACGTGAGGCTCACATGATTATAAAAGACAACGCGTGCATCCAATGATTCCGAACACATTTATTCTGAAAATTTTTCTTCTTGTTTATCAAATCATAATTAGTGGATGAGAGGCTCCTAAAGTAATTTCTTGCGGTATACTCAAATATTATAATTTTGAGTTTACTTCCGACCCTCTAATATTTATTACGTTCCTATATTTTTATACAGTGTACTCCATTTTTCATGGACTTTAAGGTCTTTTATTTTGAGTTTTATGCCCTAAAACATCGTTACATTCGTCAATAAAATATCGATCTAGAATCAGCGCGTCTTGATATTATACATGTACAAGCATTGAGAGCTTATAATTTATGTAATTCATATTCCATCTTTAATGACCAGTGCGATCGAGCTATAGGGTTGAAGGCCAAATTGAATAATATTTTCTTTCTCCCTCACTTCTTTTTATTGGTGAAATTAGCTTTTCGTTTTTTAATCTCCTTACGCTTTTGTCGGAATATGAAAAAAAGAAAAAAAAGGAAAATGAAGGAAAAGTTGAAAAAAAATCTCTTCCATTATTTGGTTTGTAAGAAAAGAGAAAAATAAATTAAATACATTTTCTTTTCCCTTTCCTCTTAATTATTTTATATTTTCTTTATCCTTTTTCCCAGAAGCTCCAAACAGAGTACAGGGGCACAATTGCTTGGTTGAAACAATATGGTTATGCAATAGACAGGTTGAAACTATTTGACTATGCAATTTCTCCAAGAGAATAGAAAACAAAGGTTGCTTTTTATTTATTGTGTTATTTTCTCTGCTCTGTTTTTTACTTTTTGATCTTCAAACTCTATTTATTAAGCTTTTTTAGTGGACAAAACTCCGACTTGAATTTTTTTTTCTTTCTGTTACAGACAATTCTTTGAAACTTTTAATCGTGGACAATCTAATCATCTATGACCAAGCGAGTTTTTTTCTCTTATTTTGAACCTCGGCCGTAGATTATCGTTATTATTTTGTCCCATATATGTAATTCTTTAATTTTCATCTTCTTCTTCAGCTCGATAGTGACTTGGAAAAAAACTATAAGATAAATTTTGATTTATTGAATGTTTGTGCTAATTAATTAATCTGCATACCATGAATTGGTACTTATTTTTAGTCTCTCTTTTTTAAACCTTTGTGGTTACAGGTTAAGTTTTTTTTTAGAAAGGAATGTAAATGAAGTGATCAATTATGAGCGAGAACTTAATCAAATTCCCATATTGGTCAAGTTTACTCATCCAGTTTGTCAAAACAATTGCAGTAGGTGCGACTTCTACTATAATTGTCGTTATATCCAGTGAGACAAACGCCAACAGCTATTGAAAATTCCAAATGGTTTTGGACTTTTTAGGTGAATGAAGTTCGGATTCAGAGGGTCTCTTGAGGCAATTTAAAGGTCCCTTATTTATACATGTCATTAATGTCTATCATCCAAAACTTTCTGTATTCATGCATGTAGCTCAAAGGTTTTGCAGCACAAAAGTTTTTCTAAGGCTCTATAAATTCCAATCCCGTATTTTGGTTAATTTCAACACATTGAAATCCATCTACAACATTTGATCATTTTTTCGTGTTCTCTATGTAAGAGAGAGGCAGACAGAGCAAAGTTCAACAAGCGGACGAAGGTTGGTGTTCCTGCGTTCAATTAAGTCGTTTTACCTTGGGAGACAGACGTCGATTGCAATACTCCAACACCCACGATGAGGCGACGAATCGGTCTTAAGGGAACTGCGTATACACAAGACTCGGTTAGATATCCCAGCATGGCCCAAGGGGCAAAGCCACTAGGCCACCGCCTTGGGCCCCTCCCAAAATGCCTAAAATTAGGGCCCCCGTTAGTTTGGTACATAGAAAAAAAGCCCTAAAATTAATTACTCCTACTACTTTGTTTAGTGTGGCCCAATTAAAGAGAAAGGCCCAAATAATTATTTGGAGCCCAACTATTGGATTTACCAAAAACAACATTTAAAAAGGGATTTGACTCTGTCCCTATTTTTTTTTCTCCAATTCGTTCCATCATTAGTCATCTTTGTTGTGGGCATTTTAGGATTTTTAGGTTCGTTACCGGTTCTCTCCAACGGTTTGAAGACACAGTTCCCTTCCTTTTTTCCCCTAATTTTATAGCCACAGTCCAAAAAACAAAAAGGAGAGAAGAAAACGCTAAATAACATAAGGAGAAAATGCGAAAACACTGACGGAGAAAATCTTAGTTCATTACTGATTTATAGGGCCGGTCCGAAATATTTTGGGAGCCTTTGGAGTTTGATCTCACTTGAACAACTTGAACATGTAACTTCTTTCTCTATTGTAGTCGTGGTGATTTCGATTTATTTATTGACAATAAATAAACCTTAGTTCATCTCAAATTTGTGTTTGTTGCAATTGCCGAAGTTCAAAGTGAACAACAGGACAAGTGGTCCAAAGAAAAACATCTTCTGTATTAAGTTTTATAAGGCCCTCCATGATTTTCAAAATTAAAATCCATGTCTCTCAATTAGACAACCCCAAAGAAAAACACCGCGTTCACATGGTTGTATATTCTTAGCCCTAATTATTTTAGATGTTGATATAATGTGAAGGACCCCAACTTGATAATTCGCCTAGGGCCCCAAAATACTTTAGACCAACCCTGGCCGTCACTTGCTTGGAATCCGGAGCTGCCTTTGTAGACATCTCCAAAGTCATCCGCACCGTCTCTGAAGCCTAAAAAATCAAGCCCAAACCAAACCTCAGCTGGTTGGCCAGCCAGACAGCCAAGCTGCCCTACGACTAGACAGAGCTTTCAGACCTGCATTCGGCCCTGATTTCGAAGAACAATAGTGAAATTAAACATGTTTAAGCACAAATGGAACCCTAAATCGTATGATTCACTACCTCGTAGTGCATTTTTGGGTTGTCAGGTGGTGTACCGGTGTCCGTTTGGCAGAGGTTCGACATTCCCTCCTTCTTTTCCTTCCGCACGGTACGCGGTCTCTCCCCCTCTCTCTCACTTTCTCTGGTTTTGGGTGTGAAGGATGGGTGTGGAATGGCAGGCCTTTTATAGGGAATTCTAAATTGGGTGGAATTAATTAGGTTAGAAAACCAAGGGGTTTGGTGGGGGAAGAATGCCCAAAAGAGAAGGAAGAAGAAATGTTTCCGGTCAGAAAAAATGTAGAGACAATGGTTAAGGAAGAAGAACCAGAAATTATGCTTTGATGTTACTTTCATACGTGCACTTGCAATTTTATCCATTCATTTGGATAATTTAATCTAATTATGGGTTTATTAATTATTTAAAAAATATCATTAATTTATTAAATCTTTAAAAAATTCCAGATCGTAATTACATTGTTACAATTTTTCGGGAAAATCTCATACATATCTATCTGTGTTGTGTGTGTGCGTGTGTATTTTGGAGCAAGTTATAATTTTGTGAGAAAATCTCAAATATATATTCAGTGTTAAGGAATAAATAAGTCAACTATTTTGGTGCTAGTACAGCACATTTTTAGAGCAAGTCATTTTATCTCGTGGAGCAAGTCAATTGATCTTTTAGAACAAGTCATTTTAGCCTTTGGAGTTAGTCATTTTAGCCTGTGAAGTAAGTCAATTGATCATTTGAAGCAAGTCATTTTAGCCTTTGGAGCAAGTCCCTTAGGAGCAAATTATTTAATGCTTTGGAGCAAATCATGTAATGCTTTGGAACAAGTTATTTTAACCTTTAGAGCAAAATATGTTAATCATTTTGGTGCTAATATTATAGTACTTTTTTTATAGCAAGTCATTTTAGCCCGTAGAGCAAGTCAATAAATCCTTTGGAGTAAATCATTTTAGTCCACGGAAAATGCTAGCGACACAGCGATTGTGCACCGCATTTCTACCGCAAGGTGAGCTGGCAAGTGAGTGAGGAAGTGGTGGGGGCTCCACTTGCTTTTGAGTTACTTCTACCGTGCTCTCTCTTTCTCTCACTTCCTCTCACCACTTTGCCTTCCCCCTCCCCCCACACACTTGGTTTTATTTTTTAATTTTTTGTATTTGTTTAATTATTTTTTATATTTATTAGGTTTTTATTTTTATAATTTATTAGTTGGACATAACAAAAAAATTTTAAAAATATATTTTTTCTAAAAGTTAAAATAAATTCACTAAGGATAAATGTTTTGACATAAATTTTCAGCTTACTTAGTTCAATAAGAACATAATTTTTCTAAAACATCTCATCGTGTTTTTTGATTTATTTTTATTTTTTTACAATTTAGTTTTTGGACATAGTTTTTAACTTTTCTAAAATATCCCGTCGCCCGACATCCTGTAATGGATCTGAACCCTTTTTTTTTATATAAATTTTTAACTTTTCTAAATCATCCCGTCGCGCAACATCCCGTAATGGACATAATTTTTAACTTTTCTAAAACATTCTATCACAATGGAATTTTTTAGAAAAGTTAAAAATTATGTTCAAAAACAAAATAGTAAAAGAAAAAAATAAATCGAAAAATGCGACGAGATGTTCTAGAAAAGTTAAAAATTATGATCTTAGTGAACTAAGTAAGTTGAAAATTTACGTCTAAATATTTGTCCTTGGTGGTTTTTTTTTGTTTAACTTTAGAAAAAATATATTTTTAAAATTTTTTTCGTCATATCCAACTAATAATAAATTAAAAAATACAAACCTAATAAATACAACAAATAATTAAATAAATACGTAAAACTGAAAAATAAAAACAAGTGTGTTGGGAGTAGGGGTGTAACCGGTCCGGTTTGGTCCGGTTTGCCCTATAAACTCGGACCAAACCGGTTGACCGGTTTGAGAAAAACGTAAACCGAAAACCGGACCGATGGTGTTCGGTTTGGTCCGGTTTGGCTCGGCCGGTTTTGGCTCCGGTTTGGTCCGGTTTTCGGTTTGGGTGGTCTTGGGCCAAAATCATCAAAAAATATAAAAAATAACTGAGAAATCAGAAAAATAACTTAATATATGAACCCACAAATCAAATGCGAAATCAGTAAACAAATAACTCAAAACCATAACTTAGTATATGAAGACGAAAACTCAGAAATCACTAAAATAAGTACACGAACTCAATAAAAAAAATACAAAATCAGAGGGAGTGAGACATAAAGAACCTAAATACTTAAAATTATAAAGTATAAAATGACTTAGGGTTAAAACCGGTCCGGTCCGGTCCGGCCTCAAAAACTCAAAAACCGAAAACCAAACCGAAACAATTCAAAAAAAATCAAACCGGACCGAACCGGACCGATCTACTCCCAAAACCGGACCGGACCGACGGTTTGGTCCGGTTTACCGGTTTAGTCTTACACCCCTGGTTGGGAGGGAAGGGGGATGACAAAGTGGTGAGAGGAATCGAGAGAAAGAGAGAGCACGGGAGGAGAAGGGAGTACTCAAAGGAAGTGGAGCCCCCACCACTTTCCACCTCACTTGCCACCTCATCTTGCGGTAGAAATGCGGTGCACAATTGCTGTGTCACTAGCATTTTCCTTTAGTCCACAGAGTAAACTGACTTGCTCCAAAACATTAAATGACTTGCTCCCAAAGCTAAAACAATTTGCTCAAATATAATATTATATATATATATATTATTGATAAAAAATTTGTCTTTCTAATTTTTTTTCGTCTTTCATGAAAAAAAACTTATTTTTTTGTAATGATTTTTAATTTTAGATTTTACAAAATTTGATGGAAATCTAACTAGAATTTAAAAACAAACGTCCAAAGACTCCAAACAATAGAAACTAATATTGAATAAACAAATGGAGTCCAATTTTGTTCACCCTAGGTAAACAAAGTTTGTTCATCCTCCGCCGTGTGGGGTCACCTTGAGATCCCACTTCATGATCAAAATCGTTTATTTTTTTGATTAATTTATTTAGTTATCACAAAAAAATTCAACACAATCGGATATTGGTAAGTGCTTCACCTAAAAGTCTAGTTTATTTACATCGAAACTTTTAATTTTTAAAGCTTAAAAACTACATTTTAGATCAACCACTTGTCAATATTCAATTGAGTTAAATTTTCTATTAATCAAAACAAAATAAACGATTTTGATAACTGAAATGGTATCCCGAGGTGGTCCAAAGTTTGTTAACCTTAGGTTGAACAAAACTAGACTCCTTAAAAAGAAGACGAATTGAAATAGGTTCGACCAGCGAGAAAAGAAAGAAGAGTACCATGATGTCAGCTGAACAAAAATGGATTCTGTCAATTTCATCATGCTTTTTCTACTCGTTCCTTAACTCGAAAAATATGACTGCAGCACGCAGGCAAGAGAGAGTCGAAGTCAAACGAGAAGAAGGAAATTTATCTACATCATTTATTCAGGGGTGAACGACTTCCCAATGACACAAAACGCAATTTTTAGTGGCTTATGGCAATGCATGTTTTATTCCATCTGCATACAAACTCAAACCTAGAACAATCCACACCAACAAAAACTTCTTCCCAAACAAAACTTTGCTTTCACCAATTTACAGACTAAAATAGTCTACCTAGCAGAAGGACCACTAGCCGAACTTCCCACATCAACAACAACTGGATTGCTAGATTCAGGATTGAATTGATTTTCATTCTCCATCGCAGCCTTAGCTCGTGCCATCTCCATCTCCAAACACACTCTCAATTCTTCAACAATTTGCCTCATCAATGGCCTTCGAATGGATTTAAGTTCCACGCTTGCCATTGCGATCTCCACAGCCTTCCACGCGGAGTTGGTGTCAAAATCGCCATTCAACCTAGAATCCACAATTTCCTTGATTCCAGCCCTCTCAACCATAGGCCTAACCCATGCTGCTATATGAATGTTTTCATGGCTTCTTAGTATTGGACGTTTCCCAGTGATTAATTCCAATAGCACAGTCCCAAAGCTATAAACATCGCTTTTCTCATTCAGCTCATTGGTTACTTGATACCTACACCAACATGACACATATATAACCCTCAGTTGCTGATTAGTTTAAAGATGTTTATGCCAATTTTTCTCTTTGGGTTCTCTTTAATCTTTAGATGAGTTTTAAGTTAATGATATAATTTGTTTTTCTTGTTAGAACGGTTCAATATCAACCATTGGGATTCTTGTTACAGTGTTCAAAGTATCCCATCTAACAAGAATCTCAATGAGTGACACGGAACCTTTTCAACAAAACAAAGGCAACATATCACCAATGTGCAACACATTTAAAGGATCTAAGAAAACAAGAGTTACTGACCAAAAAAGAAACATTTAAGATTTTGTCTCAAAATGTAAATGGAAATATTGTGGTCTAATGGGGACAAGCAAGTGTAAGGGCTATCAACGAATAAGGATATCACTATGTTGAAAAAGAGGAGCATATAAACCGTAATCTGCAAACACCAACTTACTCAGGGTCCATGTACCCTGGTGTGCCAGCTACTCCAGTTGAGATATGAGTGCCATCAAGGGGCATTAATCTGGATATCCCAAAATCAGAAATTTTTGCTTGCATATTTTCAGTCAACAGTATGTTCTCAGTCTTGATGTCTCTGTGAATTATTTGCGGCTTGCAGCCATCATGCAAGTATTCCAATGCTGCAAAGTCAATATTGTGTTGTTTTAGTGTAAAAGCCATCTAGAATAGGGAAACTTGAACACACGCATTAAGATATAAGAGAATTAGTTTCCTGACCTTGTGCTGCATCAAGTGCAATTTGTAGTCTTTGTTCCCAACTCAAGATATTAACATTTTTCTCTATACAAGATAATGAAATTTATACAGGAGTTAAACTGGATATCCAGGTGAAAACTGGTTAAGCATTCAAAATGTCGAAAGTAAAGCATAAAATGTTCTAAATTGGCATGTACATGTTTTATGTAAGAAAACTAACCCATAATACAATATCTTTTGAAGATTCTTTTAGTATCAATCTCATTAGCGCTTACCTAAGTAGAGCAGACACTCGGTATGTTTTTCTGAAGGGCCGGTATGGGAGACGAAACATCTGGTCAGGACACATGTCGGACACGACCAAATATGTATCTAACATTTTTCTTTATTGTTCGAGTCGAACACGCCAGAGACACTTTAGGCCAATTTTAAAAAGTTGGGGCAGGCAAAAACTGCCATCCATGAATACTTATTAGGTAAATTTCCCTTCCTAATGTCAATTTTGTTCGTGTTTTATGTTCTACTTTGATAGAACTAATATTTCTATACATGTATTTGTAAATACCTAAAGCATATATTCTTCATATTCAATGTAAGCCAAACATATGCATGTTCTAGTTTTGAACAAATATCGTGTCTATGTCGTTATCATGTGCCTTATCTATACCCCTGCTTCTTAAGTGGTTACTCAATATCATGTTTACAAAATCAAGATGACTACTTAAATTAATTGTAATTCATACCTGATAAATGCTCTTTTATGGTCCCCTTAGCCATGTACTCGTATATTAACCCCATTTTCGAACCTTCATTGCAATATCCAATTATAGAAACCAAGTTTCGATGATGGACTTTTGTCAACAACTGAGCCTGTATTTCCAATGCATGTCACATTATTGCAAAAACAGTTGCAGTGTGACATCGGCATCAAAGTTGCCACTAGATTAACTCGAAAATGGGTACTCGACACTTGCCTCTGTTCGAAATTGCTTAGACCCTTGAGTTGATGGCTGGGAAAGCATCTTCACTGCAACTTGAGTGCCCTCAGGCAATTGCCCAGCATAAACGGATCCAACCGCTCCTTTTCCAAGTAATGTTTTGAAGTTGTTCGTGATGGTCATAACCTCGGCATATGTAAACTGTCTATTCTTCTCCTCCAACATTTCATCTTTAGCATTGGACTCTAAAATGTGCTCTGATAAGCAAGATCACAAATATTTCACATATAAGCATACACGATACCAAAATAATTTCAATGAAATTTGCCATTTATGTTCAATCATCCATATATAAGTACCTCGTTGTTTCTTTCTTTTCAAATCCCACCAGATGGCAAGAATCACAGCCAAGAGGACTAGACATGAAGCAATAGATGCAACTATGGGTATGACATAATTTTTCATCCTATTTTTCTTCCCCCTTGGCCTAGCACACGAGTCTTCCTGGCAAAGATGTAGATTTCCTTCGGTTCTATATGGAGACATTTGGATAAACATGTTATTTTAGCTTTTTCCAATAATGTGGAAGATTAATATATTTTTTTCCATTGCACTATAGTTAGTTTGCTTAAGCTTTTAGATGAATATATATGCTAGCGACCAACTTCGAATTCTTCTTGAAATGGATCCATTAAAAAAAAAAAAAAACTAAACCGACCTCAGTATAAGGGATCCAATTTTTGATTTTTCAATGAGGGTTGATGGGACTGAACCTATGAAATTATTCCCTGATAAGTTCCTGCAAAAGGCACAAAGTTTTCCGGTCAGTTTTTGACTTATTCACAACCAAAAAAGTTGCGTAGTTTGAAAGAGAAAAAATGTTCCATTAACTTACAAAGTCTTCAAGAAAGGAAGTTGGCTAAGAAAATCTGGCACACTTCCAGTTAAACTATTGTTCGACAAATCTCTATAGGATTGTGAAAGAATCAGCAATAAGTAAACCACATTTCACAAAGGAACAAGTTTCGAATCACAATATTCCTCCACCACTTTATTATACTTACAAGGACTGTAAGGATTTGAGCCCGGAGATCGAAGCATCCATATTGCCAGATAATGAGCTAGATGAGAGGTTCCTAGTTTTTAAGTTAGCAAAATAGTTGTCAAGATTCAAGATTATAATAGTCACTAAATTATTAGATTTTGCAATGCTGAAACTCACAGTGAAATGATTTTAGGGGAATCACTGTCGTAGCTACATCCGAGGTTATCCCATAAGTAATCCTTTGGGACACAGGGATCTCCTTGCCAGTTCCTTTCCACCCTGTATGCCGATTTGATATTCCTCATAGCATCAACTACCATATCCAGGAAGAAAAGGAAGTCATCTTAATAGTTTTGAAACAAATATGGCAAGAACTTGTTCGAATTGTAATCATTATGACCTTAGCAGCAGTAGAGAAACAACCAACTGAGCACAAAAGAACACAAGGACTTATGAGTACCAGTTACATGGGCAAAGATCATCATAGGAATCTCACATGTCCCGAAGTTCCCATCAAAAGGGTTACGCTACATTTCGTTCCCCATCTTTCCTTGATCCTCCAAACTCTACTTTGTGGTCATGAGCCCCACATTAATGATCCAAACCCCGATCACCTTGTACACCCCGTAGAGAAGTATATGCCCAAAAAAATTACCATCTTGATCGGACATGATATGTACATAAACAACTGATGTTATGCTTTACACAATATTACAAAGCAAAATACGTTCATGCGCCTATCGGTGTCTTCTGAAGCTGATTTTGCATGGATATTTTTCTATGCGACGGCTATAAGTGGACGGTTTGGATTATAGTTTTGGCCTGCTATAAAGGGTAGAAAATAAATTTTGAGGGGATAAGGAGAGATGAGGCATGGAGGGAACTTAGCCCTCATGAAAACTATAGCCCCAAGAACCCCTGTAATGCAAAAACCAAATCCGAATCATCTGTTTGGGCATATACAAAATACTACAAAACTAGTGGTGGTGAGACATAGTTTTCCTTTTTTCATTGTGGAGGTTCACATTTTTAGTATCTGAGAGCAGATTATAAAATGTATTATGCAAGAATGTTGTATTAGTCTGGACCTACGAGATGTTTGACCACAGCCCAAATGAGTCCAGGTTAGATTCGTTAATAGCCGAACCGAAGGGTGATCGAAGACTCGGTCCTTCTCCTTACCTTCATGGGTCCTCGGCCCAGTTCACTCCAGCATTGGGCTAGACTGAAGGCTCCATGAGACCTGCATTCTTGCAACCAACCCGTCTTTAGGTGCACGACCAGCGTGTGGGTTGTGCCGAACAAAGAGTGGTCAGTATGACAATGGTACAATAGCTTCTGTAACTCCACGTAGCCAACGGGTTGGATTTGGCAACAGTCGGACCTAAGATTCCCCTTAATGGGTCATGGCCCAGTTCGCTCCCGCATTGTGCCGGACCGAAGGCTCCACGAGACCCACATTCTGTGCAACCACTTGCCTTTGGATGCACGACCAACATGTTGGTAGGGTTGAACAAAGAGTGGTTAGCATGACCACAGTACAATAGCTTTGGTAACTCCATGTAGTTGATGGGTGGCTCGACACAACCGCGTGGAGTACGACTTGGCACTCGATGCCTGATGCATGAAGTTAAAGGTAGAAATAGGTGCTTTTCAGTTAGAACTTTTCTTCTCCAGGGATTAACTAAAGCATCGGAGTGCCCTCCGGCTACCTTCAGCCAGACGGCACTAACTGGTTGTTTTTCTTGCAGTTTAGGCAAGAGGAGCTTAGTGCAAGTAATCCAGGGGAAGATCCACTGGGTTCAAAACTCCACAATTTGGCAACCAAAGTGGGAGCCCTTTCGACAAATCTTCTCTCATTCAAAAACTCCTGAATCCCTTCGTCTAAACTAATGGCTACACCAACTGGCTTTAATAGGGATCCACTGGAAAGGCAGGTTCTTAACTAGAATGCTGTTGGGGGTTCCAAGAACCCAATTCCATCACCAGATGATCCTGGCCAAGACCTACACTCTCGGTCTTACGTCGAACGCTTAGACACCCAACTAAACGAGAAGGATCAACTCTTCCTCGCCATCAGAAAGGAGATTACCCAACTTCGGGCTGAAGTCAAAAGCCAAAAAAATAAGACGGGTCTCACTTGGGAGAACAACATGGGTGTCAACGAACAACGTAGCTCGAGAGAAGATGACACAACAAGCCTCAAAGGGTTTGTATAAAAGATAGGCTGGGCAACAAGGGCGATGCCAGGCACTGGTATGGTGGTAAGGGCAAGCTCCGAGAAAAGTGCAGCCTGACACTAGAACGGCAATCGCGTGACGAGCGCCGCGAATGCCCAAAGGTACCAAAACACAAAAGGCTAGTCATGAGAGCCATCTAGACCAGCATCAAAGAGATTGGCATGCGACAACCAGGAGGACGAGCGGCAAGGGGAGTGCTCTCCCCAACATGATAGGTGTAAGGAAAGATCCCCTTTCCGTGAACGTAGGGGATACATGGAGGACCTCCGTGACAGACTGAACCACAAACGAAAGAGACCAATTGAGCAAACGGCTTGGCCCACAAGGTCACACTCCGAAATCATCCACAACTAGCTCGTCTCGTCTCTATTCACTAGGAAGATTGAGCCCGTGAAGCCATCGTGGGAGTTCAATTCCCCTAAATCCCAAAAATACGATTCGAAGATGATTGCCCATACTCATTTGATCCACTTCCTGCAAATGATGTCTTTCTACAACACTAACGACGCACTCATGTGCAAGTTATGCCCATCTAATCTTGGAAAGCTCGGCCTCATCTAGTTTGATAAGCTGCCGAGAACCTCAATCTTCTCTTCCAAGAGCTCTCCATTGCATTATTTTTTGAAAGGCGAAAGAGAAGAATATATAGATAGGAAAGGGACAAGAAATACAAGCCTGAAGAAGAATGCTCAACCAGATGTTGAGCTACAAACACCTCACACAACCAGGGGCCAAAACACCCAAGAACTAGTAACCTAAGCCTAGGAAGAGCAAATAGAAAATCAACAGAAGCCTAGAACGATCAAACACACACCCCTACACCTATTCCTTAAATCTTACAGCTTGAAGAATACTTCTGGTATTGTATAGGAAGTCAGTAGTGGAGAAAGAGCATTGGCCTTTGCAAAGCTTAACACAACATGCATCCTGAAAATAATTGCATCCAAAATTACCTCCCAATCTGCCACTTTAGAGTTAAAGAAGAGATCATTTCTAGCTTTCCAAATGTACCACCAAACAATGCTGGGGCAGAGCAGCCAAAGGGAGACTAACACTGACTTGGATTTCTCTTTAAAGGTCCAGGCAGCCCACCAAATTAGCAGATCAGAACTGAGAAAGGAGCCACGCAAGACACACCCCATCAATCTAGAATTTTGCTCCACAACTTCCAAACAGTTGGGCAATGAATAAGGACATGATTAGCTGTCTCCACCTCTGCATCACAGAATTTGCAAAGAGCCCTATCCAATCGAATAATACCCATGTTGCTAAGTAATGCCCCACACTTAATATTCCCAAACCAGGATAGCCAACAGAAGAATTGAAATTTTGGGGGAGATAGCTTATTCCGTATGCATTTTAGAGGGAAATCTAAGCTTGGTTCTATAAAGAAGGCCCCCTGCATAAACACTTCTTTGACAGAAAAAATGCCAGCCTTTCAGCCTTTCCAAACCCAGGAATCTTCATGGTCCTAAAGGGCAAGAGTACAACTGTTCAGTCATACCTTAAGTTCATAAAATTCCTCCAGCTCCCAGTCAAAGAGGCATCTCCTTAGTTTGAAACTCCCCTGCCTTGAGATTAGGTAAAGCTGCTAAAGCTTCCTTCACACTGCAGTTTGTGTTCTTAACCACCCGAAAATTTGAGGGAAACTTTGTAGAGAGAACTTCACCACTTCCTGACCAAGCATCCTTCCAGAAAAATGATCTCTCCCCATTGCCTATTTGCATCTGTAGCTGTGAGAAGAAACTTGAAGTGAAGGCATTATTAACTTGATTTGCATTAAGAATGCCTCTCCGAATAGGAGATGCATATCTAGGACCCCCCAAGTTGGACAAAAGCCAGGCATTGCTAGGGATTTTGTACTTCTCACAAATACAAACCCTCCATAGACTGTCCTTTTCCACCCCGAATCTCCACCACCACTTAAGCAATAGAATTAAGTTCATGGATCTCAAGTGTCTAATCCCCAAACCACCAACTGATTTAGGTTTAGACACAATCGCCCAGTTCACCAAATGCAACTTCCTCACCTCATCCGACCCACCCCAGAGAAATCTTCTCTGAATTTTCTCAAGTTCCAGAGCTACCTTTTCTGGCATTCTAAAGATAGATAGGTAGTAAATGGGAAGACTATTAAGAACTGCCTTAACCAAAGTTAGTCTACCACCAAAGGACAAGCAATTTAGTCTATCAAGAGCTCTCCATTGCATTATTGGCTCGGTTTGTAACAAGCACATGGCAGAAAAATAAGGTTGATTTGCTACTTGGCCTCCGCAAGACGACAAACAAGACACTACACCAGTATGCCACCCTGTACTAGGAGCTGTACAATGAGATCTAAAGATGCAATACGACCATTGCAGTCACATCTTTCAAGTTGGCTTTGGACCAAATGGGACAAATCTTCCAGGACCTGATGTCGTCCAACATAGTGGATATGAACGACTTGATGTGCTGGATCTACAAGCATTGTTGGCTAGAATAAGTGAGGAACGAGGGGAAGCAGGTGGAGTAGAATGTCCCCAAACCGAGCTGAGGAAACAAAGGGGGCAACAGTGGGAAGAAAGGCATGAATGTCATAACATAGAGCAAGAAGAAGAGCTTTCACCATATGAGTTCATGGCTATCTTGACAGTTTTCACGCTTCGCATCTGTGCCTTGCTCCGCAAGATTGAAAATGACAGGTGGCCATTGAAGGCATTGGTTGAACAGAAGGTGAAGAACACAAGAATGAGGTGCTCCGACCACAGGGAAAATGGACACCTTACGATCGGGTGCAAAGCCTACAAGGAATTCTTGGACAAGCTGGTGACTGAAGGTCACCGGAAGGAATATATCAACGCCAAAAAGATGAACACTGGTGCTCCTCAACAACAACATAGAGAGGGCTCCGCCAAGGTGAGAACAGTCAACGTCATTCACGACATGGTGGATGCCGTAGCCGAGGAGTGTCTACGCACTGAACTACACAGGGCAACAATGACTAAGGGCATTAGGCACTCACAGAAAAATCGGAGAGCAACTAGTGTCATCACTTTATCGGAATAAGACCTCAAGCGGATGCAGGTGCCCCATAATGATGCTTTGGTAGTCAGCCTCCACGTCGACACCTGTACATTCATAGGTTTGTGGTAGACTAGGGGAGCTTAGCAGAGGTCATGTATATTCCTTATTCAAGTAGCTCGGCTTTTTCTAAGTCAGAACTTGAGCTTATCGAAGTTCTCCTAGTCGATTTTAATGCAGTGCTCGTCTAGTAGATCGAAAAATTCAAATTACTAGTTTGAGCTGGATCGGTCACTGTGGAGTGCGAATTTGTGGTAGTCGATGTGCTAAGCCCATGCAACGCTATTTTCGGTATAGTATGGTTCCAGCAGATGAAGGAGTGGCTTCAATCTATCACCAGGTGATCCAGTATATCGACGCCAACGGTCAAGAGGAGATCCTTGGCAGTTAGATCACCATAAAGAAATGGTACGTGGTAGCCATGAAGAGTATAGTGAAACCCGGGTAGGTTCAGTGGGTGAAAGTACTGGATGCTCCGGTCTTAGAGGACATCGACATGGATGTAGCAGAAAAAGCAGCAGAAGACTTTGTCACCGTGTCGATCATGTGTCCAACCAGGATCAATTCTTTCTGCTCGGCTCCTCTATGACTAAGGCCAAAAGGGCCGCGATGGTTAAATTTTCAAAGAGGAATTTAGAAGTGCTCGCATTAACGGCGTACGAGATGTCGAGGGTCGACCCAAACTTTATTTGTCACAACCTAAATGTCGACCCTGCCTGACGTCTCGTCATCTAGAAAGCATGGCGTTCGGCCATTACACAAACCAATGCCGTCATTAAAGAAGTCGACCAATTATTGGAGGCCAGAGCTATTCAAGAAATTCAGTATCCGATGTGGATTGCCAACACGATCGTCGTCAAGACTAAAAATGAGAAGTGGCGAGTTTGCGTTGCCTATATTAATCTAAACAATGTATGCCCAAAGGACTGCATCCCCCTGCCCCGTGTTGATCAGTTGGTCGATGCAACGGCTGGACATGCATGATTAAGGTTCATGGATGCGTATCGAGAATACCACCAAATCGGCGTGCATAATCCGAACTGTGAGAAGACAGCTTCCATCAATCCTAGGGGCTTGTTCTGCTACAAAGTCATGCCCTTTGGCCTAAAAAATGCTGGGGCCATATATCAACGAATGGTCAGGAATATGTTTGGGAGACAACTCAGTGGGACAATAGAAGCCTACGTGGATGATATGGTGGTGAAGAGCAAACATGAAGCCGACCACCTGCCCAACCTCTAAACAATCTTTGACATTTTAAAGGACCAGTGCGCTTTCAACATTGGGTATGGTAAGTTCCTCGATTTCCTACAGACCTAGCCAGATCACTGCTATTAACAACTTGGAAGCGCTGTATACTATGAAAGGAGTTCAATGACTTACCGATATGGCAGCCACGCTAAATAGGTTCATCAACCAGTCCTCTGACAAATGTCAGCCACTATTTTAGATCATGAAAAAGAGCAGTTGCAAAAGCTATCAATGGAGCCCCAAGTGCGACTAAGCACTCCAAGAGTTGAATCAGTACCTCAGTTCAGCGCCTCTTATGACTATGCCCAAGGACCGAGAGGACCTCTCCATTTACTTGCCACGTCCCTTCATGCTGCCAGGTCAGTCCTCGTGCGCCAGGAGAGCAAGGAGCACCTCCCAATATGCTATACTAGTAAAACCATGGTCAATGCTGAGACCCGGTACCTACCGTTAGAGAAGTTTGCATTAGCCCTTGTCTTGTTTGCTAAGTGGGGGCTTTATATCGTCGAAAAGTTCCCTATTGCACCAGATGGATTCAAATTCTCATCACTGCCACCGGTTACTTCTCGAAGTGCATGAAGGCCGAGCCACTGGTGACAATTGAAGACATGGACATCAAGAGATTCGTGAGGAGGAACATCGTGTCTCGGTTCAGTATACCACGTGCCTTCAGCTTGGACAGTGGAACCCAATTCATGGGGGACTTGTTCAAGGACTTCTGTGCCAAACACCGAATCAACTTCTACAACTCCACCCCCTCCTATCCTTAGAGCAACAGTCATGCCAAAGTCTCAAACAAGACAATCGTTGGAGGAATCAAGAAGAGGTTGATGGAGGCCAAAGGAAGATGGGCCGAATAGCTCTACAGTGTACTATTGGCCTACCAAACAACCTCCGAAGGTTGACCAATTAGACTCCATTCTCCCTAGCCTTCAGTGTGGAAGTCGTTATACCTCTAGAAGCTGGCCTCTCGATCATCCACACAGTAGACTTCAATGCCAGATAGAAGATGAGGCAATTGCAGTTGAGTTCGAGCTAGCCGAAGAAAAGAAGGACTCAGCCCGAATTCGATTGGTCGCTTACTGACAAGGAATATTCCGGGGCTACAACAAGAAGGTCCACTCAGTCATGACCATTCAAGCCGGACGACTTGGTCCACCGAAAGGTCTTTGGCAACAAAAGGTCCAACAAGCTCGGTCCAAACTGGGACGGACCATACTAGCTTACCAAGATTGCCGACATCGGTTCCTATAGGTTGAAGCTCTAGACGGCACCTCAGTCCCTCGGCCGTGGAACCGCAGAACTTGCAAAAATAGTATCACTGATTTCCCCTTCTTTCTAGTCATGTCCTTGTATAATTTTGTAAATACTCAAGCAATCAATGGAAAAGTTTTACGTTTGGCTCCAATCTTCATCATTATTATTGCAATGAATTGCTGAACAAGTCATCGATCAAGAGCAACTGTTTGAGGAATTGTTGTCCACTTATGGCTCAAGACAACATCTTGGATACGATCCAAGAACTCAAGTTCCGGTTACCTAACCGAGAACTCTCGTTTCGGTGGACATGTCAATATCTTGCCTATGAGCATGGCCAGTGGTATTGCCGTCCACTCATGGCTCAGAAGCAAAAGTTTGCAAAAAAAATTTCAAAGCTATCCAACCCTGGTTACCTAACTGTGGACTTGTTCACGTCAGTGGAGTTGCCAACCATTTACTAGTTCAACCTGTTTGAAGTTAATTTTTTCCAAGCATCTGTACTATGCACCAAAACAAGCAGTCTACTGGTACGACGCTAACTAGGGGGCATGAGGTATATGCTTAAGAAAAATTCAGAAACATGAAGCATATGGCAAGAGAAAACATAAGGAGCAAAATATCACTTAAAGATTATAGACGGGGTGGCCCGACCTAAATTACTTGTACTTTGTTGGCCATCGAAACCTGGTACGCTATCCATTGAAGATAGTGTTTGAATGTCAACCAATGCAAACAAACAAAAGAAGAAGTTACAAAAATCAAGCTCAATCTTGAGTCGGAGAAGTAATGTTTTCTGCAGTAGGGACATCACTAGAAGGGGGAGCTGGTTCTGCCGCCGGCAGATAGGACGAAATGTGGGTGAACAGGCTGGAACCAATGGAACCTAGGCTTCGAAAATCCCTCCTAGCCATCTAGCCTTGAAAGCCTCATCCACCAATTGCAACTTAATGTCCTCGACCTACGGCACATAACTCGCCTCGGCCTCATTCCAGTCAATATCATACGCCTTCTAGTCGGTCTCTTCCATCGTCTTCCCCAGCTTGGCAATTTTCTGCTTTGCTTCCTCCCTATCGGCCTCTTTTTTACCTTGGTCTCACGTCATGCCTCCTCTAAAGCCATTTTCTCTTCTACAGGCTTCTTCTTAGCAACCTTCAGTGTTGCTACATGCATCATGCCCGTCCAGATGCCAGCCATGTGTTAGGCTGCCAGTAATCCAAAGAAGCAAGTATGAGCAAGACTTCACAGTTAAAGTTCCAAATAAAACTCAAAGTGTAAGGTTTACCATCGTATGGTACTAAACCATGTTAGTATAGATGGCCTTCAGGTCCTTTGGCACGTTCTAGGCAACCTTAGGCAATAGTAGGGCATCCAGAAGAGAGACCCCTAAGCAACTGGGGTTTCAGAAGGTTGTGGTGCAAGCACTACCATCGTGACCTCAACAGGAGGTATTGACCCCGAGGCCCCAACTCCTTCAGCTTCGATACTCTCCAACCTCGCCTTACCCTCCTAGTAGGCTTCGAAGGCTCAAGCATTGGCTCATGGGAGCTGGCGGTTGCAGGTGTTGCCTCTGGTCAGGCTCAGGGTTATGTCGGATCGTACTTTCCTTGCCATGTCTTCGTCATTGTCAGAAATCTCGATGAAGGAATCTTGGGTGGTTTGGTTAATCAGTTACCAGACAACGGCAAGGGGAACAACTATGCAGGGGTCGAGCCTGAAGGATGACATTGTTGATGCACTGTCAGGGGCTTGTAACCAACCACTAGTGCTTGTGCCTCTGTTCGACTTGGCTCTTTCCTTGAGGGTAGATTGGTACGTATGGCTTCTAACTTCGATTTTGATTTTTGCAACTGCTCGAGTGGTGGGCCGACTGAATAAGAAGGTTGACAAGATTTGAGTAGCCGCGGCGTACAGTATCCAAGAGGAGGAGAGGCAAGCATAAAGAGAAGTTAGAAGAAAACAGAACAAGATATCCTATAGTGTGGTCTTATATATCAAGGAACGCTAATGTCCTTGACCTCGATTGGGACAAACTCGAACTCCCCCTAACTATGACAAAATCATTTGTGTGTTTGTCTGTGTCTGGGAGGTGGGTGATAAGTCTTTAGCAACTTGGCCAGACCGACAGCAACTTGCGGCTGAATGTCCGATTGTGCTAATGAAGTAGATGCCGAACAAATCTTCCATTTTCACACTTAGTACTGCTTTGATGCCTTTTTGACACGAGGGCCCAAGAGACCAATTCTCATGAGTCTACCAGCGACATCATCGGAGGATAGCCCAATCATTGTTCTTGTGATTAGATGATGACATCTTTGGGCCTAGCTAAAGATCCAAGTAGATTTACTTTAATTGTTTTGTAGGATTTATTTATTTAGTATTTATCTGGGTTGTTATCTAAGATTTATCTTGCTAGGATTTTATCTTGATGGTTAGATTATCTTGTTAGGATTTTATCTTTGATGGTTAGATTATCTTTATCTTAGTTGGTTGTTATCGCTTTGTGGGAGCCCATTTATAAGGACTCTCATCTTCTTTTAGGGGATTGAATGGAGTCAATAAAGTTTTCTTGTTTTCTTGAATTGGTGTGGATTCTAGTTCTCCATAAGTGCGGATTCCTAGAGGTTACTCTAATTCCCCTAGGTGCAAATTCCTAGGGTTTACTTCAATTCTACCTTAGGTGCGGATTCCTAGGGGTTGTGTTCTGGTCCTACATCAAATCTGCTCCTAAGCTCGGCAACCCCCATCATGATCCTATAAAAATTGATCAACAACTGTGATGAGGCGATGCCAAGCAAGCTCACTACATGTCTATGGAATCTAGATAGAGGGAACGGTACTCTGCCCTCTAAGATGGCCATGAATGAGAGAATGATCTACCGCTCATTGGCCTCCAGTATCATGCTCAGGCGCACTAGATCCATGAACACCCGTTTGGGAGTCTGTAGGCATCTCTTAGCATCCACAAGGTGATGGGCCTAGAGAAAAACTTGGTCTATAGTTGGCATCGGCCCTGAACACTACGGACGGTCCGCTTTCCTGAGGCTGAGTCTCGTTTTCTTGGTTACCTCCTAGCCATATTGCACTATTAGGACTCCGGAATCAATCTCTTGCTCGGACATCCTACCAAACAAAGTGCATGGGTGGGGTGAGTAAAGCTCTACACTTGGTGCTAAGAGGTCAAAACAGTGGTACGTAGGTGTGTGTGCGGTGCCTCGATTGGTTTTGATGGGTCTAATGTGACAACCCTAGTTGCTACTGTTAATCGACGGGATAGTTCAAGTCAAAATGGTGCATATTAATGCTAAAGAAATCAAATTTAACTGCAAACGAGACTGTAAATTATGGATTCAAGGCCATACTTGAACCGTGGTGAACTTTGGGGAACTTTGAAGGCTTGGAAGAGAAGTTTGGAGTGTTTGAAGGCTTGGAGGCTCTAGAACAGAAAGAGCAAGGTGCTTCTCTCTAGGATGCCCTCCTATTTATAAGAGAGGTGATAATTCGAGGGGTCACGTGTGGGAAATAAAGCGTTGAGTCATCAGCCAATAGGTGTTTGACACATGGCGTGACCCAAGAGACGTGTCATTTTTGGCCTCTCGTTCATGTCATACAATCCATCAGAGTTAGCATTCAATAGTTGCCATTGGGCTCAGCCAACTGCACAGTGGCAACTTCTAACATGGGTCAACTTATGGAAGTCAAAGAATCTAGCTGAGTGGAATATTCAACCCCTTTCATCGCTCCTTCATGACCGAGCAGAGGAGTTGAGGGGCTATTGCAATAGGCCTGACCTACGAGGCGTCGAGCCACAACATAAACGCGTCCAGGTTGGATTCAACAACAGTCGTACCAAAGGGCAACTGAAGATTCAGCCCTTCCCTTTACCACTTTAGGTCCTCAGCTTAGGTCGTCCAGCATTGGGCGGAATCGAAGGCTTTACGAGACCCACATGCCACATGACCAACCCATCATGGGGCGCACGACCATCATGTGGGTCGGGCCAAAGTAGTTGGCATGACCACTGCACAACTACTTCTGTAACTCGACCTAGCCAACGGATGGCTCGACATAGCCACGCGGAGTATGACCCGACACTTGGTGCGCCATGCATGACATTAGAGGTAGAGACTGTTATTTTTGACGTCATGGTGCACGAGACGGTTATTCCAAGCGTGGTGCATGAGACGGGTGGTCGAGACGTGTACGACGCAGCTGTCTCGTACGTCGTGGTGCATGCACCCAGCACAATCCTCTATATAAGGTAACTAAGGCACAAAGTACGCATTATTACCTTATTCTCAAGTGATTTTCGGTTAGAACATTCCTTATCTAGGGACTAACTTATGCATTGGAGTACCCTCCTGTTACCTTAGGCCGGGCAAGACTAGCTAGTCCGGCCAACAGCAATAGCTAGTTGTTTTTCTTGCAGTTTAGGCAAGAGAAGTTTGATGCAAATAATCCAGGGAGAGATCCATCGGGTACATAACTCCAGAAATGCATTGTGAGAAATGAACCAGAAAATCCCGAAATCACACACTACCCTTCTGCAAAATTTATTATGCACATTATCATCCAAATACTTTAACAGATTCTCATTAAAATCCAAAAATTTTAAATCTACCATCCACAGTTTAGAAAAGTAATACTACTGTATTAGTCTCATAAATGAACTGGACTTAGAATCAATTCAGTCAGAAATAGTAGAAAGAAACGAGTAAAGGGTGCCTTTAAGTAGTGGTTTAGCAGCTGAAAAGGCAGATAAATATATGTGAATTTTTTTAACTCACCGTCACTTTGGTTGGTTGGAGAATGTAAAAATTTCTGGACCTTGTAAATCTCCAAGGCGTTGAGAATGGGAGGAAGAGTGGAATCCTCGGTCGCTTCGAGAGAGAAATTCAGCCACCCATCTGCGCTGCTCACAAAATTTGTGCTCTCTAGGGTGCTTGGCTGCAAATTGTCGGGAACCAAACCCCTGTGCCAGAGTTGATTATTCAAATAGATGTCGAATTTTCTCGATTGGTTTTGTTGAAGCGTCTCAATCTCAGCAAAATGCATGTACAAGTAGAACTCCTGTTTCGGATCAGCTTTAATCCAGAAGCCCAATGAACTTCCGACGAGAGGTCTAGCAGCAGTCGACATGACCAAGGACGGAGGTTTGTAGTCGTTGTTGCTCAAGGTACCACTTCTATAGGATGCATTCAACGGTTCCCAATCAGGCCAATAATTTGGTGCCCAAATGCGATCATAGACGTCATCTGCGTACCTGAAAAAAGTGACGAATCCCTTACACCCCGTTTGGATTGGATGGTACGTACTTGTGTTTAAAATCAATACACATAAGTAAACAACTATAGTATGACTGTATCATTTTATATAGCATGATTCTTGGTTTGTATCACTAAAAAGCTAATACGAAAAACACAAAGTTAATCCATCATCGCTACATAAAGATGAATACATATGGTCACGCTAAAATGCATTTTTTGTGTGTCTTAATTCTACGTATCTAGCATTTCAAGAATCGATAAGTGTCTTACCTGACTGCAGGTTGATTAGTAATTGACCCGGTATCAAGTCGAGTCGAAAGTTTCAACGATCCATACTGCGTTTTGTATATTGTATTCTTTAGCTGCCTTACTTCTAGCACAGATATAAAGGGTGTTCCATAGCCATTATTCACAAGACAGACATGGATATAATCTGTTGCAGGAGTATGTATGATTTCTTTATATACAATATCCGATGCACTGTCGAACATTACATTATCCCATTGGTCCCCGTCGAGGTAGAGTAAAAACTCTGGTAGTTGATTCTTGGAGTCGTAGTTGCCATACATAAAAGTTGCCCTGATCAAGAACTTGTTACCTCTCGCTTGTGCCAGATCATTAATGGTGTAACAATTCTTGGTTCCTTTTGGAAAGCTTCTCAGACTTGAGAGCTGCCTTGAACTCTGCATTGAACTGATGCGAGACATATACTTTGACGAGATATTGTGATTCGTTCCAGTATCTATGTATCGCGTATCAAAAGTATAAAGTATGGTTGTTGTCTTATCTTCGTATTCTGAACCCTCAGAAATTCCACAATCAATGCTTACGAAGCCTGCAAAAAAATATTTTTAATTTAATCCATTTAAATAAGAGTTGAAAATAACCCAATGCCAAAATTGTCTTGGTGAAAGAAAAAAAAACCATTGTAGTTGAGACAAGACTTGCCTTCAGGACTAAATTCCCCGCCCCTTCTGTCTTGTGGCATTGGCCTTTTAGAGGTGGAAAACTAGTTGATTTCTAACTTGGGTGAAGTACTAATGTGTTTTTTTTTTGATAATTCAGAGTGTCTTGACCACTTTATGCGTATCTCGACTAATCTCTAGGGGACGAATCTCACCATCCATTAGCGAGAATAAACTCTTAAAGTTTGGTTGTAGCTTTTAGAACTATTTCCGCAGAACAACACCTATAAACTTATATAGTCGATGAATTTTAAAACTTGTTTTCTAATTTTTTTGGAGAAGCATCCATTATTTAGTGACAGATGAAGAACTGTACAGCATTTGTCCATAATTGTTTATCCATTAGAACAAATGGGAAATGATGGATATGATTTTCTAAAATCCAAATTCAAGTGTCTATCACTATATTTCTCCAGAAAATATTAAAAGGCAAGAGAAGCCATTATTAAAAGGGATGGATAGAGTAATGAACCCACAAAATTAAAACACTGGACAATATTTTCTTGAGCAAAAAAAAAAATTAACTCGAGTTGTTGACCATCGTAAGATTTTACTTGAAGTGTTCGGTTCACGTGCATCACAAGGTAGAGATAGAACGATAGCGCAGAGGAACAATGCAAGTAAAACAGACCTTGGGGAGAAAGTACTTGTCATTGCTTATAGTGTTTTTTCCTTTCAAAATCAAATAGATTTTGTTAATGTGGGCGGTGATTGATTGTCCATAATTGTTTATCCATTAATTAGAAAAATGGGAAATGATGGGTATGATTTTTTAATATCCGAATTCTAGTGTCATCTCTATATTTCTCTTTAAAAACTTAAAACTTTCAAAAGGCAAGAGAACCCTAATTTTTCAGATTCGACGGTTCGATCTATGATTATCTAAAAATTAACTCGAGTTATTGATCATCGTAAAATTTTACCTGAAGTGCCCAATTCAGCTGCATCACAAGGTAGCGTTGCAGATAGAACGATAGCGAAGAGGAGCAAAGCAAGTAGAACAGACCTTGGGGAGAAATTTGCCATTGCTTATACTTTTTTTCTTCTTTCCAATATATATATTTAAATTCCATTGAAGCATATTTATAGAGTTTGGTGAGGGCCTTTTGGTCATCAATTCAGTGATTTCTTTCTGCTTCGTTTGAATTTAAGAAACAACGACTTATCTCACAATCAAGAAGACTTGGGTTTTTGCTTTCTCAATTTCCACAAGGAAAGTACCCCACACGCAGGGGCGGAACCATGTGAGGGCAGGGAGGGGCCCGGGCCCCCCCAAAAATTTCAAAAATTTTTAAAACCTAGGTATAAAAAAAATTAAAAATTAAAAATTATATAAAAAATTACATTTTGGCCCCCCCAAAATTATATTCAACCCTCTATTTCAAAAAAAAAAAAAATTTCGGCCCCCCCAAAACACCAATCTTGGTTCCGCCCCTGCGCCACACGCAAACATGGTATAGTGTGAAATCTGGATTTGATCTAACTTTTTTTTGTCTTTATTTGATTTTTTATTTTTGTATTTTTTAGTTTTGCGTCAAATTTTTATAAATTATTAGTGTGTCTCGACAAGGGTTTTAAAAAATTAAAAAATATATATGAACCAAATTTTTATATATTGAGGATTTGAGAGGACAAGGTCTATAACACTACACTATACATTTTTCATGGTCATGCAATTAATAGTATTTTTCTTGACTTTGAGCTTCTTCCTAGCTAGTTTTGCATTGGCAACTTCTCATAACATTTACCAAAAAAAAACAAAAAAAAAAAGTTCAACATACACAACTTCGATACACAAATTCAGACACAAATGTGTCCAGAACCGATAAATGCATGCGAGGCCCTTCAAATAATATAGACTCTTCATGCATTAAACAATTTCGAACACATCAGTATCTGAAACTGTACATGCACCAAAAATTGAGTTCTCAGGCTTTTGCAAAAAAAAAAAAAAAAAGAAACTTCTCAGAACAAGGTTACACTGGGCCTGTCCCCTGGGTCAAGCTTTAGTAGTCGTGATTAGAGGGAATTGGAATTCCAGTGATGGGGTAAGAAAGAACGACTTACATCACAATCAAGACTTGGGTTTTTGCTTTTTGAATTTCCACGAGGAAACCACCCCCCAAACACGGTATAGTGTGAAATCTGGATTTTATTTAAGGGCAACTCCAATGGTGGCCAAAAAATGGCCCTGGAATAGTGCTTTTTGCCAAAAAATGGCAATGCTGAGTTCGGTGGTTCAGAAAAATGGCAAGGGCTATTTTTTCAAACAATTACCATTCTATCCTTTTTCATAACTAATTTTAACCAACTACATGTCCCAGTCAAATTTAAATGTTTGTACGAAGATTCGTATATTATTGAAAAAAAATATTTTAATAATTTTATAATTTTTATAGTAAATCCAAATTATCGATAAATTTTAAATTTAAAATATACATTTTGACAATGAATTAATATAAATAAAATATATATTGAATTCAATGGAAGAATGAAAACTACGCGAATGGAGGAAATAGCAGCAAATGAAAAGATGAAGAATGAAATGCAAATTATGAACATGGACCTATCTCAGATTGCGGACCCTCAAACGCGGCATTACTACGCGATGTTGAAGAATGATATCATGGAAAAAATGGTCGCACGCCAACCTCCCCAGCCTTACTTTCCAGAATTCACAGGTTTTAGTCAAGAATGAGATTATGTAATTCTATTAGCTATTTGAAATGATTAGTCTTGTGTTTTTATTTTTCCATGTAACGGTAGTAGGTAAGTTTAGTTGTTCCTTTTAATGTTAATGAAATTAGTTATTGTTTTTAATGAAAATAAAATATCGGTGTTCATTCATTTTGTTGCTATGTTCGTTCAATTAATACACAAGCAATTTTAATTAATACTTTTTTATTTTGTTCCTGGGGTCTGTTTTTCGGTAATATGATGGTGTTGGTGTTCGTTCATTTTGTTGGTGTTCGTTCATTTTTTATTTTGTTGCTGATGGAAGGAAGCAGTTGGGATAAATTTTGCCGAGAAGGGGTTGGTTGGGGTAACTTGGCAGATTTGGCAAGGGCCATTTCTGCGGCTATTTCTGCCCAGAAATGGCTAGAAAAATGGCAACGGCCATTTTTTGACCCTTGCCATTTCAACCATTGGACTCTGATTTTTACAATTTTTGCCAAAAAATGGCAATGGCAAGGGCCATTTTCAGACCATTAGAGTTGCCCTAACTTGTTTTTGTCTTTATTTGATTTTTTATTTTTGTATTTTTTGCCTTTATTTAATTTTTTTTGTATTTGTCATTTTTTTATTAATTTTGTAGTTTGTTACTTAGCCTCCATAAAAAGAATCTAAAAAATATAAAATAATGTCAGAAAATTAAAAAAAAAGTTCACTGAAAACGAACAATAAATCAAAACAGACTTTGTTTTGGTTTTTTTTTGTTTTTTCCCAATTTTTCTAATTTTTTGACATAAGTACTTTTTGAAATTTATTGTCAAGACTAACCAACAATAAACAAAAAATTGATATAAAATAAAAAATTATACAAACCAAAAATAAAGGAGCAAGTCTTCTAACACATTTTTCGTACACAGATTCAGACTATATCTAGAATCGGTCGATGCACATGGGGCCCTTCAAATAATATGAATTTCACGTGGATCGGACAATTCCAAACACATACGAAAATTTGTGTTTCTAGACTTTTAAAAAAAGAAAAACTAACGAGAACGAGGTCTACACCAAAGTTATCAATCTCGTATCTGCGAGCGTACTGATTTTATTACTGGTACGGTACATACCGGTATCGATGTGTACTGGCATACCGTTTCAGATCAGGGCCGGCCCAATAGGGCAGCCCACCAGGCCACCACCTAGGGCCTCTCCAGAAAGGCCCAAAATTAGGGCCTCCTATTATTTTTGTTTCTTTGAAAAAAAGGCCCCAAATATTTAGCCCAACTACTTTATTAACTAGGGCCCTATTAAAAAATGACCTACTTGATTAGTTTTTAGCCCAATTGTTGAGCCCAATTGTTGGATTATTATCTTTTTTTTATTTGAAAATAATAAGCAAATAAGTAACAAATGTTCTCATATTTTTTAACAATTCTTACTTTTTTGACTTTTTGATAAATGTTCTCATATTTTTGACTAACAATTTATTTATTTATTTCTTTGTTTCTTGGATATAAATGTATTACCAAAATAGTTAAAAAATAAATACTTGAAAAATAAACCACTTAATTTTGTCTTGAGCATATTTTTTGCTAATATCATGAATATTTTTTAGCCTTTTAATTCTACTATTAAATATGCACCAAATGAGTAAATTTATTTAAAAAATAAGTCAATTTTAAGTTCTTTTGTCAAATCAAGCCTAAATAGTGTACTAAAGATCTTTGTTAATAATATTACTATATAAATGTCGCACATCACTAAAATGTACAAAATAAATTTGTATAAAAACTTGACTTTTAATTTGAATCAACTAAATGTAAAGCATCATAAACTTACTTTATGTCGTAAAATTCTTATTGATAATGTTATTTTGAAGATAATTTTTATGTTTATTTTTTTGAAAAAAATATTTAAGGCCCAATTTTATAATTTTGCTTAGGGCCCCGAAAATCTCGGGGCCGGCCCTGTTTCAGATTTATCGCTAAAATTAATATAAATATTTCAAATAATATTTTTTAACAAAAACTCACACTAAATATATAAAATAAAGCATCCCAATTTAAAAATAAATCACCAAACATTAAAAAAAAATTAACCTGAAATTATGACTAATAACTAAAAAAATATTAATTACAATTTTTTTTTGTAAATACAAATCGGTACAATATGGTATCGAACAGTATCGGCAATTGGTCGGAATTGCCCGAAACAAACAAGAATAGGCCAAAACAGTGGCCAGAACGACAATTCAGTGGTCCGATACTGTTAAAAAGCCGGTACGGAATAGAATTAATAACTTTGATCTACACTTCTGAAGGTTTACTTTATCAATGTTTACTTTTACTTTTCTTTGTTAATAATTGGGTCCCTTTGAGTAATGTTCATTTGGCTTTACAGCAGAGGAGCACCTTTGGAGGTTTACTTTTTTGAAAAGTGTGTTATGTGTCCGATACATTGGAAACATCTGTGTTCTTCATATTATTTTTACTTTTTTCTTTACTCTTATTGTTAGGAATCAAACAAAGAACATTTAATCCCACAAAATCCTTTACAGATCTTAGGAACAATGAAACACACAACAAAAAAAATAAACAAACAAACGTGCTTAATGAAAACAGAACGGAAAAGAAATGAGACACAACATAAATATGCGTGGGAAACCTCAACGCGAAAAAAAATCGCGGAAGTCATATCAGTCCATTATTAAATCAAATCAAGTACAAGCTTTCTCACAATCTCTCCTCAGATCTGTGTTTTGTCTTGCCTAAATGCACATCCCAAGGTGGTGGGCATCTGAATGGACTTGACCACCTTTGGAACGAAAATTCCAGACGACCGACGTCCAGACGCGATTTTCAGTGAGGTTTTCTTGACTTGCTAATAATCTCTCACTTGAAGATAACCGAAGCTTCAGCAACAACCAACTGCAAATTCAAAATTCTTCAATCATCGTGGACATATTCATTTCACCCCTCCTAGTGTGATTCCAAGCCTATCATCTCTTCAAACATGAAGGTAAACTAAAATTGAACACAATTTCAGTTTCTCAATAGTAACAAATTTTGTCAACATATCTGCTACATTTTTGCTCTTCAAAATCTTCTCTAGTAACGAATTTCCATCCTCCAAAAGCGAACGAATGAAATGGTACCTCAAATCAATGTGTTCCGTTGAACACTACGATTTCGTGCATTTGTACAGCTACCACCCGCCCCTCCACCACCATCTTTTCCAGAAGGCTATGCACCCCCTCCTACTACAGAAGGAGAGAACAGTTCTAAAGCACAACAAGGAACAGAGTCCCAAGTTGTTAGGAGGTGAAGACCCCCCACTGGAATGCCCATCCAGGTTGATTTAGTGTCTTAAAGACAAAAAAGAATTTTTGGGACAGTGCCTCGTATTACCAGGGTCAAGCTTTAGTAGTCATGATTAGAGGGAATTGGAATTCCAGTGATGGGGTAAGAAAGAACGATTTACATCACAATCAAGACTTGGGTTTTTGCTTTCTGAATTTCCACGAGGAAACCCCCACCCAAACACGGTATAGTGTGAAATCTGGATTTTATCTAACTTGTTTTTGTCTTTATTTGATTTGTTTTTTTTTTCTTTATCTAATATTTTTTTGTATTTGTCATTTTTTTATTAATTTTGTGGTTTGTTAGTTAGCCTCGATGAAAAGAATCTAAAAAATATAAAATTATGTCAGAAAATTAAAAAAAAAAGTTCACTGAAAATGAACAATAAATCAAACAGACTTCGTTTTTTTCTTTTTTTTCTTTTTTTTCCCGAATTTTTCTAATTTTTTGACATAATTACTTTTTGAAATTTATTGTCGAGACTAACCAACAATAAACAAAAAATTATACAAACCAAAAATAAAGGAGCAAGTCTTTTACACATTTTTTGTACACAGATTCAGACTATATCCAGAATTAGTCGATGCACGTGGGGCCCTTCAAATAATATGAATTCCGCGTTCATCGGACGATTCCAAACACATACCAAAAATTATATTTCTAGACTTCAAAAAAAAAAAAAAACTTACGAGAACGAGGTCTACACCAAAGTTATCAATCTCGTATCGGCGAGCGTACTGATTTTGTTACTGGTACAGTACATACCGGTATCGATGTGTACTGGCATACCATTTCAAATTTATCGCTAAAATTAATATACATATTTCAAATAATATTTTTTAACAGAAACTCACACTAAATATATAAAATAAAACGTCACAATTTAAAAATAAATCACCAAACATAAAAAAATAATAATTTTTAGCCTGAAATTATGGCTAATTACTAAAAAAAATATTAATTAAATTTTTATTTTTGTAAATACAAATCGGTACGGTACGGTACAGTACAGTATGGTATCGAACGGTATCGACTGCAATTGGTCAGAACTGCCCGAAACAAGCCAGAACAGACCGAAATAATGGCCAAAACGATACTTCAGTGGTCCGATACTGTTAAAAAACCGGTATGAGATAAAATTAATAACTTTGATCTACACTACAGGAGAGGAGCACTTTTGAAGGTTTACTTTATCAATGTTTACTTTTACTTTTCTTTGTTAATTGGGTCCCTTTGAGTAATGTTCATTTGGCTTTACAGCAGAGGAGCACCTTTGGAGGTTTACTTTTTTGAAAAGTTTAAGAATATTACACATGTGTCCGATACATTGGAAACACCTGTGTTCTTAGTATTACTTTTACTTTTTTCTTTACTCTTATTGTTAGGAATCAAACAAAGAACATTTAATCCCACAAAATCCTTTACGGATCTTAGGAACAATGAAACACACAACAAAAAAAATAAACTAACTAACGTGCTTAATGAAAACAGAACGGAAAAGAAATGAGACACAGCATAAATATGCGTGGAAAACCTCAACGTGAAAAAAAATCGCGGAAGTCATATCAGTCCATTCTTAAATCAAATCAGGTACAAGCTTTCTCACAATCTCTCCTGAGATCTGTGTTTTGTCTTGCCTAAATGCACATCCCAAGGTGGTGGGCATCCGAATGGACTTGACCACCTTTGGAACGAAAATTCCAGACGACCGATGTCGAGACGCGATTTTCAGTGAGGTTTTCTTGACTTGCTAATAATCTCTCACTTGAAGATAATCGAAGCTTCAACAACAACCAACTGCAAATTCAAATTTCTTCAATCATCGTGGACATATTCATTTGACCCCTCCTCGTGTGATTCCAAGCCTATCATCTCTTCAAACATGAAGCTCAACTAAAATTGAACACAATTTCAGTTTCTCAATAGTAACAAATTTTGTCAACATATCTGCTACATTTTTGCTCTTTAAAATCTTCTCTAGTAACAAATTTACATCCTCCAAAAGCGAACGAATGAAATGGTACCTCAAATCAATGTGTTCCGTTGAACACTATGATTTCGTGCATTTGTACAGCTACCACCCGCCCCTCCACCACCACCTTTTCGAGAAGGCTATGCACCCCCTCCTACTGCAGAAGGAAAGAACAGTTCTAAAGCACAACAAGGAACAGAGTCCCAAGTTGTTAGGAGGTGAAAACCCCCCACTGGAATGCCCATCCAGGTTGATTTAGTGCCTTCAAGACAAAAAAGAATTTCTGGGACAGTGCCTCGTATTACCGGTAATAAGTGTCAAGTAGTGACTGGAATTACCGTAATATTTGTCACTGACTTTTTTAGGCAGTGTCTGGAATTACCGGTAGTAGCTAGTACTACCGGTAATGTGGGGATGCGCGGATAACTTTGGAAGACTTTCAAGATTTGTTCTTTCCTAATCCAATTAGGATCAAATCTTTTCCTCTTTTTTAGGAATTTAATGTATATCTCTTTTAGGAGGTTTCATAAGAGATATGAGTTGTTATATATATCTTTAAGAAGGTTCCGTAAGATATTGAATCATTAAGCTTTCTAGAGAGAGAGAGAGTCAAGAGAAAACACAAATCTTAGAGAGATTGTGAGAAGACTTATACTCATTGATTCGATTCATAGTGGACTGATGTGGCTCTCGTGGTTTTTTCCTCGTGTTGAGGTTTTCCATGTATATCTTGTATCTCGTTATTTTCTTTCTATTTTTCTATTACGCACGTGTGATTGTTTTGTTTTTGTTCGGTGATCCATTGTTCTCAAAATCCGTAAGGGGCGCCATTGTGAGTTTGAACGTTGTTCGTTCGAGATTTTTTCCCAACACAAGTCCCTCCAAGCGATCCAATTATTGACCAAGGCCCACCTAAGAGAATGAAAGTTTGAGATTATGTACGTACAAAACTGACATTTCCCCGTAGAAATGCAGAAGTCCTTACTAAAATTAGCAATTCTAGTCTCGGGTCTTCCTCGTTTCCTACTTTGTGTGTAGTCTAGATTGTTTTCCAGTGTTATTCGAGTACTATTTGATGTGTAGCTTGAAGTGAATACTGCATGAGTTCCCGAGTACAATTCTTTTGCTTCATTGATTCACTAGAAAGCATCAAATTTTATTTTCTACACTGCTGATCATATGATGGAAAAGAAGTCACCGATGTCCGACTAGACGGGCCAAAGGTTGAAAGTAATATCTCGCCACTTCTCCAATCCATCAGATCTCTTCCTTGCTTTCTGTATCCAAGAAATTAAAGAGAGAAAAAACAAAGTAATTAATGCCAAGAGTTTCTTCAATCCGTTGTTCATCAATAGACGAGCTCTCTCTTTATCATCTCGTGCAAGATGCAACAAATGATGAATCTATTGTAAAGCGCTTAGAAAGTATAGATTTATGTATTCTATTATAATGCTGTTATTGAGAATCCTATTGTTGACGAAAGATTTCAGATGGTATAGAAAATTCATGTGGAAGCAACATTTCGTTTGGGGAAGAAGTTTTTGTTGTGTGGATGTTTTAGGTTCGAATTTTGTATGCAACATGCAGTACCTTACGCTGCTATAAACTTCATTTTGCGACGGGAAGCAGCAGCCGCGACGGGACGGCACGGAGAGCATCAGCCGCGCTAGGACGGCGACGGAGACGGCAAGGAGGCGACGGAGATGGCAAGGAGGCGACGGAGACGGCAAGGAGGCGTCGGACAGCTTCGACCACGCGAAGGAGGCGCTGAGAGAAATGAGAACAGATCTGGGAATTTAGGGCTGTGAGAAATGGTAAAACGACGTCGTTTAGATTAGACTTTCGGCGACAAAACTCATTTTGTCGGCAAAAGGCGAATTTAGGACTGTGGCAAGTGTAAAACGACGTCGTTTAGCTAAAAGACTTTCGGCGGCCACCCGTTTCGTCGGTAAAGGTTCACCATTGGCCGACTACAATTGACGACGTCGGTAAAAACAACCGCAAATGCGCGACAAAATCAATTTTGTCGCGGAAGGTATAACTTTGGGCGACAAAAACATTCGTTGTCGGTAATAATTGGAACAAAACGCCGACTAAACTATAGTTTAGTCGCTAAATCTTTTGCCGCCCAATTATTTAGTTTCCCGCCAAACAATCTTTTATGCGGGAATTTTTAGCGCGCCAACTCTTTGGCGACACAAAATAGATTAGTCGGTAATACCGGCCCTTTGGCGACAAAATTACCATTTGTCGGCGAATGGTGGAGTCATCGGCGACAACAATAAGTTTAGTCGCTAAAGATGTGAACCTGGGGCGACAAACGGTTTGTTTGTCGGCAAAGGGTGAACTTGTGGCGACGAAATGAGTTTTTGTCGGCAATGTTTGTCGCCAAAAATGCATTTTCTTGTAGTGATTGTAGCTTGCAATCGAAGGTATAGAAGGTATATTTATAATCTAGGGCTAGGTCATCGTGATTTAGGGTTAGGTTGTCGATTAAAATTCTAAGACGCATTATGTTCATTTTTTAATACTCCTTTTGGTTGGGAATGACATGATTTCTTTCCTAAATTTGGATCGAGAGAGGAGGGAAAGACAAAAGAGGGTAGATGCAAATCATCGATTAACAAATAATTTCCTTATCTTTTTAAAATTGAAATAGTTGACACACTTTTTCTCTTTTTACCTCTGTCCTCAGAATGAAGATTTAACAGTAATGGTTCCACAATACATCATCAAAATCCAAAATTAATTATCTCTTATGGTGTTATGAATTTTAAAGCCATGAAAAGAATTAACAAAAGCCATGAATTTGAACGAGAAATTGACTCTCAAAATGTGTTTAATGCGCGGTATGTGGAAAGTGAAAAGTCACGTAGTTTCACTTCGGAAAATCAAATTTCAAATGATGAGCATATAAATCTTAAATTTTTCCTAAAGGGTTGGGCCTCTTGGGGGTATTGAAGTTTTCAAAGGAGGAAGGACACAGGTAACGTGAAATTTGGCCCTACTTACTACGCGTGTGCGTGATTCTGCTGCACCCAAACCGGGGTCGTGGCCTTGGTGGGTCCAACAGTTTTTTTGCTAAGAAGTTTGGGTTTGCTTTGGACTTGGACTTACTAGATTGAGCTAAACCCATTTGCAATTGGATAGTTTGATCGACCGGCAAAAGCGTCGTTGATGCGCCGACCAAATTAATATTTATTTTTATTAAAATTGATCATTGGCTCACAAGTTTATCCATTAATTGGAAAAAAGGGAAATGATGGGTATGATTTTCTAAAATCCGAATTCTAGTGTCTATCTCTATATTTCTCCTTAAAAACATAAAACTTTCAAAAGGCAAGAGAACCATAATTTTTCAGATTCGGCGGTTCGATCTATGATATCTAAAAATTAACTCGAGTTATTGATCATCGTAAAATTTTACCTGAAGTGCCCAATTTAGCTGCATCACAAGGTAGCGTTGCAGATAGCGAAGAGGAGCAAAGCAAGTAGAACAGACCTTGGGGAGAAATTTGCCATTGCTTATTGTAGATGTGTGGATTTTTTCAATCAGGACGGAAATCTAGGAGTTCACTATCCAGCCGAAACAATGCTCTCAATTTGGGTGGACTTGTGATCTGCAAAACAATAAACCGTCAAAGAGCCCTCTGCCGCTGTGGCAGGAAGACACTCCGATGATTAAGTCAGGCAAAAGCTCACAAGAATAATAACTCAAGTTAATATTCTCTATTAGCAAGCGAAACTATGCACTAGTTAGAACGTACCTTTTTTTGTTGATCTGGAGCTTTATTTATAGACTTTCTTTTTAATCCCAATTCTCTTAGGACTCTAATTGGAGTGAAGTGTCTTCTGATTGGCCACTAATGAGATAACTCTCTATCAAGTAGTTATCTTATATCATTAGAGTTTCATTCAATTAATACTTCTCATATTAATTAAATTGGCCGTGGATTTCTCATCCATATATGTTTGAACTCTATCCTGACTTGTTCGGAATTCTGTCTTATCTCGGAGCACGGTGGCTCGTCGCCTTTCTCGGGCCAACTGTATCTCGAGCCGACTTTATATGTTCAGCAACACGTGAGTCCGCCTTTCTCAGGTCAACTTTGCTCAATATTTATTTCCGTTGTCCCGATTTATGTATGGTCAACACTCCTCGTGTCGGCCATACCCTCATGTGATCGGCACGTGCCTCTGGACATATCATCCGGTCTCGGCCGAACTCATTACTTACTTGGGGGAATAAACGTATTTTTCTGATTACGTTTTTACCCTCGTCACTTATACTTTTTTTCTTCTTTACAAAATATATAAATTCCATTGAAGCATATTTATAGAGTTTGGTGAGGGCCTTTTGGTCATCAATTCAGTGATTTCTTTCTGCTTCGTTTGAATTTAAGAAACAACGACTTATCTCACAATCAAGACTTGGACTTTTGCTTTCTCAATTTCCACAAGGAAACCCCACACGCAAACACGGTATAGTGTTAAATCTGGATTTGATCTAACTTTTTTTGTCTTTATTTGATTTTTTATTTTTGTATTTTTTAGTTTTGCGTCAAATTTTTGTAAATTATTAGTTTGTCTCGACAAGGAGTTTTAAAAAATTAAAAAATATATATGAACCAAATTTTTATATATTGAGGATTTGAGAGGACAAGGTCTATAACACTACACTATACATTTTTCATGGTCATGCAATTAATAGTATTTTTCTTGACTTTGAGCTTCTTCCTAGCTAGTTTTGCATTGGCAACTTCTCATAACATTTACCAAAAAAAAAAAAAAAAAGTCTACATACACACCTTCGATACACAGATTCAGACACAAATGTGTCCAGAACCGATAAATGCATGTGGGGCCCATCAAATAATATAGACTCTTCGTGCATTAGACAATTTCGAACACATCAATATCTGAAACTGTATATGCACCAAAAATTGAGTTCTCAGGCTTAAAAAAAAAAAAAAGGAAGAAACTTCTCAGAACAAGGTTACACCGGGCCGGTCCCCAGGGTCAAGCTTTAGTAGTCATGATTAGAGGGAATTGGAATTCCAGTGATGGGGTAAGAAAGAACGACTTAAATCACAATCAAGACTTGGGTTTTTGCTTTCTGAATTTCCACGAGGAAACCCCCCACCCAAACACGGTATAGTGTGAAATCTGGATTTTATTTAACTTGTTTTTGTCTTTATTTGATTTTTTTTTGTCTTTATTTAATATTTTTTGTATTTGTCATTTTTATATTAATTTTGTGGTTTGTTGGTTAGCCTCGATAAAAAGAATCTAAAAATATAAAATTATGTCAAAAAATTAAAAAAAAAAAGTTCACTGAAAATGAACAATAAATCAAACAGACTTCGTTTTGGTTTTTTTTTTGGTTTTTTCCGAATTTTTCTAATTTTTTGACATAATTACTTTTTGAAATTTATTGTCGAGACTAACCAACAATAAACAAAAAATTATACAAACCAAAAATAAAGGAGCAAGTCTTCTACACATTTTTTGTACACAGATTCAGACTATATGCAGAATTAGTCGATGCACGTGGGGCCCTTCAAATAATATGAATTCCGCGTTCATCGGACGATTCCAAACACATACCAAAAATTCTGTTTCTAGACTTTAAAAAAAAAAACTTACGAGAACGAGGTCTACACCAAAGTTATCAATCTCGTATCGGCGAGCGTACTGATTTTGTTACTGGTACAGTACATACCAGTTTCGATGTGTACTGGCATACCGTTTCAAATTTATCGCTAAAATTAATATACATATTTCAAATAATATTTTTTAACAGAAACTCACACTAAATATATAAAATAAAACATCACAATTTAAAAATAAATCACCAAACATAAAAAAATAATAATTTTTAGCCTGAAATTATGGCTAATTACTAAAAAAAATATTAATTAAATTTTTTATTTTTGTAATACAAATCGGTACAGTACGGTACAGTATGGTATCGAACGGTATCAACTGCAATTGGTCGGAACTGCCCGAAACAAGCCAGAACAGACCGAAACAATGGCCAACACGATACTTCAGTGGTCCGATACTGTTAAAAAGCCGGTATGGGATAAAATTCATAACTTTGATCTACACTACAGGAGAGGAGCACTTTTGAAGGTTTACTTTATCAATGTTTACTTTTACTTTTCTTTGTTAATTGGGTCCCTTTGAGTAATGTTCATTTGTACAGCAGAGGAGCACCTTTGGAGGTTTACCTTTTTGAAAAGTTTAAGAATTTTACACATGTGTCCGATACATTGGAAACACCTGTGTTCTCAGTATTACTTTTACTTTTTTCTTTACTCTTATTGTTAGGAATCAAACAAAGAACATTTAATCCCACAAAATCCTTTACGGATCTTAGGAACAATGAAACACAAAATAAAAAAAATAAACAAACAAACGTGCTTAATGAAAACAGAACGGAAAAGAAATGAGACACAACATAAATATGCGTGGAAAACCTCAACGCGAAAAAAAATTGCGGAAGTCATTATTAAATCAAATCAGGTACAAATTTTCTCACAATCTCTCCTGAGATCTGTGTTTTGTCTTGCCTAAATGCACATCCCAAGGTGATGGGCATCCGAATGGACTTGACCACCTTTCGAACGAAAATTCCAGACGACCGACGTCTAGACGCGATTTTCAGTGAGGTTTTCTTGACATGCTAATAATCTCTCACTTGAAGATAATCGAAGCTTCAACAACAACCAACTGCAAATTCAAATTTCTTCAATCATCGTGGACATATTCATTTGACCCCTCTTGGTGTGATTCCAAGCCTATCATCTCTTCAAACATGAAGGTCAACTAAAATTGAACACAATTTCAGTTTCTCAATAGTAACAAATTTTGTCAACATATCTGCTACATTTTTGCTCTTTAAAATCTTCTCTAGTGACAAATTTGCATCCTCCAAAAGCGAACGAATGAAATGGTACCTCAAATCAATGTGTTCCGTTGAACACTATGATTCGTGCATTTGTACAGCTACCACCCGCCCCTCCACCACCACCTTTTCGAGAAGGCTATGCACGGTGCACCCCCTCCTACTGCAGAAGGAAAGAACAGTTCTAAAGGACAACAAGGAACAGAGTCCCAAGTTGTTAGGAGATGAAGACCCCCCACTGGAATGCCCATCCAGGTTGATTTAGTGCCTTGAAGACAAAAAAGAATTTTTGGGACAGTGCCTCGTATTACCGGTAATAAGTGTCAAGTAGTGACTGGAATTACCGGTAGTATTTGTCACTGACTTTTTTAGGCAGTGCCCGGGATTACCGGTAGTAGCTGGTACTACCGGTAATGTGGGATGCGCGGATAACTTTGGAAGACTTTCAAGATTTGTTCTTTCCTAATCCAATTAGGATTAAATCTTTTCCTATTGTTTAGGGATTTAATGTATATCTCTTTTAGGAGGTTTCCTAAGAGATATGAGTTGTTATATATATCTTAGGGAGGTTCCATAAGATATTGAATCATTAACTTTCTAGAGAGAGAGAGAGAGAGAGTCAAGAGAAAACACAAATCTTAGAGAGATTGTGAGAAGACTTATACTCATTGATTCGATTCATAGTAGACTGATGTGGCTCCCGTGGTTTTTTCCTCGTGTTGGGGTTTTCCACGTATATCTTGTGTCTCGTTATTTTCTTTCTATTTTTCTATTACGCACGTGTGATTGTTTTGTTTTTGTTCGGTGACCTATTGTTCTCAAGATCCGTAAGGGGCGTTGTGGGTTTGAACGTTGTTCGTTCGAGATTTTTTCCCAACACAAGTCCCTCCAAGCGATCCAATTATTGACCAAGGCCCACCTAAGAGAATGAAAGTTTGACATTATGTACGTACAAAACTGACATTTCCCCGTAGAAATGCAGAAGTCCTGACAAAAATTAGCAATTTTAATCTCGGGTCTTCCTCGTTTCCTACTTTGTGTGTAGTCTAGATTGTTTTCCAGTGTTATTCGATTACTATTTGATGTGTAGCTTGAAGTGAATACTGCATGAGGTCCCGAGTACAATTCTTTTGCTTCATTGATTCACTAGCATCAAATTTTGTTTTCTACACTGCTGATCATATGATGGAAAAGAAGTCACTGATGTCCGACTAGACGGGCCAAAGGTTGAAAGTAATATCTTGCCACTTCTGCAATCTATCAGATCTCTTCCTTGCTTTCTATATCCAAGAAATTAAAGAGAGAAAAACGAAGTAATTAATGCCAAGAGTTTCTTCAATCCGTTGTTCATCAATAGACGAGCTCTCTCTTTATCATCTCGTGCAAGATGCAACAAATGATGAATCTATTGTAAAGCGCTTAGAAAGTATAGATTTATGTATTCTATTATAATGCTGTTATTGAGAATCCTATTGTTGACGAAAGATTTCAGATGGTATAGAAAATTCATGTGGAAGCAACATTTCGTTTGGGGAAGAAGTTTTTGTTGTGTGGATGTTTTAGGTTCGAATTTTGTATGCAACATGCAGTACCTTACGCTGCTATAAACTTCATTTTGCGTCATTTAAGGTGTGTTTATTCAGTATTATTGTCATTTTTTTAATTTTCTGTTAGGGTGTGAGAGGGTGTAAACCCATTTGCAATTGGATAGTCCAAGAGCTCGAGACTCTCCAGTTGCTCAATGTTTTTTGCATTAGTACTAGAGTAATGGGCCGGAATGAGTGACACTCAAATTCAAAATTGATTATAGGATTCATGGGACCAGGGGGCTCTGCGTTGCACGCTAAAACAACGTCGTTTTGTGTGCAAAACACTGTCTGAACAGTAAAAAATTGACCGAATAATTTTCGGTCAATGTTTTATGCACCAAAATAACATCGTTTTAGCGCACAGCACACCCTATGCGCACAGGGCCCCCATTTCCGGATTCATGACAGACTTCAATTTCATGCATAGGGAAAGAGACGCGAAGTTTCTAAAGTTTCTAGTGCTTTTCCACTTCATGTTCTTGTCTATTCTTCATGTTCTTTCAGTGAGACAAACAGCTACACAGTCCAGTTCGTCGGAACAGTTGCTATAGGTGCAACTTCTACATTGGAAATTCCAAATGGTTTTGGACTTTTTGGGTGAATGAAATTTGGATTCAAAGGGTCTCTTGAGGCAGCCGAAATTAAGGTCTCTCATTCATCCATGTCATTAATGTCTACCACCCAAAAGTTTCGTCATTGATGCATGTAGCTCAAAAGTTTCCATGCAACTCAAAGATTTTGCAGCTCAAAAGTTTTTCTAAGACTTTGAAATTTGGTTTCAACAATCTGAAATCCATCTACAATATTTGATCATGTTTTCGTGTTCTCTATGTAAGAGAGAGGCAAACAAAATAAAGTTAGACTGGCGGAAGAAGGTCGGTGTTACTCCATTCAATTAAGCTATTTTACCTTGGGAGACAAACATCAATTGCGATCCTCCAACATCCACAGTGAGACGACGAATCAATCTTAAAGGAACTACGTATACACAGGACTCGGTTCAATATCATATTGTTTATGTTAAGTTTCACAATAGATGTATATTTTTTAAAATCTTCGAGTATGCTTTGATTTATTTTTCCCTACAATAGCAACCCCGTACGCCTTCTTTGATGAAGCGAATTTGTTTTAAGGATACCATGTGTTCACACGGGCATCGTTTCAATCTACTCTAGTTTTATTTATCCTACAATATCATCTTGTCCAGCCTTCGTTTCTAATTTTTGTTCTGGTTCATAGTCTTGTTTGTTCAAGCTTAATTAATTTCAAAATTCGTTCATATATTTTTCAAGTTTCCAGTACTGTTTTTGCTCACATTTAGTTCTTTTAAGAAGCATCCAACACAAATATTGCTTATGAAAACATACACAAACATATAGCTTCGTTGGAAGAAAGAAGAGGTGTTGGATCCAGAGACAGGGGGATGAGGGACTTCATCAACTTCATTGAAGAAATGGAATTTCTGGACATCCCTTTATTGGGTAGGAAATTTACCTGGGCTGGTGGGGAGTCAAGCTCCAGGAGAAGTAGGCTGGACAGGTTCCTCATACATCCGGAGTGGTCCCAATGGCTTAATCTGAAGCAGTGGGGGCTGGCAAGGCTGTTCTCGGACCATTGCCCTCTCATTCTTAAAGAAGATGATAGGGAGTGGGGGCCAAAACCTTTCAGATTCTTCAATGCGTGGACTAACCATAAGGGCTTCTCTAAGGTGGTGGAGGAAGCATGGGAGGGATGTCAGGAGGCTGGCTGGGCAGGTTTCGTCCTTGCCCAAAAATTGAAAGCCACCAAGTCTGCCCTCAGAGAGTGGAGTAAAAGGGAGTTTCATGACCTTAAGTCCAAATTGGAAGAGGCAGAATCAACTATTTCCGAGCTGGATCTTAAGGCTGAAGATCTTACCCAGTTATCTTCTGAGGATGTAAGTCAGCTGTTGAATGCTAGATCAGAATATTGGAGGCTTAACAGATTAAGCGATCGGATGTGGCTTAAAAAATCTAGGCTTGCGTGGAACTTGAAAGGTGATGATAACACAAAATTTTTCCATCTTATTGCTTCAGGTAGACATAGAACCAACTCCATCAATTCTGTCCGGTTGAGGGGGGTGGAGACGGTGGACCCTAAGGAAATTAAGAGGGGAATTTTTTCCCATTTCAAGGATGCTTTTAAGGAGGATTGGAAGCTTAGACCTGGCTTGCATCTGGAAGATCACAACCGCATTTCTCTGTCAATGGGGGAGAGGCTGACGTGTGCCTTCTCAGAGGAGTAAGTATGGGAGATCATAGCTAAGTCAGATGGGAATAAAGCGCCGGGGCCAGATGGTTTCAATATGACGTTTTTCAAGGAGTGCTGGCAATTGGTCAAAAGAAATGTTATGGGCTTCTTTTCTGATTTTTTCTTGAATGGTAAGCTTGTAAAGGGGTTAAACTCAGCGTTCATTACTCTAATCCCTAAAATTCCTAACCCTTCTATCCTCTCTGATTATCGGCCTATTAGCCTTATTGCGAGCGTTTACAAAGTGTTAGCCAAAGTTTTGGCTGGTAGGCTGGCCCAAACTCTGCCTTTTCTGATAGGTAGTTCTCAATCAGCTTTCGTGGGAAGTAGGGGTATTCAAGATGGTGTGTTGATTGCAAACGAGGTGATTCATGATTGGAAAAGGAGAAGGAAGAAGGGGGTGGTGGTTAAATTGGATTTTGAGAAGGCCTACGACAATCTCAATTGGAATTTTGTCATGCAAGTTATGAAGAGATTAGGTTTCCCCTATAAGTGGCTTTCCTGGATCAAAGAATGTATTTCTACGTCTATGCTCTCTGTTCTTGTTAACGGTTCACTTACTGAGGAATTCAATATGGAGAAAGGGGTCAGACAAGGGGACCCGCTGTCCCCATTCTTGTATATCTTGGCTGCAGAAGGACTCAATGTTCTTTTTACTAGAGCGAGCAATCTAGACCTAATTACAGGGGCTAAATTGGGAGAACTTTCGGGTCCTATCACTCATCTTCAGTTCGCTGATGATACCATGCTTTTTTGTGAGGGAGATTTAGAGGAATTCCGGGTAATTAAGAGAGTTCTCAGGGGTTTTGAGATAATCTCAGGCCTTAAGATCAACTATCAGAAGTCCTCGGTCTGTGGGGTAGGTAGGGAGGAGACTTTCCTTGCTGGCTGTAGCAGGATTCTTAATTGCAAGATCTCCTCCCTCCCTTTTCAGTACTTGGGTATCCCTCTGGGGGCTAATCCCCTTAGAGTGTCCACCTGGGAACCTGTGTTGGCTAAATGCAGATCCAGGTTGGGCTCTTGGAAAAGGAAGTTTCTCTCAGCAGGGGGTAGGCTAACCCTTATCAAGGCGGTTCTAAGTAACCTTCCTATATACTACCTATCCCTTTTTAAGATTCCAGCCAAAGTTGCCTTTGAAATCGAAAGGATTCAGAGGAATTTCTTATGGGGGGGTGCTGGAGGGGATAAGAAGATTCCCCTAGTCAAGTGGGAGGCAGCTCTCAGTCCTAAGTCTCAGGGGGGCCTAGGGATCATCGATTGCAGGGTTATGAATAATGCTTTACTTCTCAAATGGTGGTGGAGGTTTGCGAGAGAAAAAGACTGTCTTTGGAGACAGGTGGTGTGCGATGTGAATAGGATTCAGAGGGAAGCCTGGCTCCCAAATGAAGGGCTGCCAAATAGAGGATCTCCTCTTTGGCGAGGTATCACTTCTATTCAGACTAAGGAACCATTGGTTTTTGATATCTTCAGAAACTACCTAAGGGTCAGAGTGGGGAATGGGGAAAATACTAGACTGTGGGTGGACTGTTGGGATCCGGATGGCCATCTATGGTGTACAAAATTCCCACGCATATTCAGGATCGTAGTGGACAAACAGTTGAAGCTGGCGGGTCTCTTCACTGGGGAAAGATTGGAGGAAAGCCTTAACATTAGAAGACCCTTATATTCGTGGGAAAGGGGAGAGCTCCAAGATCTTATTGCTAGGTGGCAAATGCTGGGCATTCAACGGTTTGACAGAGGAGATGATATAATGTTCAGAAATGGGTTAGGGCAACTATATTCGGTGAAGGGGATGAATGATCTTATCCATGCTGGGAGAGGCCAGACTATACCTGAACCTCCCTCCTGCATTTGGAAGGCTAAGTGTCCTCCTAAGGTTGCTTTTTTTACCTGGTTAGCGTGGAAAGGTAGGGTTAAATCAGGGGAGATCCTTCTCCTGAGAAGAATCATCCCTCATACCCAAGCCTTGTGTGTGTTCTGTGAGCAGGTCGTGGAGTCGCAGGATCATATGCTGGTGCATTGTGACCCAGTTTGGAGAACCTGGGGTGAAGTGCTAGCGTGGTGGGACATTAATTGGGCTACTCCCAGTACAGTTTTGGATTTACTCACCTGGTGGTCAGATTGGTCGGTGAGAAGAAAGTCTGATCCGTGGCCTCTTCTGGTATGGAGGGCCATTCCAGGGATGCTGATCTGGTCTATCTGGATTTCAAGAAACAGAGCTAGATTCAGCAATTCGAAACCAAATTGGGGTATCTTTGTAGAGGCGTTCAAAGTTAAACTCTTTACCTGGGTGCTGGATCGGTTGAAGGTCAAACCATTCTCCATTGCGGACATTGCGTACAATTTGAAGGGCTTCGTCCATGGCGGCTTGCTCCGAGCCAGACCAGTGGGGAATCAGAGATTGGGGGGGTAGCTTCAGGAGTGCTGTGGTCGTTTAGGGCGATCAATTAGGGCTTGTTCTGTTTTTGGGATGGGTGGGTAGGTGGTGTATTGATGTCTGTTTTCTTGTTCCGGTTGGGTCCTCACCAACCTCTCTTCACTCTTCTGTACCAACTCAGTTTCTAATGAATCTTATTTTATCTTTCAAAAAAAAAAAAAAAAACATACACAAACACATCCTTAACTTTTACAGTTGAAATCATTTGTCTTTAGAGTTGTTCCATGGAAAATGGTTTAGAGTATGTCTAGGAATACATTTTTTGTGCACAGATCCGGATATATATATTCAGAATTGTCAGATGCACATGAAATTCTCCAAAACCATTTGAACTCTACGTCTATCGGACAGTTCCGGACACACTATGCACGAAATAGTGTGTCCCATACGTTTTGAATGGTAACTAAGACACAAGACTATTAAAGCTTGACCCTGCCACCCTGGGGACACGCCTATGTCAGGCTTGACCATGAACAATATATCGTGTAGTGTATACCTTATTCTGAGTTCCCTTCTTTTTTTTTTTTTTACAAAAGTCTAGGAACACAATTTTTTGTGTACAAATTCAGATACTTATGTATTCAGAATCATTTGATATATGTGCATCAGATAATTTCAAACACATCTGTATCTAGATCTGTGTATGAAAGGTGTGTATATAGATTTACATTTTTTTTTTTTTTGGTAAATGTTATGAGAAGTTGCCAATCAAAACTAGCTAGGAAAAAGCTCAAAGCCAAGAAAAATACTATTGCATGACCATGAAAAATGTGTACGGTAGTGTTATAGACCTTGTCCCCTCAAATCCTCGACATATAAATTGTTGTAATTTCTGTTTTGATCAAAGTTATTGATCTCGTACAGTACCGCGGGACTCATAGCGATACCTGCCTACTTTTATATTGTTTCAACAACGGTAATAGATTGTTTCGGGCTGTTCCAGAATGTACTGGATTGTACAGGCTGTACAATTTTTTTTTTTTAATTTTCAATTGATAATTCTATAGGTAATTACATATAAATTGAGACTAAAATCATTCTCTTTTATGTTTGGCAATTTGTTTCTAAGTTATGAGACTTTATTTTATATATCCAAAATAATTTTTTATTAAAAATATTATTTGATAAATGTATATTACATTTATTGATAAATCAAAAATGGTACGTCGGAATATAATAGTACCGGTCCGTACTGTACTAGTAACAAAACAGTACACTACTTTCCAATACAAGATTGAAAACTTTAGCTCTGATATATTTTTTGCCGCTAGATCATGTGAAAATTTCAGAGATAGAAAGAATTTCATGTGGAAGATGATTGTCTTTAATCCTTATATTCAAATGAAATTGAAAATAGCCCCTCGAGAGAGCTCCGAATTTGGGTTACCTTGATTATGGTATTATTTTTTGTTTTTATTTAAATTAACTCCTATTTTCGGATAAAGTCGGTCAGGATATCAGAAAACACGGGGCCTCCGGGCTCCGACAAGTTAAAGCAGGCACCAAGAGCTTGGTTTGAAAGGTGTTTTTTTCGATGTTTGTCTAATATTTCATCTCACATTGAAAGTCTACATAAGCGATCTTGAATATATAAGAGATCATGTAAACTACTATTAATAATTTAAGTTTAAGCATTTTTGACCACGTGGTTAAGCTCCAACAAGTTATCGGGCCAGTGATTTACATGAGGCGTTACAGACTTACAATTTGTTAATTTAGTGAATTATTGATTTATCTTGCCGAGAACAATCTAAAAAGTAAAAAAAATTATGCCCACTATTTAAACAGTTGTTTTTGGAGTTTTTTTTTTTGACTTTTTAAACCTCTCCTCGACACGAACCAATAATTTAAAAAAAAAATTGATGCAAGACTAAAACATACAAAAATAAAAAATCAAATAAAGACAAAAAAAAATTAGATCAAATCCAAATTTCACACTACACCGTGTTTGCGTTGGGGTGGGGGGCCGTGTTTTCCTCCTGGAAATTCGGAGGGCGAAGACCCAAGTCTTGATCGTGAGGTAAGTCGTTGTTTATTAAATTCAAACAAAGCGGAAAGAAATCACTGAATTGATTACCAAAAGGCCCTCGCCAAACTCTATAAATATGCTTCAATGGAATTTATAGAAAATCAAAAATATATTTGGTTTTGAGAGGAAGGAAAAAAAAAACTATAAGCAATGGCAAGTTTCTCTCCAAGGTCTGTTCTACTTGCTTTGTTCCTCTTCGCTATCGTTCTATCTCCGACGCTACCCTGTGATGCAGTTGAATTGGACAATTCAGGTAAAATTTTACGTTGATCAATAACTCGAGTTAATTTTTTTTCTTTCTTTCTAATAGTGGGTTCTCTTGCCTTTTGAGAATTTTAAGTTTTTAAGGGGAAACATAGTGATGACACTCGAATTCGGATTTTAGAAAATCACACCCATCATTTCCCATTTATTCCAATGGATAAACAATTATGGACAAATGGTGTAAATTTTTTCATCTGTTACTCAATAATGTATGCTTCTCCAAAAAAATAATTAGAAAACAAGTTTTAAAATTCACCAACTATACAAGTTTGTAGGTACTGTTCTGCACAAATAATTTTAAAATCAACAATCAAACATTAATACTTTAGTCCTCAAGTCACTGTCTCAAATACAATAGATTTTTTTTTTTGTGATTGAACTGGATCGTCTGATAAGTGCATCTGGTCATGAGTTTTTCCTCGTTCTCACCAAGCCAATTTTGATATTTGCTTATTTTGAACTATTATTTAACTGGATTAAATTCAAATGCTTTTCAGGCTTCGTAAGCATTGATTGTGGGATTTCTGAGGGATTAGAATACAAGGATGATCTAACAAGCATATCCTATACTTCTGATACGCAATACATAGATACCGGAGTAAATCACAATATCTCGTCAAATTATATGTACAATTCAACGCAGCTCTCAACTCTGAGAAGCTTTCCAAAAGGAATCAAGAATTGTTACACCATTAATCTAGCACAAGCGGGAGGTAACAAGTTCTTGATCAGAGCAACTTTTATGTATGGCAACTACGACTCCAAGAATCAACTACCAGAGTTTCCACTCTACCTCAATGGGGACCAATGGGATATTATAACGTTCAATGATGCATCGGATATTGTAGAAAATGAAATTATACATACTCCTGCAACAGATTATATCCATGTTTGTCTTGTGAATAATGGCTCCGGAACACCCTTTATATCTGTGTTAGAAGTAAGGCAGCTGAATAATACAATATACAAAACACAGTCTGGATCGTTGAAACTTTGGAATCGACTTGATATCGGGTCAATTACAGAGAAAATAATCAGGTAAAGCACTTACCGATTCTTGAAATGCTAAATACGTAGAATTAAGACACACAAAATCAAAGTGCATTTTAAAGTGGGGTCTTTGGGTCTCTAGGGATTTCTAGAAATTTGGGTATTATCATTGTTATGTATTAGCATTGAGCCCTAACTTTTGCCTTTTTTGCATTTTAGACTATTGGGTCTCCTTATTTTCACTTCCCCTTTAATTTTTCTTCTTAGGCTGGTCCTTCACCACTCCGTGTACATTCCTTTCTTCTTATCAATATTAATTCCTTCTTTGCCTTTCAACTTAAGAAGATAACATTCCCTATTTATAGGGAGCACTAGATGATTCCGAACCAAAGACAATTATCATCACTTTCGAAAAAAGCTCAGAAGATTTCATTTGAAGATTGCGGTAGAAACCTGAAATATTCTGGCAAAGCGGAGTTCGAAATATTCTAACAAAGCGTAGATGTTTCTAGAGATATATATAAGAGTACAAAATATTTAAGAGAGACAAGGATGATTCTTACATATTCAACATATATAAATTGACGCTTGGACATTTATTATGGCTTAACATCTAAATTTTATTTGGATAAATAAAAAATATTTAAACTCGAGTCTACATAACTTTATTTGTTTGTTCATTCCTGATATGACAAGGTTATTTGAAAAGAAAAGGAAAAATTTTGGATTTCTTGTCTAATAAATAACTTAGATGAAGTAATTTGGCAAAAACGAAATACTTTTTTAATTAATTAATTTTCTTCCTTGAGAAATATGCCTCATCCGTTATCATACACAGATGCGAATACAGGTGTCCAGAATTATTTGATGTATGTAGACCCATATTATTTTAGATGATTCTATGTTTATCGAACAATTTCGAACATATATATTTTTGTCTGAATCTGTACATAAGAGTCTGTTTTTTAAACTCTCTGTTTCTCAATACAAAAAGTCTAGGAACACTTCGTTCATAGATCCGAAAACAAATATAACTAGAACCGTTATATGCACCCGTAGCCTATATTATTTTAAAAGACTCTACATGTGTCTTAATGATTCCGTACACATTTATTCTGAATATGTACACGAATGAATGATGTGTTTCTCTTCTGAAGAGATTCGTCACCTTTTTCAGGTACCCAGATGACGTCTATGATCGCATTTGGGCGTCAGATACAAATGCGACACATGTTGTTTTTTATCCTGATTTGGAACGGTTCAGTGGATCCTATGCCGGCAGTACCTTGAGCCACAACGACTACAAACCTGCGTCATTGGTCATGTTGACTGCTGTTAGACCTTTCATTGGACGTTCATTGAACTTCACGCTTACACCAGATTATAATAAGGATCAGAAGTTCTACTTTTACATGCATTTTGCTGAGATCGAGACGCTTCTAGACAACCAATCGAGAAAATTCGACGTCTATTTGAATGATCAACCCTGGATCGAAGATGTTACTCCTTTCGATTTTCAACCATACACCATATTCAGTAACGATTTTGATAGGACAGATCGGGAGCTGAAATTCTCTATGGTAGCGACCAATGATTCCAGTCTTCCTCCCATTCTCAACGCCTTGGAGATTTACGAGGTCCAAATTTTTTCACAATCTCAAACTAACCAAACTGATGGTGAGTTCATAAATTAATCTCATATATCTATCTACCTTTTCAGATCTGAACCACTACTTAAAGGCACTCTTTCGCGATCGTCTCTTTCTACTATTTCCGATTGAATTGATTCTAAGTCCAGTACATTTACGAGACTAATGTAGTATCGCTTTTTAAACTATTGTGGATAGTAGATTATAACAAGAGTCTATTAAAGTATTTGGACAATAATTATATGCAGATTAGATTTTGCAGTAGGGTAGTGTGAATTTGTAAAGAAAATCTGAAAAGCTCATCCTAGGGTGATTTTAAGATTATGCATTTTTTATATCATTTCTCATAATGCATTTGTGGCGTATTGCCAACTATCTAGTGTCTTCCAGCCAAACCAACCAGTGTCGTCCAGTCGAAGTTAGCCGGGGGATCTCCGATATCTAAGTTAGTTCCTAGAGAAGGAAGGTCTAAAAGCATTTGAGAATGGGGTAATAACTCGTACCTTGTGCAAAGTGCCTTAGTTACCTACCTTATATAGAGGATTGTGTTTGGCACATGCACCACGACATCTGAGACAGTCGCGTCGTGGACCACAACATCTGGACCAACCGTCTCGTTCACCACGTCTGGAATAACCATCCCGTGCACCATGACGTCAAAAATAACCCTCTATGCCTCTTATGTCATGCATGACGCATCGAGTGCCAAGTTGCACTCCACGCAGCGATTGCAAGCCACCCGTTGGCAACATGGATTTACAGAAGTTATTGAACCTTGGTCATGCGGACTACTCTTCGTTTGGCCTAATCCACACGCTGGTCGTGCGACGCCCGAAGACCGTTTGGTCGCATGGAATGCATACCTCATGGAGCCTTCGATCTAGCCCAATGTTGGCGAAAATTGGGACGAGGACCCATCATGGTAAGGAGAAGGACCAAGTCTTCGAGCTGTTGTGGAAGCCAACCCGAATCCATTTGTGATGCGGCCCACAGCCCACCGTCTTGTAGGTCCGACCTAGTACATCATTCTTGCAAATTACTTTCTATAATCCACTCACAAACACTCAAAATGTAGAACTCCACAATGGAAAATGGAAAATTAAGTCTCCCAAACACCACCACTAGGCGCATGAACGAATTTTGTTTTGTTTTGTTTTGGCATATACTTCTCTATCAGGTGTACAAGGTGAGCAGTTTGGATAATTAATGTGTGGCTTATGACCCGGTTTGGATAATTAATGTGTGGCTCATGACCACAAAGTAACTGGAACACCATAAGTCCTTGTGTTCTTTTGTGCTCTGTTTGTTGTTTCTCTAACTGCTGCTAACGTCATAACTATTGCAATTTGAACTAGTTCTTACTATATTTGTTTCAAAACTATAAGGATGACTTCCTTTTGTTTTTGGATATAGTTGTTGATGCTATCAAGAATATCAAATCAGCATATAGGGTGGAAAGAAACTAGCAAGGAGATCCATGTGTCCCAAAGGAGTACTAATGGGATAACCTGGGATGTAAGTAATAACGTGTATCTTGTGCAAAATGGCTCACTTACCTTACATAGAAGACTGTGATGGGCACATGCACAATGACTTTCAAGATAGTCGTGTCGTGCACCACGACGTCTAGACTAACCCCCTTGTGCACCATGTCTAGAATAACCGTCTAGTGCACCATAATGTCAGAAATAACTGTCTCTCTACCTCTAACATCAAAAAAAAAAAGCACTGAGTGCCAAATTGAACTCTATGCGATCGTGTCGAGCCACCTATTAGCTATGTGTAGTTAAAAAAGTTGTTATATTGAGGTCATGCCGACTAGTCTTTGTTCGGCCCAACCCACATGCTGGTCATGCTCCCAAAGACAGGCTAATCACACAGGATTCGGGTCTCGTGAAGCCTTTTGCACAACCCAACGCTAGAGAGAACTGAGCCGAGGGCCCATTATAGTAAAGGGAAGGATTGAATCTTTAGTCACCCTTCGATCCGATTGCTGCTAAATCCATCCTGGATCCGTTTATCCCGTGGCTGGACGTCTTGTAGGTTAGGCCTACAACAATAACCCCTCAACTACTCTGCTCGATCATGAAAGAACGACGAGGGGGGCTGAATATTCCACTTGGTTCTCTGACTTATGTACGTTGACCACATGCTAACAACTGCCACCGCACAGTTGGCTAAACACCATGGCAACTTCTTAATGGCTAACTCTGAGCGATCATATGACATGACCCAGAGGCCATAAACACACGTCTCTCGGGTCATGCCACGTGTCATACACTCATTGGCTGATGACGCAACATTTTGTTTTTCGCCCGCACCCCTCGAAATCTCACCCCGCCTATAGATAAGAGCGCATCATAGAGATAGAAACACCTTGGTTTTTCTCTCCCTAAAGCTTCTAAGCCTTCAAACACTCCAAAGTTCTCTTCCCCATTCCTAGCAGATTTTCAGAACTCGCAACACCAAATCTTCACCACAATTTTGGTATGGCATTGTATCCATGATTTACAATCTCGTTTGCAGTTAAATTCGATTATCATTAATTTGCCTCTTTCAACTAGAACTATCTCATCGATGAATAGTAGCACCTGGGCTTGTCATATAGCCCCAGCAAAACCGACCAAGAGCACCACAAAATTGACTGAGAGCTCCTCACCCCACCCGTGCACTTTGTTTGGTACGGTTATGAGACTAATGACAGTAGTATCCCTTTCCTAAATTGTGAATACTAGATTATAGATTTTTGGATTATATCGAGAATCTGTTACAGTGTTTAAATGATTATGTGCATAACATATTTTGCACAAGGGTACTGTGTGAGTTTGGTATAGAAAATCTAAAAAAGCTCGCCCGACAGTGATTTTGAGATTATACATTTTTTAGTTCATTTCTCAGAATGCATTTATGTAGTTCTAAAAATCCATAGATCTCTCCTTGGATCGCTTGCACTGAACTCCTCTTGCCTGGGTTACAAGAAAAACAACCAACTAATGGTGTCTGGTCGCAACCAACTAGTGTCGTTCAACTGGAGGTAACCGGAGTGTATTCCGATACTTAAGTTAGTCCCCATAGAAGAAATTTTTTAACTAAAAATAACTTGAGAATAAGGTAATAATGTGTACCTTGTGCAAAATGCCTCACTTACCTGACATAGAAGGCTATGATGGGCGCATGTACAACGATGTCCGAGACAGCCGCGCTGCGCACCATGACGTCTAGATCAATCGCCTTGTGCACCACGCCTAGAATAATCTTCCAGTGCACCATGATATTAGAAATAACTGTCTCTGCCTCTAAACTCAAAAATAACTATCCCTACCTCTGACATCATAAATGACGCACTGAGTGCCAAATCGTACTCTTCAAATTGATATTTTGCTCCATATGCTTTCTCTTCACCATATGCTTAATATACTTTCTTAAGTATATGCCTCCACCCCCTAGTCAGTGTTGGGCCCGCAGACTGCTCTATCTGGTGCTAGGTACACATACTTCGAAAAAAAATTAACTTGAAACATGTTGAACTGTTAAATGGTCGATAATTCCAGAGATTGACCATCATTTGTTGAAGGACTGGTTGATTAACGTATTCGGCACGGCCACCATGCCGGTGAGTCATTGAACTCCTTTCCAAGTATACGGTACTTCAAAGTTGTTAATAGCAATGACCTTCCTATGGTCTGTCTCTATTTACCTTTGGGTGACAAGGAAATCGGGGAACTTACTGCACCCAACGCCGAATGCACACTTTTCAGCATTGAGCTGCAACTGGTGGTCCGTCAAAATGTCAAAGATTGTTTGGAGGTTGGCCAGCTGGTCAACTTTATGTTTTCTCTTTACCACCATATTGTCTATATCGACTTTCATCGTTTGAACGAGCTGCCTCCCAAACATCTTTGTTACCATTCGCTAAAGTATGACCCAACATTTTTTAGGACAAAGAGCATAACTTTGTAGCAAAACAAGCTTTTAGGACTGATGAAAGTTGTCTTCTCATGGTCCAGCACATACATGACAATTTGGTGGTACCCTCGATACACATCCATGAACCTTAACCATGCATGTTCGACTATTGCGTCAACCAATTGATCAATACGAGCAGGGGAAGCAGTCCTTTAGGCAGGCATCGTTCATATTAGTATAGTCAACGCAAACCTGCCACTTTTCATTTTTAATCTTGACGACGATCGTGCTGGCAAGACACATCGTATACTAAACTTCTTGAATAGCCACGGCCTCCAACAATTGGTCGATTTTTTTGACGACATCGATATGTTAATGGCAGAATGCCTTGCCTTCTAGATGATGGGGTGTCGGGCAGGGTTGATATTTAGGTGGTGACAGATAAAGTTTAGGTCGACTCCCAGCATCTCATACGTCGTTAATGCAAAAACTTCTTAATTTTTCTTTAAAAAATTGACCATTCGGTCCTTTTGGTCTTTGTCATGGAGGAGCGCTAACTTTGAATCATGGTTAATCTAATCAAATTTCATTGAATTCCCACATCATTGTCAATTTTATTTCAAGCAAAGAGAACCGATGTTGGTTGGACTCGTCGATCAGACGGTCATAAGGTCTACTACCATTTTTCCAGCAGCATACGTGCTGACGTCCTCCAAGATTGGAGTGTCTAGTATTTCCACCCAGTGAACTTGCCCGGGCTTCACTTTACTTTTCACGACTACCAAGTAGCATTTCTTTGTGGTGTTCTAATTGCCTAGGATCTCCTCTTGACTATTGGAGCCGATACAATAGATCACCTAGTGATGAGTTAAAACTACTGCCTTCATCTAGTGGAGCCATACTCTGTCGAGGACAGATTGTTTGGGTTCGGCACATCGACCACCACCAGTTCGCAGCGACTGATCCCGCCAAGACTGGTAATCTAACTTATCAACCAACTAGTTAAGGGCTGTATGTAAACTGACCAGAGGAACTTTCATCTACTTGGGGTCTAACTCGGAGAGGTTGAGCTATTTGGACGGGATTAGTACATGACCTCTGTTGAGCTCCCCCCTATCTACCAAAATCCTACGAATGTTACAGGTGCGAACAGGAGGCTGACTACCAAAGCATCATTGTGGGTCACTTGCACCAGCTTGAGGTCTTTTTCCGAGAAAGTGATAACACTGGTTGCTCTCTGATCCATTTTTGAGCGCTTGGGAACTTCTTTAGCGGTTGTTTCCATCTGTAGTTCAGTGCGTATACGCTCCTCAGCTTTGGCATTCACCATACCGTGAATGAAATTGATTGTTCTCACCACGGCGGAGCCCTCCCTGTTTTGTTGTCGAGGAGCTCCAACGTTTGTCTTTTTGGCATTGATATATTCCTTCAAGCGACCTTGAGCCACCAACTTCTCCATGAATTCCTTGTTGAACGGAGAGCAAATGAGTTGATTATGGATGATTGAGGCACTCGACAGCTTATTAAACTAGAGATCTCGAGCTCCCCGAGACTAGATGGGAACAACTTGCACATGAGTGTGTCGTTAGTGTTGCAGAGAGATATCATTTGCTAAGAAGTGGACCAAATGAGTATATGCATCCACCTTCAGATTGTATGTTTGGAATTTAGATGGATTGAACCCCCATGGTGGCTTCACAAACTCGAACTCCCTGGTGAATAGAGAGGAGATGAGCTGATCTTGGATGATTTCGGATTGTGATCTAGTGGGTCGAGCTTATCATACCGAGCTCCCCTCGCTATTCGGCCCCTCAGTTGTCATGCCATTATCTCTTCGATGCCGGTCTAAATGGCTCTCATGACTTTCTGTTTTGCCCCTATTGGACCGAAGGGGTAGACGAAAAAAGAACTATTCACCAAAGGCTCTTCTTAGGTGTGTTGATATCCTTGGGCATTGAGGGTGTTCGTCGCGTGGTTGCCTTTCTGGCGCAAGCTACGCTTTTCTCAAAGCTTGCTCTTACAACTGTTTCGGCATCTGGGAGCGCCATCGTTGCTTAGTCTATCCTTTACAAAACCCTATGAGGCTTGTCGTGCCTCCTTCTCTCGAGCGATGGTGTTTGGTGATGCCCATGTTGTCCTCCCAAGCGAGACCCATCTTCAGTTTTTTGGACTTTTGACTTCAGGCTGGTGTTGGGTAACCTCCTCTCTGATATTGAGAAATAGATGGTCCTTCTAATTTAGTCAGGACTCTAAGCATTCGACGTAAGATCGAGAGTGTAGGTCTTGGCCAAGAACATCTGGTGATGGAATCTTGTGAGGACCCTAGGTTCGACCTCTTGTTTTTTTATTGTTAGAACTCGTGGTTTTGAGTTCAATATTTTAATTGTGGCTTAATCGTAATGGATTTCAATGTTAGGATTCGATGTGAGGGTCATGGTAGTTCGAGGGAGGTTAATCTAATTAACCTAATTATGAGTATAAAATGATTAAAAAACTCTAAAATCAATTTATATTAAAATATATAGCTGTTTTCTAAAGATATCTTTAAACCCTAACAGCTTGAGGAGGGAGAACGAGTGCCTAGACGGATGATTTGTTCGACGAGATCAACTAGAAAGTTGTAGAGGACGTTGAGAGCTTTGCATAGAGACTAGAATCAACCTAGTACGCAGAGTATTCGAGAAATTTTCGATCATAAAAGTGTTTACTGCATTTTATTCGAATAAGGTAGGATTACATGTTGATTTACATTCAGATATTGCTATATCATATTTAATTTAGTGATATATATATATATATATATATATATATGTTATTTTTTGTGTGTGATTGAGTCATGCATGTTTGTTTAGATTTTGAAATGATTTAGACAGTTAGGGTATAGAAACAAAGAGAAAAATGAAGTTATTTGCGAAGAACAGAATCTGAAAAAAAAAATAGAACACAATAATGATCTGATTTTGAAAAATTTTGTTAGGGTGGTTATAGAACTCTAAAAGTTTTGAAACGTTTACTAAGCGTTGGTTTATGTGTCTACTTTATTGGGTTAAAATTTGAAAGTCTAATTCAATGTATAAAATTCTACAAAAATCCATGATTGAGCTACAGTAGATTCACGCCTGTGCACGCTGCACTAACACACTTTGGTAAAACGAACATAACGTTTAGTACGAGTATCGGAATTGCACACTATTTATTTTGTTTAAAGCTAGACACATAGATATTCAAAAAAAAATGTATATTTTGTATTTATTTTACTCGAGAAAAATTAATTTTTGCGATTGAATTTGACGAAACAGTTTTGATGTTTCAAAATGAGGTACCCAATTTTGAACCGACACGACGGTGTCGTCCGAACTCTATTTTTAACCTATTAACTATCGTTTGCAAGCTTATAGAGTGTAGTTTCTATTGATATTGGACTCAATATCTCTACTTTTAAATTATAACGTTTTAGAATTTTTAAAATTGAACCTAACTATATAACTTTATCCACTCGAACAACCTACTGAAAATAGAATATTTCTTTTTGATTTCAGCCTGTTTCTTGCCTTTCGGTCTATTTGGAGTTATTGTTTAAGTCTAGAATTGATCATTAATGGTACATATAAGCGTGCATAGACATTGGATATCGAGTAGGGGATGGCCCTTCGGTATGATAGCCCGTAAACTTTACATGGGAGTCTTTGCGATTCTTCCGTTGAAAGACTATAAAACAACCGGTTGAAAAGATGGTCCGACGGTCGGAGCAGCCTGTGAACTCTATGATAAGAGTTCGTGATGTGGGCAGCCTGCAGTGTGAAACTGACAAAATTCTGTATGAGTCGCATGAGAGCATGATAGTATTGTGAATGTTTAGTAAATGATTTATATTGTCATTATGCATATTATATTACATTGCTTATTTCATACCCTAGAAGTTTGGGGTACGACAAATCTGGTTCCTAGAATCCCTTGCAACATTTTGGTCAAGAATATATCTTTCTAGTGGACCCATATTAGAACTGATTGGTGTAGCTATATATTGATACGAAGGAATTCAAGAGTTTTTCAATGAGAGAAAATTTGTCGAAAGGGCACTCACTGTGGTCATCAAATGGTGGAGTCCTGAACTCGGTGGATCTCTCCCTAGATTACTTGCACTGAACTACTCCTACCTAAACTGCTAAAGAAACAACCAATTAGCGCCTTCTAGCCGAAGGTAGGCGGATGGCATCCTGATGCTTAAGTTCATCCCTTGAGAATGAAGGTTCTATCTAAAAAACACTTGAGAGTGGGATAACAAGGGGCACAATGTCTAATAACCGTCATGTGCACCATGACGTCAGAAATAAATATTTTTACCTCAGACGTCGCATGACGCATCAAGTGTGGGTTGCACTGCACATGGAAGTGTTGACCCACCTATTGACTATGTAGAGTTACGGAAGCTATTGTACCATGGTTATGCTGACCACGCTTCGTTTGCCCCGACCCACACACTGGTCATGTGCCCAAAGGCGGGTTGGTCGCATGAAATGTGGCTCTCGTGGAGCCTTCAGTCCAGCCCAACGCTGAAGTGAACCAGGCTAATACCCATCATGGTAAGGGAAAGAACTGAGTCTTCGCTCACCATTCAGTCCGGCAGTTGCCGAATCCAACCCAGACCCGTTTGTGTCATTGCTCAAACTCTTGAAGGTCCAGCCTACTGTAGTATTTTTGCAGAATACATTCTATAATTTGCTCCCAAACACACAAAATGTAAAATTCCACAGTGAAAAATGAAAAGCTAAGTCTCCCAAACACCACCACTGGTTTTGTAGTATTTTGTATATTTCTGATTAGATGATTAGGTTTTTGCATTAAAGGGGTTCTTTGGGCTTTAGTTTTCATGAGGGTTAAGTTCCCTTTATGGTCGTCTCTCCTTATCCCCTCAATTTTAATTTGTACCCTTCAACAGAGGCCAGAATGAAAATCCGAACCGTCCACTTCTGGCCTTCACATAGGAAAATATCCCTGTAAAATCAGCTTCATCGGACACACATTGGTCATGACTGTAAAGATGACTTTGTTTTGTTTCTGGATATGGTAGTTGATGCTATCAGGAATATCAAAACGGCCTACAGAGTGGAAAGGAACTGGCAAGGAGATCCATGCGCCCCAAAGGAGTACTCATGGGATAACCTCCGATGTAGCTATGCTAGCAATTCCCCTAAAATCATTTCACTGTGAGTTTCATCACCCTGGAAAATCTAATAATTTAGTGACTATTATTATTTTGAATCTTGACATATATTTTGCTACTTAAAACTAGGAACCTCTCGTCTAGCTCATTATCTGGCAATATGGATATTTCGTTATTTGGCCTCAAATCCTTACAAACCTTGTAAGTATAACTAACTGGTAGAGATACGGAACTTGTTCCTTTGTGATATGTGGTGTACTTTCTGTAAAGTTTAAGTTACTGCTAATTCTTTCTTAATCCTGCAGAGATTTGTCAAACAACAATTTAACTGGAAGTGTGCCAGATTTTCTTAGCCAACTTTCTTTCTTGAAGACATTGTAAGTTAATGGAACATTTTTTCTCTTTCAAACAATGAATTTTTTTGGTGGCGAATAAGTTACAAACTGACCGGGAAATTTCATGTTTTTTGCAGGAACTTATCAGGGAATAATTTCAGAGGTTCAGTTCCATCAGCTCTCATTGAAAAATCAAAAAATGGATCCCTTACACTGAGGTTAGTTGAGTTTTTTTTTGTTAAGTGGACCCAAAGGAAATCCATGTGTTTAGGAAGAATTGGAAGTATGGCCGCTAACATATTCATTTGAAGGCTCAAGTCAACTAATTATAATGTAAAATCAATTACATATGTCTAGAAGATCCATAAATGGAAGTAAATATATTTATTCATTGAGCTGAATGAAACAAAATATATTAATCTTCCAGTTCTCTTGCATTCTTTCTTATATTATGTTATGTCCTAGATTATTTTGGGAAAGTTAAAAATAACACATTTTGATGTTCATCCAAATGTCTCCATATAGAATCGAAGGAAATCTGCATCTTTGCCAAGAAGACTCGTGTGCTAGGCCAAGCAAGACCCAAAAATATGTCATAACCATAGTTGCATCTAATATTGCTTCATGTATAGTCCTCTTGACTGTGATTCTTGCCATCTGGTGGGGTACGAAGAGAAAGAAACAACAAGGTACTTATCTATGGATGATTGAACGTAAATAGGCAAATTTCATTGAAATTATTTTGGTATCGTGTATGCTTATATGTGAAATATTTCTAATCCTGCTTATCAGAGCATATTGTAGAGTCCAACGCTAAAGATGAAATGTTGGAGGGGAAGAATAGGCAGTTTACATATGCAGAGGTTATGACCATCACTAACAACTTCAAAATAGTACTTGGGAAAGGAGCTGTTGGATCAGTTTATGCTGGGCATTTGCCTGAGGGCACTCAAGTTGCAGTGAAGATGCTTTCCCGACCGTCAACTCAAGGGTCTAGGCAATTTCAAACGGAGGCAAGTGCTTGTTTTCAAGTTATTCTAGTTGCAACTTTGTTGCAGATGTCACACTGCAGTTGTTTTGCAATAATGTGATGTGCATTTGTAAAACAGGCTCAGTTGTTGACCAAAGTCCATCACCGAAACTTGGTTTCTATGATTGGATACTGCAATGAAGGCCCGCACATGGGGTTAATATACGAGTACATGGCTAAGGGAACCGTAAAGGAGCATTTATCAGGTACGAATTATATTAAATTTCATTATTCTCTTGATTTCACAACAAGGATTTAGCGTAACCACTTGAGAAGAAATGGTACAAATAAGGCACATGGTAAGGAAATATGTTTGGCATACGTTGAATATGAAAAATACATGCTTTAGGTATTTATAAATACATACATGAAAATACTAGTTCTCTCAGTGTAGAATAGAAAACACGAATAACATTGACATTAGGGGGAAAAAGTCACCTAATAAGTATTCATGGATGGCAGCTTTTTCCTGCCCTAACTTTTAAAAGTTGGCCTAAAGTGTCCACAACGTGTTCGACTCTAACAATATAAAAAATGTTAGATACGTCTTTGGGCGTGTCCGACACATCTTTGGACCACATGTTTCGTCTCTCATACCCTTTAGAAAAACATATGTTGCGTCTGTTCTTCTTAGGTAAGCGCTAATGTGGTTGATACTGAAAGAAGCTTCAAAAGCTATTGTATTATGGGTAACTTTTCTTTTTTAAAACAAGTAGAATGCCAGTCTAGAACATCGTATATGCTTTACTTTTGAAATTTGCATGCTTAACCAATTTTCACTTTATCCGATTGAACTTCAGTATAAATTCTGATGTCTTGTACAGAGAAAAATGCAAATATCTTGAGTTGGGAAAAGAGACTACAAATAGCATTTGATGCAGCACAAGGTAAGGAAACTAATTCTCTTATATCTTAATGTTTGTGTTCGAGTTCCCTTATTCTAGATGGATTTTAAACTAAAACAGCACATCATTGAATTTGCAGCATTGGTATACTTGCATGATGGCTGCAAGCCGCGAATAATTCATAGAGACGTCAAGACTGAGAATATATTGTTGACTGAAAATATGCAAGCAAAAATTTCTGATTTTGGGATATCCAAATTAATGCCCGTTGATGGCACTCATGTCTCAACTCGAATAGCTGGCACACCAGGGTACATGGACCCGGAGTAAGTTGGTTTTTGAAGATCACGGTTTATACGTTGTCTCTTTTTCAACATAGTGATAGCCTTATGAGTTTGCAACACATACACTTGCTTGTCCCCATTAAATTGCAATCTTTCTATTTACATTTTGGGACTAAATCTTAAATATTTCTTATTTGATCAGTAACTCTTGACTTTTTAGATCTTTAAATGGGTTGCAAGTTGGTGATATGTTGCTTTTACTCTTGTTAAACAGGTTCTGTGTCACTAGTTGAGATTTCTATTAAACAGGAAACTCTCCATGGTTATTTTGAACGATGTAAGAAGAATCTCAACGGGTGATATTGAACCTTTCGAACAAGGATAACATGCCATATCATCAACTTGCAACTCATTTAAAGATTAAAGAGAGTCGAACGAGAAAATTTGTCATAACCATCCCTAAACTAATCAGCAACTGAGCTAGGGTTACAATGCATCATGTTGGTGTAGGTATCAACTATCCAATGAGCTGAATGAGAAAAGTGATGTTTTCAGCTTTGGGATTGTGTTGTTGGAATTAATCACGGGGAAACGTCCAGTACTAAGAAGCCATGAAAACATTCATATAGCCGCATGGGTTAGGTCTATGCTTGAGAGGGCTGAAATCATGGAAATTGCGGATTCCAGGTTGAATGGTGATTTTGACACCAACTCCGCGTGGAAGGCTGTGGAGACCGCAATGGAATGTGTGGAACTCAAATCCATTCAAAGGCCATTGATGAGACAAGTTGTTGAAAAATTGCGAGTGTGTTTGGAGATGGAGATAGCACGCGCTAAGGCTCCGAGGGAGAACCAAGAGCAATTCAATCCTACATCTGGCAATTCAGTTGTTGTTGATCTGGGAAGTTCAGCTAGTGGTCCTTCTGCAAGGTAGACTAATAGTCTCTAAATTTGTGGAAACAACATTTTGTTTGGGGAAGAATTATTTGTTGTGTGGATGTTTTAGGTTCAAATTTGTATGCGGGTGGACTAAAACATGCAGTTGCATAAGCTGCTAAAAACTTTATTGTGTCATTATTTAATTGTGTTTATTCAATATTATTAATCTGTGTTTTTTGGACGTTTATTTTTTAAATTCTTGTTAGATTTCCGTCAATTTTTTTGAATTTTAAAAATTAAAATTATTACAAAAAAATAAGATTTTTATTAAAGACAAAAATAGTTTTAAAAAGACAGTTTTTTTACTGTCTTTAGTTTTTTTGGGTTTCTTATTTGGAGGTGCTGCACCCAAGGGTAATGTTGGTTATCGATATATATGTTGGAACTCATTTTAGATATTAAAAAAATGTAACGAATTTTCGTTCATGCAAGAGAACATTTTTAGAGTGTCCTTGCTTTATAGTTGGGAACTAAATAATATTAAGAAATTATTATTTTGTTTCTATTATAAAAAAAATGGGCGGACTTATACAATTGGACAAGAAAAAAAAACTACTAATTTGAATCCCAACCTCTTTTGATCTCACTAACCAATTATATTACGATCATTGAACAAACTTGGTTGACAAACATAATTTATGCACTGATAATATAGCGGCTTGTCGAGCATTTGACAAACTCACACCATTCATTTCAAATAAAATCTGTCCCGTGAACACACGAGCAATTCAAACCGTAGGGTTTCTGTTTTCTCATCTCATTCAAACTTTAGTAGGTTTAATCCCAGATGATGTATTCATGAACTCCCAATTATTTCTCTCATTCATATTATATTTGCTTGATTACTCCCGATTGAATCTCATTAGCTAAGATCTCATATTTTAGTAACGAATAAATGATCTATTTCATTAGTAACGAATAAATGACTCAGTCTCATTCATATTATATATTTGACTTAAATTACTATAGATTAGATTACATTAGCTAAGATCTCATATGATCTATTCAACTCCCAATCATTTCTCCCATTGATATCATATTCGGCTTCAATTACTACCGATTGAATTACATTAGCTAACATCACAGATGATCCATCCAACTCCCAATCATTTCTCGCGTTGATATCGTATTTGACTTAATTACTATAAATTCTTTAGTTTACAACAAGTTTGTCCTATTGCACTCGGGATTACATTAGCTATGATCCTAGATATATAATCTATCCAACTCCCAATCGTCTCTCTCATTCATATATTTGGCTTAAATTACTACCGATTGAATTACATTAGCTAACATCACAGATGATCCATCCAACTCCCAATCATTTCTCACATTCGTATCATATTTGACTTAATTACTATAAATTTTTGTAGTTTACCTCGGGTTTGTCGTATCACACTCGGGATTGTGTTAGCTATGATCCTAGATGATCTATCCAACTCCCAATCGTCTCTCTGCATTCATATCATATTTGACTTAATTACTACCAATTGAATTATATTAGCTAAGATCTCAAATGATCTATCAAATTGTCTATCCGACTACCAATCATCTCTCGTTTTCATATCATATGTGACTTGATTACTACTGATTTGATTACATTAACTAAGATCTCTGATGATCTATCCAACCACCAATCATCTCGTTCATATCATATTTGACTTAATTACTGCAGATTGAATTACATTAACTATCTCTATCGTTCGTTCATATCATATTTGACTTCATTACTGTTGATTGGATTACATTAGCTAAGATCTCAGATGATCTATCCACCTCCCAATCATCTCTCCTTTTCATATAATATTTGACTTATTTACTACATATTGAATTAGATTAGCTAAGATTCCAGATGATCTATTCAACTCTGAATCATCTTCATATCATATTTACTTAATTACTACAGATTGAATTACATTAGCTAAGATCACATATAATATATCCAACTCTCAATCACATCCCCAACCTCAGTAAAAAAATCTGATCCTAAACCTTTCCAATGATAATTTTCAAATTCCAAAGTTAATCTTTAACAAAGAAGAAAATAACCAAACTCTAAGAACTAATGTTTTTGAAAGAAATTCACGTTCTCGAAACTACAATACAACTCATACATTTTCGTAACAACGCGTTCGTTTTAGTTGTCATACACCACTGTCGTGTAATCTACACTATAGCACCCTCAGCCCCTCGGATCACTATTTGAGAGTCCAATAATATAAGAAACAAACAATTGTCATAGTCATGACACATGATTACCCGTGAGATTGCAATCATTTGCTATATATGAATGCAACTCTTTACTGTTCTTAGAAAAAAAATTGAACTAATAATTAGATTCTTTACCCATTTGAATGTTTGACAGGGAAAAAGTATTGCTTGTTAGGCCTAGCTAGTGTCACACATTTGTACTATTTTTTGGGGTAAATTTGTTCGAACTGATATTTTGGATCTGACCAAAACCCAATATATTATTTTTTAGGTATGAGACAGCAATTTGTAAGTCAAAAATCTAATGATCAATTCCAATGCATATACAATTCTAATTTTCTTTTGAATTCGCATATTGTTGATAAATTAGAGTGTCTGGACTAATTTACGCTTGTCTCAACTAACTTTTGGAGAACAAATATCATCGTTTACTAATAGTGATTTCAATTAAAATAAGTGAATCCCTATATAAGCTCACCCTATAAGAATTGATAATATCCGGGAGGTTTCGAACTTGAAACCTTAGTATGAAACGAATTTTTAACTCTCAAGTTTCGGCCACCGAACTAACCCGTTTAGGATTTATGAATTCACATATTTGAGCAACGAGATAATATTCCCTCCACTCTTAATTGATACCCACTACAAAATTCGTGTCACTTTTTGAATAAATAAAAAAAATTATATAATTTATTGGTTTTTTTTGCACTAGATTTGTGAAGAACTTAGTTAAGATCTTTAATTTAGTGGGAAAAATTGGAGATTCATAAATAAAATATAATCTTCATTTGCACCCCACTCGAATATTCATTTTCCTAGCTTCTTAAGGGGCATTTTTGTCATTTTATATCTATTTTCATCTCCCCGAGTCAAACAAAATTAAGCATTTAATGCATTTAACAGACACCGCTAAGAATTTAGTCCAACCGAGAGCTAGACTAAATTAAGTTTTACAAGGGACTTCACAATCTAATAACTCAATAATAACGTCAGACCCAATATTAATTAGGACATAAAGCTGATGAATCCTTCTTGACAACTTGACTCCTAGTTTTGGTTGGCCGGCCTCCTGCCAAAAAACAATAGAATTAGTCCCCTAAAAATCGATCGAGATGCACGAAAACTAGCTCGAACACTCTCAATTTATCAAAAAAGAACTTGACTCTTACTCCGTGGAGGGGGACATTTACTACTATATAAAAAGCAAAGTGATGAAAGAATATTATTTATATGCGTTGGATCCAGGGGGTAAGTTTTTTGGGATTATATGAGCTTTACCTAACTCTCACTCACACTCATAATTATTGAAGAAAAGTGTACTATATAATATGCATATATAACAACTTAAAAGTAATATTAATATTGCGCATTCGGGTATCGTATGATGTGATGTTTTAGGTGAACCAATCACGTTATAACATTTTGTTGTGCGATGTGCAAAACAGAATTCTTGTGTTGTACTTATATGGGTGCGTCTTTTATTAGAGACAATACCCGCGTTCTAAAACTCACCCGCTATAGGAGAAGTGTGATCCGACGTATATGTATGTATCTTTTTTGTAAGGCAAAAATCTTATCAATTCTAATTTTCTTGCAAATTCTAATATTTGAGCAACAAAATATATAATCTTCCCTCCATTCTTAACAAATACCCACTCCAAAATAAATTTTGTTTGAAAAAATAACACAACTTCTAGAAACCAAGAGAGTCATAACAAAAAATATCTTATTTATAATCCCCAATAAGTTGGTCTAGTGGTACTTGAGATTCAGTAGTTTATCTTAAGAAGTTTATTTTCTTTTAAGGTCTCAGGTTCTTCAACCTTTCGGGTATTATCAACTCGGACCCCATCAGCGAACGATTAATTGAGATTGGTATTCCAAAAATTAATTGAGATTCGCATAAATTAATAAAAATTTCTGAATTATTAAAAAAATTCTACTTATACATACAATTACACGCACTTATAATATTTTGTGAGATCTACTTGTCATAGTGTGCAAGTAAATTAAAGTAGTGCCTACAGAGTGGTATTATTTTATATATATAGAGAGAGAGGGAGGGGGGGAGAGAGAGAGAGTGTGTATTCTCCACCAATTGTTCCCCTTGTGTGTGTATATATATATATAGAGGGAGAGAGAGTGAGTGTTCTCTTCTCCACCAATTGTTCCCCTTGTGTGTGTGTATATATATATATATATATATATATATATATATATAGAGAGAGAGAGAGAGAGAGAGAGAGAATGTGTGTGTTCTATTCTGCACCAATTGTTCCCCTTGTTAATTAGTTCTCCATCGTAAATTGTTTTGTGTATAAGTCAACAAGTCGGCCGTCACTTTATCTGATCAGCAAAAGGAAATAAAAATTAAAAAAAATCATACTCCAATAGTGAATATGACTCAATTATATATTAGTCCAATTTCATCTACCGTCCAAAGCATAAAAAAATACTTCTTTTGTTTCTAGATGTTTTTTTTATAACTTAGAATATTCAGATTGATTTATATGCATTTTACCTAACTTCTAAGAGACTAATTACATCGTTTATTAACGATTGTTCCAATTAAACCAAAGAAAAATCATGTATGTATGAACTAACCTTATAAGAATTAATAGTACCCAAGAGATTTCAAACTTTCGACCTTAAAAAAAACACCCGAGTGATTTAGAAACTTCTAAATCTTAAGACTTGACTACCAGGCTAATCTCCATGTTTGTCTTCGATTAGTCTTGAACCCTTTTGGGGATTTCAAATATCTAAAGAGACGTGTAATCACTACACTTAATTAAGACAAGGGCGGAACTAGACTGGCAAGCCTAGGTCCGCCAAAAAACTAAAAAAAAATTACGACCTAAGTATAAATTTTGAAAATGTTACAAAAATTATATTTCACAAAAAATTGTCAGCTTTTTGTAGATTATTAGTTTGTCTCGATGAAAGGTTTCACAAAAAATTTTAAGTAATGGGTCAAATTTATAAAAAAAAATTCAAAAAAGACAAATATAATGCAAAACATGGTATTTTTGTATTTATTCGTCGTCTTTAGTGACTTTTTTTTTTACTTTTAGACATAATTTTATATTTTTTAGATTCATCTCATTAAGACGAACCAATAATTTACAAAACATTTGAGGTAAAAACAACAAATATGAAAAAATGTTAAATAAAGACAAAATGTACTTAAAAATAAATAAGTTAGGCCAAATTGACTGTTGTTGCTGCAATGATAATTTATGATAAGGAAGATGGGATGGTGCTTCCTCCAACGTTGGTTTCCACATTTATTCTGACACTTTAGCCAGGTCTGTAGTGTTAGATGTAAGGCTAAGAGAGTTTTGATGGATGTTCAAATGACGAGATGAACGGTCAAGGATTTGACATCACTTGATGGATACAAAGTTCAGAGTTATATATAATATATCGCGACTCTATCTCGTATAATGATTTTTAAACATACTCTTAAAATTATTTTGAGCCCTTCTCGATATTATTTTGAACTGATTTTTCGCAGGTACCCTTAAAATATGTTTTAAACACATTGAACGGTTTAGGTCATTAAAATTTGATCAAAAAATGAAAGGTCCATATTTTAACAAAATGAGAAATCTCCATGAAGGGAATTGTTATATATATAATATATATCTAGGTGCATGTGCGCGTGCTCTTAATATGACATGTTCCCTGACCATGTCCATCTGGCTTCCCTAGATTATTTATTATTTTTTTATCTTTGTATTTTGTTATTTTGACCTCAATATTTTGTGAATTATTAATCTATCTTGATGAAAAGAATCTAAATAATATAAAATTATGTCCAAAAGTTAAACAAATGTTACTAAAGATGATGAATAAGTTCAAAAAATTATTTTTTCAATTATTTTTGTCTTTTCTAAACTTTTTTTAAATTTGGTCAATTTTTTATAACCTTGTGGTTATTGTTGAGAAGCACTAATAATTCATAAAAAAATAACAAAAAATAAAAAATTATAAAAATATTCACGATAAAAAAATAATTAAATAATTTATTCCGATCAAATAAAAAATTCAAATTGAACAACTTGCTGCTACAAAGCCTGCAATGTTCACTTATGATGAGGCAGATGGGATGGTGCTTCCTCCAACGTTGGTTTTTCCACATTTATTGTCACACTTCAACAGTTTGATGTAGTGTCAGATGCGGATAGGGGTAAAAGTTTAATTCGGAAAATCGAATCAAATCGGTAAATTAAATTGAACAGATCGTTTGATCCGATTTTTTAATTTAATTGATCCGGTTCGATCTAGTTTGAGATTTTTAAAAAAATTCGGTTTAATTTTCGATTTTAGTCATTTAGAAACCAAACTGAACCGGACCAAACTGATTTTTATACTAAATCCTAAAAAATATAAAAACCTAGATTGATAGATTTTTTTTAAGTTTCAAACTAGTTTTTTTTTTACTTTGATTTTATATGGGACTTTAATATTGCTATGATTTATTATTTTGTATATTAACTTTACTAGGCTTTAGGTTTTTTTAAATTTTTTTTTAACTTGGGCTTAGGCCTAATCAAATTGAAAACTGGTATTAAAATACAAATCAATCTGGACTTTATCCATTTGGCAAGAACCTCTTAATTTTTTAGAATTTTTTTAATTTTGAATACAAGTCGAACCAAACCGAAATGGTTCGGTTCGATTTCAATTTACAAAATCTCAAATCTAAATTACCAATTTGGTCTGAGTTTCTCGGCCAAACTGAACCAATTTCACCCCCAAATGTGGAGCTAAACATTTATAAAAGACAATAAACGGTCAAGGGTTCTATGTGATAAAAAGTTTAGAGTTTTATATAATATATCACTTACGATTCCACCTTATACAATGATTTTTAAAATTACGAGAACATCAAAGTATAATGAAATTTTACAGTTAAATGTGTTTGTTCTGTAGCAACACAGAGACAAACGATAGACCAAAAGAAAATACTATGAAATTTGAACGATCAAAACGAATAATATTATCATACAAAACGAGAAAGAAACACAGTAATCATTATTTGCTTTTACACGTTTATGGTGTGGAACTGATATTGGTACGGTACCTAACATGAAATGACATATATCATCCACTTGCACGCCAGCTAAAGCATCAACGTAAAGTATTGTGTCTCACTAACATATACCAATTAAATAACATAACAATCATTATACATACATCAACAAATGTTTAAATTTTTAATTTTTTTATTCATATGTATGTATGTGTGTGTATACACATATATATGTATTCTTTGTGATTCTGACACTAAATTTAACAACAATGATACAGACATTTTATTTTTTACCGTATTTTGAGGTGACATTATTTTGTCCCTTCTCTCTCTCTATCTCTCTCTATCTATCTGTCTATCTATCTATCTATATATATATATATATATATACACATTTGTGTATGTGAGCTGACACTTCAACATAAGGTACAAAATAAAGTGTCACTAACATTATTCCAAATTCATCTATAGCTTCAATTCAATATGCGCCCATTATTCGGTTGTATTTTCATATTTCTTTATTCATCTCCTTAAAACGAATGAGAGAGTATAAAAAAATTAACAAAAGATTATGCAAAAATCACGAAATTAAATATCAGATAATATCGAAAAATAATTCAATTCAAACTAAAACTAATTTCACTTTATCTCGCCCCTCTCTCTCTCCCCCCACCTACGATGAGGAAAGAGAATTACACACATACATACTCTTACATAGAGTCATCTCGATTAAAAAAATATAAACAGTACAAAAATTGTTCAAAAGCTAAAAAAAATTGACTTATTTTTTTGTCTTTTCTAAATTTTTTAATTTTTGAATATAATTTTTTACACTTATAAAATTTCTTATCTAGACGAACTAATAACTAATATAAAATTAATACAAAATAAAAATAATAAATAGACAACAATTTAATAATTATTATGGTCTAACCAGACCAGTTAACGTATTGGTACAAATGTGCATAAATTAGGTGGTGGCGCAGCACTACTCTGGACAGCCTTTTATAGGAGGTTTTATATTATGACAGTTGTCAAAAGTCTATGGGCTGCTAGCAAGAAAGTAAAGAAGTCCTATCAAGTACATATGACTACGTACATTTCGGGCCAATAATCTGATGCATTAAAAAAAGCACCCCAACATGTTCTCCGCCCAAAACTGACAAGTGTTAAATAGACACGTGTGCATTGCCTGTCCATTCCCGGCTTCTCGTGCGTCCTTCTAGGATTATCAGAATCATTCATTTCATAGAACTGGCCGAGAAAATTACGCATGAAAAAAAAAAAAAACTTAATCTGACATTATTTTGGTCGGATTCAGGGAGGCTGTAGCCAAATGGTACTGTAAAAGCAGTTTTATATCGGTCAGATTCCGCAATTTGGATTTGTCAATATCCAGATTTTAAATCAAATTTAGAAAAGATGACAGCCTTATGAAGTCTGTCTAACAAATCTTTTTTATTGGGAATGGGATATCTAATCCACATTAAAACTTCATTTAGTGGTTTATAATTTATAACCAATCAAGGAACACCTCGTTCTTTTTCAGCATTTTTATTGACATAAAAAGCAGTACAACTCCAAGGAGAATAGCTTTTTCTTATTAGCTGTTTTTTCAACAAACTGTCAATCTCATTTTGACATAATTGTAAATATTCTTGTTTCATTTGAGAAGGCCTAACTTTTGTAGGAATTTTTCTTTCATCAAAATCCTTCTCATACGGTAATGAAACAATATATTTCTTTCTATCCCAAAAAACATTAGGGATATCACTGCAAATTTCTTTATTGAAATCTGTCTGTATTTGAGAAATCTTTTCCTTTATAAAAGGTTTATGAAGAATTTCTTCAATGCTCATAATTTGGATTTCCTGTTGCAAAAAATTAATTTGTTTATTTTTATGGGAAATTTTTTGCATAATATCATTTATCTCCTTGTAAATTGGTGGAGAAACAAATTCAAAAAATACTTCATGAGCACCAATTTGTGCAGTAATACCAGCTGTACTGGTATGCATGGGCATAATCATAGAGAGGAAAGGAGTTCCTAGAATCAATTCTTGCTGGAGGTTTCTAATACATAGAAATGTTGTTTCCAGACAAACTCCTTTGTTACAAATATAAACCTGATTCAATTTATATTTGATTATCATTTTGACGCCACTGGCATTCGAAAGACTTTGTGATGTCTTCTCAAAATATTGAGTTGGAACTATTCCTTCTTGGATACAGTTCATATCTGCACCACTATCAACCAAGGCAACAATATTGTTAATAGTATATTCTTTATTAATGACCAAATTTACCTTAATATGCCATTTTTGGTAAACAATATTATTGAGTGTATTAAGGTAGACTGGTTCTTCAGGTTGGCTTGTGCTACCTGGACTACCTTTCTTTTCCAAAGAATTCATCCTTTGATTGATATTATAAAACTGTTGATTTGCTTGGTTTTGAAATGTTTTCAGCAGTTTTATTTCAGATTTTAAAATATTGATTTCCTGCTTGAGATCAGGAATAGTGACAGGTTTTGGATTGTCAACCTGTTCCAGCCTATCTAAGACTGTTTTGAAACTGTAAGTCTCATGAGGAATATACGGTTGCTCTGATTTTCCTTCTTCAGAAGCAGCAGATAGACAAGTCTCAATTAACTTTATTTTTAATTGAGGATCCTGAATTTGATCTATTATTTCTAATAAACCTTTCTGTTTATCAGTTAATACATTGATGCTGAGACCATTTATCTCAACAATTGCCTTCCAATAATTATCAGAAGTTGAACATTTAAGATTATTACACTTACAATCTTTTGAAATAAGTGTTTCCATTTCTGAATCGGAAGAAGAATCATCCTCAGAGACTTCACTTAATTGTTCACCAGATTCATCTTCAGAGGATTCTGAATCTGATTCTAATATTATTTTAAAGAGTTGCTGTTTTAACCCTTCATCAATTTGAAGCTCATTAAGCTTTTGTCTAACACGACATTTATTAGCATAATGACCAATTTTTCCACATTTAAAACATTTGGGTGGATCTTTAGAAGCTTTTTGTCTTATTGGCTTCTTGTATTTTTTAGAAGAAAATTGTTTAGAATTGGAGGGTTCAAAATTCTTTTTCTTCTTATAGAATTTTCTTTTAGAATATTTTTTAATAGCTTTATGACCATTTCGTTTATGACCAGGAGGAGTGGATTTGGTCATATCATACCCGAATTGGTCACAAAATTGGTCAAGCTCTTGCTTGCCAGTTAAATTCTGCTTTTTTAATTGGTTATGCAATTTAATGTCATTACACAAAGTTAGACCTTCTTGAATTATTATGGAAATTAGTTGTCCATAAGTGTATTTATCATAATTAATGGTTAAACCATTATTCTGATCTCTCAATTTTTTACGAATTTTTTCAGCAAAGAAGTATGGTAATCCATCAATAAATTTGGATTTCCAATGCTCACTATTAGCATCATGTCTTTGCATAACTTTTGTAAGGAAAACATCCTTATACCAACGGAAATGGGTTAACGTTGGACATTTTAGGTTTTGAAATAATTCTCTACTTCGTTCTCTTTGGTTATCCCAATGACCAACAAAGTGGAGAATTATTGCTTGTACAAAAGTGTACACAGCATCTTGTTTTTGTTCATTATTTTCTATTTTAATTGCACCAAGTATTTCTGTGCGTTGTATTGGCGTGAGAATATTATCCCACCATCTTTTAATCATGCCAGTAAAGCCGGTTGTAATCCAACCAGCAACTTTACTGTCTTCATTTCCATTGTTAATGCAAATTGTGCTATACATTAGCATTTGATGCATTACAGAAAATATTTGGTATTCTGTCATACCATCAATATTCCATTCATAAATGGTTCTGCCACTATATGACATTTGCTTTTGAAAATTAGATTCCTCATATAGAGTATCTTGAGGTGTTGGTCGGGGGTAATAATACCTATCAGCACCAGAATAAGGAAATCTCTTAGGATACTGGATTTTATTAAGAGTATTGGTGGATTCAGCAAAATTATTCTCTAAATCCTTGAGTTGTGAATTCAACTCATTATCAGAATCAGATTTTTCTGGTAGTGTATTAATAGACAGGTTTTTCATTCTGCCTTGCAATTCGCGGATTAATTCAGAAGTTTCATTAGGATCACTCAATTTGAATCCTGTAACTGTTATTGGTGGTCTGATATTAACCTGGGATATCTCTATAGGTTTCTTATCTGGGGGTTTCTTATCAGGTGGTTTTGATATTTTTAGATGATTTATTTTTTCATCTATTTGGGTAAGTTGATCTTCTATTCTGATCAACTGACTACCAATTGTATTAAGATGTAAATTGGAAAAATTATTTTGTTTATAAATTTTATTATTCGGATCTGTATTTGTAGAATTGACAAATGCCGCGGCCTGCAAAGGAAGTTCAGATTCCGTTTGTGCTTCTACTTCAAGAGGCAACGTTAGAGGATGGACTGTCTTTATTACAGTTCCTTGATTTGTTTTCCAGCTTTTACAGTAGTCTTGGAGTACATTTATAAACTGGTCTTCATAATCATGGATTATGTTTGTATAACTAATGGATTGGTCAATTTCTGTGTAATATTGTTCATTGAACCATTGGGTAAAAGGTATAATATTTTCAGTTCTTTCACACCAGTCATAAAATTCTGTTTTGAATTTCATTAATTAATCTCCATCATATTTGGAGAAATACCATCTACGAAATTTCTGGTATTTAGGTTGTTAAAAATTAAGATTTATTTCTTTTCTGATTTCAGGCCCTATAATCATTGATTAATTGTAAAAGTCATTTCAGATGCAGTAGGTGATTCTACTGGTTCAGAGTTATTTTGATATATCCCATGGAGAATTTGATTTTCAGAAATTCTTATTCCTGTTAAATTATCGACTCCTGGTGGTCGCTCAGAGGCTTCCGAAGTGGAGTATCTAGTTGATGGGTTACTAACCCTATATGATTGAGGGGCAGAGGAGAAACTATGCCTAGAACTCCTACTATGCAGAAATCTTCCAAAATTTTGGAAGTTGAGAGAAACATTTCCCTCAGTGTCTTGAACAATTTGTTCAATTGTATTTACTGTAGGTTGAGGAGGAACAACATTAGGAATAGTCCATGCTGTAGGGAAATTAATTTCCTCCCAGTTGCAATATTAGAGGTTAACATATTGGTCTCAATTAAGACTGTTTGGTCAGGTGGTCCTAATTGACGCACTCTAGGATTAAGAGTATTTAAAACTTTGTATTGGATACGATAGACTAATACAATTACCTCAGATCCGGGTAGGAAATCATACCCTCTGGTTTGGATTCTACAATTTAGAACTTCACCTATATTTCTATCAGTCAGTGATAGGGTCAAATTAGGGTAAGTATTAAAGTAAACCGGTCCATGACTAAGACTGGTTTCAATAGCTCCCATAATTGAAGCTCTCCAATTATTACATCTACCATCACGTAAAGTAACTTGTAGACAGGTGTCCATGCCTAACAAGGTTAATGGTTTTAGAGCAATTTGCACTAGACCAATATGAACATATTTATAGTCTCGCATATGGGGAAGAAGATCTGTTCAATTGAATATGAAGTTTTAATGTGGATTAGATATCCCATTCCCAATAAAAAGGATTTGTTAGACAGACTTCATAAGGCTGTCATCTTTTCTAAATTTGATTTAAAATCTGGATATTGGCAAATCCAAATTGCGGAATCTGACCGATATAAAACTGCTTTTACAGTACCATTTGGCCATTATGAATGGAACGTAATGCCATTTGGTCTGAAGAATGCACCTTTAGAATTTCAAAATATTATGAATGATATTTTCTATCCATATGCTGAATTTGCAATTTGTTATATTGATGATGTTCTTATATTTTCGCAGAACATCGACCAGCATATGAAACATCTTAGAATATTTAAAGATGTAATCAAAAGAAATAGACTTGTAATTTCTGCCCCCAAAATGAAACTTTTCCAAACTCATGTCAGATTTTTGGGGCATAATATCCATCAAGGGAAAATTATCCCTATTGATAGAAGTATTGAATTTGCTTCTAAATTTTCAGATGAAATAAAAGATAAAACCCAATTACAGAGGTTTTTAGGTAGTCTTAATTATATTGGAGACTACTATAAAGAATTAGCCCAGGATTCTGCACCCCTCTATGAGAGACTTAAAAAGAATCCTCCTGCATGGACTGATCTTCACACCAGAGCTGTGCAGAAAATAAAATTGAAAGCTAAACAACTTCTCTGTTTAGCTATTGCCAATCCTGAATGGAAGAAAATAGTTGAGACGGATGCCTCAAATATTGGATATGGTGGCATCTTAAAACAATATAACCCTAATACTTCTAAAACTAAATTAGTCAGATTTACATCTGGCCTTTTCAAAAATGCACAAGTCAATTACAGTACTGTGAAGAAAGAAATTCTTTCAATTATTAAATGCATTAATAAATTCCAAGATGATTTGCTCAATCAACAATTTCTTCTCCAAATTGATTGCAGCTCTGCAAAACAAATTTTGAAACAAGATGTTAAAAATCTAGTTTCAAAACAAATTTTTGCCAGATGGCAGGCTGAATTATTTGCTTATGATTTTACTATTGAATATATTAAAGGAGAAAATAATTCTCTTCCTGATTTCTTTACTCGGGAATTTCTACAGGGCTAAATGGATTTTGCTATACATCCTATGAATCCAGCTAATATTCCTAATCTTCTGGATTTTTCCTCAGCAATACCACTAGCTGTTCCGACAGCTTCAATAGCTGCTTATGAGGCGTTATTAAGAGACCGCCTAGAAATTGACAAGCTAATAGCTTGGAAACATCCTCCAGGCTCGTCATATTATATAACTAATGAGTTTCATCAACATGAGACAAGAAAGAAGCGATTAATATCTCAGATCGCCCAATATAAGCATTGGAATACTGTACAGACCAAAAAAGAATACTATGAAATTTGAACAGTCAAAACGGACAATATTATCATACAAAATGAGAACGAGACACAGTAATCATTGATTTGCTTTTACACGTTTATGGTGTGGAACTGATATTGGTACGGTACCTAACATGAAATGACATGTATCATCCACTTGCACGCCAGCTAAAGCATCAACGTAAAGTATTGTGTCTCACTAACATATAGTACCAATTAAATAACATAACAATCATTATACATACATCAACAAATGTTTAAATTTTTAATTTTTTTATTCATATGTATGTATGTGTGTGTATACACATATATATGTATTCTTTGTGATTCTGACACTAAATTTAACAACAATACTATTGACATTTTATTTTTGACCGTATTTTGAGATGACATCATTTTGTCCCTTCTCTCTCTCTCTCTCTATCCCTCTCCATCTATCTGTCTATCTATCTATACATATATATACACACACATACATACATACATATATATACACGCATATGTGTATATGAACTGACACTTCAACATGAGGTATAAAATAAAGTGTCACTAATATTATTCCAAATTAATCTATAGCTTCAATTCAATATGCGCCCATTATTCGGTTATATTTTCATATTTATTTATTCATCTCCTTAAAACGAATGAGAGAGTATAAAAAAATTAACAAAAGATTATGCAAAAATCACGAAATTAAATATCAGATAATATCAAAAAATAATTCAATTCAAACTAAAACTAATTTCACTTTATCTCGCCCCTCTCTCTCTCCCCCCACCTACTATGAGTAAAGAGAATTACACACATACATACTCTTACATAGAGTCATCTCGATTAAAAAAATATAAACAGTACAAAAATTGTTCAAAAGCTAAAAAAAATTGACTTATTTTTTTGTCTTTTCTAAATTTTTTAATTTTTGAATATAATTTTTTACACTTATAAAATTTCTTATCTAGACGAACTAATAACTAATATAAAATTAATACAAAATAAAAATAATAAATAGACAACAATTTAATAATTATTATGGTCTAACCAGACCAGTTAACGTATTGGTACAAATGTGCATAAATTAGGTGGTGGCGCAGCACTACTCTGCACAGCCTTTTATAGGAGGTTTTATATTATGACAGTTGTCAAAAGTCTATGGGCTGCTAGCAAGAAAGTAAAGAAGTCCTATCAAGTACATATGACTACGTACATTTCGGGCCAATAATCTGATGCATTAAAAAAAGCACCCCAACATGTTCTCCGCCCAAAACTGACAAGTGTTAAATAGACACGTGTGCATTGCCTGTCCATTCCCGGCTTCTCGTGCGTCCTTCTAGGATTATCAGAATCATTCATTTCATAGAACTGGCCGAGAAAATTACGCATGAAAAAAAAAAAAAACTTAATCTGACATTATTTTGGTCGGATTCAAGGAGGCTGTAGTGCGTTTCTCTATAGTACATGAGTAGTGCGGGTAAAACGACGTAGTTTTGCCCACTTTACCATTGAAACTACATCATTTTGATTTTATACATTTTTAAAACAATTTGAGTGATAAGTTAAAACGATCTAGTTTTGAGTCTTTTGACAGCAAAAGGCACAATACTACGTCGTTTTGTCCGCACTACACGTGCATTATTTTGGTCGTCTATTGTTTGTCACATTATTGTGTGATGTATAATTCCCCTCCTTTCCCGACCTCTTGTGGATCCTTCCACGACCAGAATAATTCATTTTATAGAACTAGCCGAGAACATCAGACATATAGAAAATCAACTTGATTTGACCTAACCGTTCATCATTTGTTATATATTATCATCTCATATGCATATACATATATATATAGATATATACACACACATATAAGATGTATGGTTAGAAATCATTGGACTAATAAGTTCCAGTCCATTCATCCTGATCTCTGCCTCTTGTGGTTTCCTTTAGAACCATTAAAAAATATTTTTTTTGCTAAAATAAAATTAATTATTATTATCTAGTAACTTGTGGATCCTCTTTAGTTATTTATAATATTATCTTTTGTCTTTTAAAAAAAAATCTAGTAACTTGTGAAAAAAAAATTTGCACAAAATATTTTTTTAAGTTCTCATTTACAGATCGAATAATTTTTTTTAGAGGGGATAAACAATCTTTTATGAACATATTTCGAATCTACAATTATGATTTGATAGTTCATCTAAAAGGTCCAATAATTGAAAAGATCTCTACACGATTCACTTGATTTGGATGAACGTAAATGTGACGAATCTCATTTTCTTTAAACAAATTGACATTTTAATTTTAAAAATTTATATCTTATCTACTTTACGAAACAAAATGCAATGCATTTATGTATGCTTTGACAACAATTGGTCATACATCAACAGTATACTTTCATCGGTCGGTAACATGTCATGTCATGTCATATCATGCATACTAGTGCATGCCCGTGCCCGTGCCTAAAGGCACGCAACAAACTCATTAAGTTTGATTAATCTAATTTTTTGACATTTTACTAATTAGTCTTGTTATATACCTCACCCCTTAAAACATACCAAGATAAAGAAACAAAAAAGGTTCAAAACTCTAAAATATAGCATCTCATCCCTACGGCTCTTTTTTAACACTAAAACGATTCTTTAAAAAGAATCAAAATGAAACATATCAAGATAGAGAAACAAAAAAAAAGAAAAAGAATAATTGTTACTATGAGACAACAGCTTCACATAATCAAACTCCTCTACCACTTTCATACCATAGAGAACCAAACTTAAAACATAGATACTGTTAGAAAAATTGCCAAAAAATATAAAAATGTATATGAATTAATTGATTAGGCATGCGGTCTCCACTCAATCTTGTAGTCGCCTACACTCTTTCCGTATGAAAATTTGGAAGATATGTTTGTAAAGCTTGCTTATTTGTCCAAGGAAGAGAAAAAAGCCACTTGCAATGAAGGGGAGGGGACTTGTTGCTACTGTACCAATGAACGCACAAACTAAAAAACATGTGATACCTCATGAAGAGAAAATAATATGATAAAGCAAATACCAACTTAAATTTGTAATGAAAATAGATGATACATCATACATGATACCAAGCAACTGAGTACGGTGAACAAATGCGGACAACAAAAATTGAGATTCAAAATCACGAATCAAACAAAGCCTCTCCAGTATTGCTAAAAGATGTGTACCAACACTCGGTGATGCACAAATCCAATGTGATTAACTAAAGTGATATAGTGTATTGGAAAATTGCTAAAGCATAAAAAACACATACCAAGATACGTAATAAAAAGATAACTTTTTGTGAAGCTTAGTGTTTTGGACGAATATCATCGTGAAATTTTGATAATGTCAATAATTTTGAAATGTGTAACTATTTGAAAAATCCTTTTAAGGGAGAATCTAAACTTAGTATGACCACCTGTTATTAGTTTGGAAAAGAATAGTCATAATTGTAACATAAAAAATCTATAAGGCTTCCAATAGTTGTTTTCTTCTTTTAGTTCGTCGTAATCTTAGTCAAGGAATTGAATAATTCTGAAGTTTCCAATTTCTATAAATAAACTATCAAGTTTCAAATGCTAATAACACAAACGTACCCAACCATATCTACCGAGGAAACTCAACAACAACCATATCTACCGAGGAAACTCAACAAATATCAACATTGCAGGTAATCAATTCATACAGTATCAAGTACTTTTACTTTAACATTCCTTCTTGTTGAAACCAACAGAACAATTCTGATTGACAAATTAGGTAAAAGACAATGAAATTAACAAAATTTATCGAAAGAAATTGAACCATATCTACCGAGGAACCTCAATCCATACAGTATTAAGTACTTTACTCTTAACATTTGAGGACAATTCTATTGACAAATTAGGTAAAGCCAAAGAAATTAGCAAAATTTATTGACCAAATTCCTGAAAGGTGATTGCAAAGAGATGCAAGTACTAACTTCTGTTCTTTTTTCTGATGCACTGCTAGCTAGTTTGTCATGTATAGGACAGCAATGCACTTGTCATGCTTTTCAATCGTACTCCAAAATCACCTATAAACAAACATAAAGAAAGCACAAATATCACCCAATGTAAAAGGGGGATCATCGTAAGCAAGTAATCAAAACATGAGGATATAGAGAAATTGGAGTTGCAACTGCAACAAATCTAAGCTATATTTTTTTAATTGAACTCTCCTATCATATGTTATTACTTTGTACCTTATTGTATTTTCTATTTAGCTTCAAACACACGGAGTGTCTGCCCATGTAAACAAAAAAATAAAAAGGAAGATCCTACCCTCTTGTTGTAGGAAGAAATTGTATCCAAATACAAAAAAAGCAACCAAACAGAGTGTATATCGTAAATCCTAACAGGCTATGGATATGCTTATTTAATCAGTTTAAGTAACTAAAAGACATAAGTAATAATGAGCACCCACATAAACATCTTATGTATATGCTTAGTCTATCCAAAAAGCTGATTGCTTCAAAGTAAACGATAGACTTTAATATTTGTCTAAAAAATAAATAGTCTTGACCCCATTTCAATTAGCTTCCTCATCCGAACCGTGAGGAGATAATCTCCTGCTCCGATCTTGATTCAACCACCAATACCTTCTCGACTGAAAATCTTTAAATGGATGATCTGAATATCTATATAACAAATAAAGTTTAAAATTTGTCCTTATTACTGAAAATTATTAGGTACTTCAAGGACACCGTTACATGGTGTCACGTGCTATTTTATCACCACATTCACGTGAAATTCAAAACGCATTTATAACAAATGATGGATTATCAATATAAAATAACTTTTACCTAAATATTACCACAACCACATACGATTCTTGGAGATTCTAAAATTATTGCTTATGCAGACATAGAAACACTACTATATCAAAATTCCTCTTACCAAAAACATAAGGGTTCGATTCTCATTTTCTCATATATACACGGGCAAACCACAATCTCCGATGGGTGGGGAGATCCATTGGTACTCCTTCACCTTCTCATTCTTTCTCTCTTTAAATCTGCAAGAAAGAACATAGGTTCTTATGACTAACCATTCACATCACCTTCACGTTTCCTTAATGTATAAGTATACTGCTAATAATTACCCAAAAACGAAGTGTACGCAAACGGCCAAAAAAATACAAAAGAATAAATAGTAATATTCACGTTTTGATTTTTTATTGAAACATCAAAAACATCTCTTTGGCCCCATTCACAGTTTTACAGAAACGGCACAATTAGCATTGAAAGTTTTTGGAAACAGAGAACTCAACTCACAGCGGTCTCCCTCTAGAAGCAGTAGCGATGGCTCTCGAGTTTCAGAACGGAGGCGCCGACAACGGATGCTCAAATGCAGAGTGATTTTGTCGGCGGTGAAGCCTTGGCGGTTAGTGGAAGCAGGGCAAGAGAGAAAAACGAACCTGAATTTTTTTAATGAGATTTCTAACAGTTTGACGAAAGGGAAAACAAACCTGAAATTTTGAAAAATGAAAAAGTTTCAATCATGAGAGGAAGAAAACCCGAAAATTACAAAAAAAAAATAAATGGAGAAGATTAGAGGGATGGAGAGCAGGGGACTTACCCGAACCTAAATCCGAACCCAAACCCATCAAACCTCCATGGATGAGCTGTTGTTTGAGAGATGGAGAGTAACATTAAATACCCACAAAAAGAGACCTAATCAGTCATATAGATATGAAGAGAGATGAGGACAGGGAAAGTAGTACAAACCCACCAGGGGAGTGTATCCGAAATCGCACCAGAAAAAATGCTGAAATAGAATCAGAAATCTTATGCTGCGGCCCGGGGGGTGTTTCGAAATGGAGGCTGTAATAGAAAGAAATCTTATGCAGGAGAGAGAGAGAGAGAGAGAGAGAGGGGGGTGGGGGGTGGCGTGGAGGGTTTGTTGATGTGGCGTGGTACTTTTTTGGGGCAGATTAGAGGAAATAGGAAGATGAAAAGTATAGACTTGAGATGACACTTTTAAGGGGGAAATTTAGAATTGGGTAAGTAATCTTAGCCGTTCAATTAAAATTTAGATCCATCTCAACCATTTAAAGTGTGCAAAAGTTAATTTCAAATTGGGTAAGTAGTTTCAAATTGTTTTCAAATTTGAAACTACAGTACTTGCAGGTGTGGAGAAAGAGTGTGAGCTGTTTGGGTACACATCAGTGGACAAAAGTTGAGCTGACACTTTTGAGGGGGAAACTTGAGATGAGAAAAGAAATCTCAGCCTTTGGATTAAAATTCAATTAAATCACAACCCTCCATTTCACCAAAAAGTTAGTTTGTGAGGGGATAAGTTTGAAAAAGCCCCTTGTATTGTTATATAGATGTTCTCAATGTGTGCATTTTTACCTTTGTCTTGCACGTTCTTATGCCACGGGATGCCTTTTTTGGTCCACGACAGGGCATTTGTGCCCAAACATTCTCTCTTACCGTGTCTCATCATGCTAATTTTGAAGATATGAAGAGAAGAAAAATTATTCGTGCTCCGGAATTAATGCCACATTATTTCTCAATGGATCAAATTATTTGCAGCAAATTGCAAAAAGTAGTTCTATCATTGATTGTACATTTTGAATGGTCTAAATTTCGTAAAAACTCTCCCCGATAAGAATTGCCTCTCTTTGAGAAAAAATCTTTTAACAAATCGTAAATCACTAAAAATACTTGATAAATACCATTTTAGATATTTTCCTTGAAAGATTCCTGGACCACCTAAATAATTTTCTAGCATATATGAGAAGACATCCCACTTCTTTTTCACAGGTCAAGCAATTTTAACACTTTGCTTAGACGAAAAGACAGACGGGTCCCTACCAAGCACAATACACAGCAAAAATCCCAGTTTCGACGAAAAGTCCATTTCCATGTCCAAATCTTTTTTCCTATTATTTCCCTTTTTTTTGGTTGTTAGAAAAAGGAGAGGGAATGATAAAATTTAAAGAATGGATATAGGAAATGTATGGTTTTATAGGATTCCAGCCAGGGGTGGTCCAACGGAAAAGTGTCACGTGACACTCCATGGTCCATAACAACAAAACAAAATTAGATTTAACAATAAATTAATATTTACAGCGTAGCACTGTGACACCGCATATCCCTTTTGCTCTGTCAAATTCTCTCCAATATGTATTTTTTTATTATTGAATATAAATTTTATTCTTAGTTATTCATTTATTTTGATGGTAACACCCCAAGTTAAAATCATGGATTTGCCACTGATAACCCTAAATACCCAAAACTCGATCAATCTGAACCCGTCTCAATCCTAAATTTGTATTTCTACTAACATGTAAACCTTTGAAGTTAGTCTAGGAACACAAAATATTCGTGCAAGTCCGAATAAAGATGTGTCCGGAACCATCAGATGCACGTGGAGTTCACATGATTATGGAGGATCTCACGTGCATCCAACGATTTCGGACATAGTGTTTTTGTTAGCAAATTTTTTCTTAAAGTATAGTCATAACTATTTACGTATTACCTACAATATTTGGGATGGCATATTACATCATGTTCTATCAATTCGCTCTGTTACCCATCTTGTTCGGATGGAATTTTGTATCCCAGACTTTGTATGAACCCTAATTTTTAATTCTATGCAGCTTCTTTTTGACAAAAAAAAAAAAGGAAAAAGAAAAAACTATTCAATCTTTAGTATGCACGGCACGACTAAATTAATGTCTCTCTCTTTCTCTCTCATTCTTTACTAGTTTGATGTGATCTATATGGAATTTTGGAAATAGAATTTAAGGATGAAAATAGAAGTTTGCGGATAGAAAAGGACCAGACATCAAATTCTGGTCAAAAATGGTGGGAACATGCAATTTGGCACACTTATGTAGAGTTGATCAAGTCGTGTGAGAGGGCCTTATATCCATGATGACATCATCCGACAACGGTTCCAAAAACTTGTAATACTGTGTGCAAAAGAAAATATCTTAATTCTATTTGGACCAAGAGATTTTTTTTTGGTCCTTCTTTAATTTTTTTATAATTTTTTTGTATTAATTATTTGTGAATTATTGATTCGTATCGATAAAAGGTTTCAAAAATTACAAAAAAAAAGGGGTAAATTAAATTAGGGTCTTTCTACCCCTCCGACTTAGTTTTCCATCCCATCTACTTTTCGGAATTATGTTATCATCCTATAATAGTGTAGATAGACAATTTTGCCATTATTTTTGAGAGATGGTTTACCATATTACCTTGTGTTTAGTTAACATTTGATTTGTTGAGGTTAAATCTGTAGAACCATTTTAGGCTTAATTTATGTGATTACGTTTATCTTTAGTATAGTAATGTGTTACGAAAATGGCAGTGGGGATTTCGTTCCAATCATATCCCCAAAATTTCGTAATACCATACCAATTGGTTCATTTTCGTTCCAAATGTTATTCTCTTGCCTGAAGTGTTGAATCATCGGAAAAAATAGTTCTCTGTCCCGAAGTGTTCAATCGCCGGAAAAACTACCTCTCTACCCCGAATAGTCCAATTACCGAAACTTGAAGCTATCTGCCCTGTAGTGTTCAATCACCGTAAAAAACAGAGCTCTGACCCGAAGTATTCCACCACCGGAACTTGAAGTTCTCTGCCCCGTAGAGTCCCATTACCGGAATTTGAAGTTCTCTGCCGGAAGTATTCAATCACCGGATCGGACTGAACATTTTGGTAAGTTCTGATGATTATTTTCGTTATCTCGATATTACGGTGGTTGATGGTGAAACCCAAAATTTATTGCGATGATTAACGTATTGTGGATCTCATTTTGTGATTCGCATGGGGCACCGAATCCAGAGGGTTTGACGTACTGACGAAAATTTTACCATCTGTAAATTTACCATAATGTTTACGAATTTTACCATAATGTGCATATTGATGGGGGTGACAAAATTTACCATGCAGATTGTCTGAATTTACCATAAATCAAGCAAATATACCATGGATGACCATAACTCAATTTTTAATGCGAATTCACCATGTTCGTCAATTTTACTATGATAAAATTTACCATTTTCTGGAGTTGTTTGTGCAATTATATATCGTGTGTTACGTTGCCGCTTGTCATTTGAATTTGGTAATACTGATTTTGTCACCATAATGTGCAGGGGGCCACGAAATGTACCATGCAGATCGTCTGAATTTACCATAACCCAAACAAATATACCATGGATACTAGGTGTTGCCATTTAGTTCGTAAATTTACCATGAAATGTAGTATTTTACCAAATGTAGTTTGTTACATCTGGTTGCCCATGGTACTCATTGTATGTTTTAAGGGAAATTTACCTTGGATGACCATTCCTCTTTTTTTTATGGCGAATTTAGAATGATCGTCAAATTTTCTAGGATAAAATTTACCATATTCTGGTTCTGTTTTTGCAACTATATATTTTGTGTCACGTTGCCGCTTGACATTTAAATTAGGTAATATCGATTTTCCCCCTTTTGTGCTACAGGATTGTTGCAATGGATTTCGTTCACCGTGATTCTAGGCGGCGGTTATGGTGTAATGTAAATAAACCATGGTTAGATGTTTGGAGGGCAGGTTCGGTATTTTTAGAAAGTATGGACTGGAAAGTAATTCTCAAAAGTGTATGGGATGGAAACTTAATAAAGACTAATGGAAGGGACTGGAAAATAAGTACCCCTTATTTTATATGTCCAAAATGATTTTTTAATAAAAAATATTATTTGATTAATGTTTATTACTTTTATTGATAAAACCAAAATGATACGTCGGAATATACTAGTATCGGTACGTACCATACTAGTAACAAAACAGTACACTACTTTCCAATACGAGATTGAAAACTTTAGTTCTGATATATTTTTTGCCGCTAGATCATTTGAAAATTTCAGATGAAATTGAAAATAGCCCCCTCGAGAGAGCTCCAAATTTGGCTTACCTTGATTACGGTATTATTTTTTTATCTTTATTTAAATTTCTTCTATGTTTATCTGATATTTCGTCTCACATTAAAAGTTTACATGAACGATCTTGAGTGTATAGGAGACCATGTAAACTACTATTAATAATTTAAGTTTAAGCATTTTGGGCCACGTGGTTAGGCTCCAACAAGTTATCGGACCAGTGATTTACATGAGGCGTTACAGACTTACAATTTGTTAATTTAGTGAATTATTAATTCGTTTTGACGAGAACAATCTAAAAAGTAAAAAATTATGCCCAATATTAGTTAAACAGTTGTTTTTGGAGTTTTTTTTTCCTGAACTTTTAAAAGTTTGCTTCATATTTTTTTTAGCTTTTTAAACCTCTTCTCAACGCGAATCAATAATTTACAAAAAAATTGATGCAAGACTAAAAAATACAAAATAAAAAATCAAATAAAGACAAAAAAAGAAAAATCAAATCCAGATTTCATGGAAATTCGGAAGGCGATAAGTCGTTGTTTCTTAAATTCAAACAACGCGGAAAGAAATCACTGAATTGATGACCAAGCGCCCTTCACCAAACTCTATAAATAAGCTCCAATGGAATTTATATTTGATTTTGAAAGGAAAAAAATAAAAATAAAAATAAAAGCAATGGCAAGTTTCTCCCCAAGGTCTGTTCTAGTTGCTTTGTTCATCTTCGCTATTGTTCTATCTCCGACGCTACCTTGTGATGCAGCTGAATTGGATAGTTCAGGTAAAATTTTACGTTGGTCAATAACGTGAGTTAATTTTTTTTTCTCTTTCTAATATTGGGTTCTCTTGCCTTTTGAGAATTTTTAAGGTTTTAAAGGGAAATATAGTGATGACACTCGAATTCGGATTTTAGAAAATCATACCCATCATTTACCATTTATTCAAATGGATAAACAATTATGGACAAATTCAAATGGATAAACAATTATGGACAAATGGTGTAAATTTTTTCATCTCTTACTCAATAATGTATGCTTCTCCCAAAAAAAAAAAAATTACAAAACAAGTTTTAAAATTCATCAAATATACAAGTTTATAGGTACTGTTCTACGCACATAATTTTAAAATCGACAATCCAAACATTAGTACTTTAGCCCTCAAATCATTGTCTTTTGGCGGTTGGACTGGATCAGATTGCACTTCTGTTCATGAATTTTTTCTCATTCTCACCAAGCCAATTTTGATATTTGCTTATTTTGAACTATTATTTAAATGGATTAAATTCAAATGCTTTTCAGGTTTCGTGAGCATTGATTGTGGGATTTCGGAGGAATCGGAATACAAGGATGATCTCACAAGCATATCTTATACTTCTGATATGCGATATATAGATACAGGAACAAATCAGAATATTTCGTCAAATTATACGTCTGATATTAGTTCAACGCAGCTCTTAACTCTGAGAAGCTTTCCAAAAGGGATCAAGAATTGTTACACCATTAATCTAGCACAAGTGGGTGGTAACAAGTTCTTGATCAGAGCAACTTTTATGTATGGCAACTATGACTCCAAGAATAAACTACCAAAGTTTTCACTCTACCTTGACGGGGATCAATGGGATATTATAGCGTTTGTTGATGCATTGGATACTATTGAAAAGGAAATCATACATATTCCTGCAACAAATTATATACACGTCTGTCTTGTGGATACTCATTCTGGAACACCCTTTATATCAGTGCTAGAATTAAGGCAGCTGAATAGTATACCATACAGAACGCGGTTTGGATCGCTGAAACTTTGGACTCGGTGTGATATCGGGTCATATACAGATATTATAGTCAGGTAAAGCACTTATCGATTCTTGAAATGCTCAATACGTAGAACTAAGACACACAAAATTAAAGTGCATTTTAAAGTAACCATATTCATCTTTTGTTTACTGTATGGGCTACACTCAAAATAAACCTGCAAAACATTGCTACAATGGATTAACTTAAGAAGATAACATTCCCTATTTATAGGGAGCACTAGATGATTCTGAATTAAAGACAATTATCATCACTTCTAGAAGCTTTCGAAAAAAGTTCAGAAGATTCCACTTGAAGATTGTGGTAGAAACCTGAAATATCCTAGCGTAGTGCGAAATATTCTAGTGGAGTCCGAAACATTCTAACAAAGCGTAGATGTTTCTAGAGATATCTATAAGATCACACAATATTTAAGAGAGACGAGGATGATTCTTACATATTCAACATAAATGTTTAATTTATGCCTAAAACTTAGTTTACCATGTCCCACTATCACATATTGGTCTCATTTGGGTTGTGGTATTTCTTTGCTTATTGAAGCCAATATCAGCTGTCCATTTGAACTAAATATTTTGTCCAATAGCAACGATTTCTAGCACTTTGCAAGCCAAGTAGCCATGCCTTGAGTGAAAGGGAGAAGACCAAAATACCTCTAGCTAGTAATAAGACCTTTACTCCTAATTGAGTGACATTTAGTATTTTCGTTATTATACTTCTATAGTCAAACAAATTCCTACATTAAAAGTGCTCAAAACAAATTTAAAACGATTTATTCAAAATAGGTTAATTTGATTAGATTAAATTATACTTAATTCAATAATCAAAGAATAACCACGAGTCAAATAAAAACACTCTATCAACTTGTAAGTACTATTTGATTTGAAAAACACACTCTCCCCTATTGTTGGTATACTTTTGCACTTTTTCCCTGCCCAAAAAGAATGTTACATTTGACATGTCAATGCTCAAAAATTGATGAATTTACTCTTTTGCCCTTCAATTTTTGTCTCAAAAAGAATGTTACATGCACTTGAAAAATCAATGTTCGTGGGTCAGATCTGTCTCCTTCTAGGTTTTGGGGGGTTTAATTCCTTCTTCAACCTGGCTTCTTGACCTCCCCCTTTTTTCCATTCTTTGCGGTCTGATTTTTGTAGTCCAAAGAGATTGAGGAGGCTCAGCAGTTGTCTAGGGATTTGGAAGGGGTAGGGGAGTAGGGAGTTATTTCTTCTTAGGGCTCCGATCGTGCTTCTGGGTTGTTGTATAAGTTAGGTGTAGGAGGAAATGTTGAGATCGGGATCTCACCAACCATAGGTTTTGCAGTTGTCTAGGGATTTGGAAGGGGTAGGGGAGTTTTTTCTTCTTAGGACTTCAATCGTGCTTCTGGGTTCGAAACTTGGCAACCGCAAAAACTTGGGGCCACTTGAGGGTATTCCCGGTCGTTCACTTCAGGGCCCCGAGGACTAGTCGGCATTAGGTGGGGGGCTCCCCCAGGCAATCCCAGCCTGGTCCCCAAGCCGCTGGACACCTCGGTTATCAAAAAAAAAAAAATCGTGCTTCTGGGTTGTTGTATAAGTTAGGTGTAGGAGGAAATGTTGAGGTTGGGATCTTACCAACCATAGGTTTTGATCCCCTGTTGTATTGCTGTATTTTTTATTCTTCTTTAGTATATAATTCCTTGTTTGCCCTTCAAAAAAAACTTTTGTACCAAAAACAATGTTACACTTGAAAAGTCAATGTCCAAAAGTTGTTGAATGATTTTACTCTTTTGCCCTTCAACTTTTGAGCATTGACTTTTCAAGTGTAACATCTTACACAGAAAAGTGCAAAAATGAACCAACAATAGGGGAGCATGAACTATGAAAATTAAGTTAGAATCCACAAAATAAAACCTATAATGGAGAACGAATGGAGTACATAGAAACATCTTCTAAGGACATATATAATTTAGCTGTTCAACATTGTGCTGGACATTGGATAGCTAAAGATGAAAATTAAATAAATTAACGCTTCGACATTTATTGTGGCTTAACTCTAGCAAAAAAAAAAAAATCTTAACTTTATTTGGATAAATCAAAAACTTATAAAATCGGGTTTACATAACATTATTTGTTTGTTTATTCCTTATATAACAAGGTCATTTGAAAAGAAAAAAGGGAATTTTTTGAATTTCTTATCTAATTAATAAATAACTTCGATGGAGTGATCATTTGGCAAAAACAAAATCTTTGTTTAATTAAGTTATTTTCTTCCCCTAGAAATCTCAACAATTTTTTTAATGAGAAATATGCCTCCTCTGTTCTTATGCGGATATTAATGTCCGAAACTATTAGACACGGATGTCTAAAACGATTCAATGCATGTAGACCCGTATTATTTTAGATGATTTCACGTGTATGGAATGATTTCAAACACATTTGTGTCTGAATCTGTGCATGAGAGTGTTTTTTAGGGCTTCTCTTTCTCAATACGAAAAAGCAGATCTGGGCAAACTTCGTGCATGCATTTCGGAACCGTTCAATGTAGTTGGAGCTCAAATTAGTTTAAAAAACTACACATGCATTTAACAATTTCATACACATCTATCCTGAATATGTGCACGAATAATGTGTTCCCGGTGTTACTCTTCTCAAAGCGTTTTCGTCACCTTTTTCAGATACCCAGATGACGTCTATGATCGCATGTGGACGCCATATACAAGTGCGACAGATATTGTTTTTGTTCCTGATTGGGAACGGTTCATGGGATCCTATGCGAGCAATACCTTCAGCGCGAACAGCTTCAAACCTCCAGTATTGGTCATGTCCACTGCTGTTAGACCTCTCGTTGGACGTTCATTGAACTTCCATTTTACATATGATCCGAATAAGCAGCTCTACTTTTACATGCATTTTGGTGAGATCGAGACAGTACTACACAACCAATCGAGAATATTCGACATATATTTGAATGATCAACTCTGGTACGCGGATTTTACTCCTGGCTATTTGTATCCAGACACCATATTCAGTACAACTTTTGTGAGCAGCGGAGATGGGGAGCTGAAATTCTCTATCATAGCAACCAATGATTCCACTCTTCCTCCCATTCTCAACGCCTTGGAGATTTACGAGGTCCAAAATTTTTCACAATCCCTAACTGACCAAAGTGATGGTGAGATCATAAATTCTTATATATCTGTCTACCTTTTCACATCTGAACCACTACTTAAAGGCACCCTTTCGTCTCTTTCTACTATTTCTGACATTGATTCTAAGTCCAGTACATTTATTATACTAATGTAGTATCACTTTTTAAACTGTGGATATATAGCAGATTATAAATTTTTGGCTTACAACGAGAATCTATTAAAACTTTTAGATGATAATATGCAGATTAGATTTTGCACAAGGCAAGGAAGGAACTAGAAATTTATTTTATCATTGGCTAAAAATGAACTAGACTAAAAAACACATTGGAGCTCAAATAATAGGGCAGGCTAATATTATTTTAACAAAAAATTTACATGTAAAAAAAAAGAAAAAAAAATTTCCACCTAGTCTGCAGCCCAGTGGAAGATATGCATATATAGTTCCGCCATTGGCAGAAGGGTAGTGTGTGAATTTGTAAAGAAAATCTAAAAAGCTCGTCCCGTAGGTGATTTTTGAATTATGCATTTTTTATATCATTTCTCATAATGCATTTGTGGAGTATTGAACCCGGTGGATCTCTCACTGGATTATTTGCATTGAACTCCTCTTAATTGAACTACAAGAAAAACAACTAGCTAGTGTCTTCCACCTGAACCAGCCAGTGTTGTTCGATCAAATGTAGCCGGAGGGCACTCCGATATCTAAGTTAGTCCCTAGGGAAGGAAGGTCTAAAGGCATTTGTGAACGGGGTAATAACTCATACCTTGTGCAAAGTGTATTAATTACCTACCTTAATAGAGGATTGTGCTGCTCACATGCACCATGACATCTGAGATAGTCACATCATGCACCACGATGTCTGGACCAACAGTCTCATGCACCTCGTATGGAATAACCGTCCCGTGCACCATGACGTCAAAAATAACCGTCTCTACCTCTTACGTCATGCATGACACATTGAGTATCGAGTCGTACTCTACGCAGCGATGCCAAGCCTCCTGTTGGCTACATGGAGTTACAGAAGATGTTGTACCTTGGTCATGCCGACTATTCTTTGTTCGGCCCAACCCACACGCTGGTCGTGCACCCGAAAACGGTTTGGTCACATGGAGTGCAGGCCTCGTGGAGCCTTCAATCTAGCCCAATGTTGGAGCAAATTGGGTCGAGGACCCATCATGGTAAGGGGAAGACCAAGTCTTCGGTCACCCTTGGGTCCGGCTGTTGTCGAAGCCAACCCGGATCCATTTGTGTTGTGGCCCACCATCTCGTAGGTCCAGCCTAGTACATCATCTTTGCAAATTACATTCTATAATCCGCTCACAAACACTCAAAATGTAAAACTCCACAATGGAAAATGGAAAACTATAGGTCTCCCAAACGCCACCACTAGTTTTGTAGTATTTTGTATATGCCCGAATAGATGATTCAATTTCTGCATTAAAGGGATTCTTCAGGCTTTAGTTTCCATGAGAGATAAGTTCCCTCGTTACCACATATCTCCTTATCCCCCTCAAAATGTTAATTTCTACCATTTATAGCACGCCAAAACGATAACCCAACCGTCCACTTATAGGTTTCGTGTAGAAAAATGTCCCTGCAAAATCAGCTCCATCGGACACAGATAGGCGCATGAACGTATTTTGTTTTGTCATATTGTTAAAAGCAGAACATGAGTTGTTTATGTGACTATCATGTCCGATCAAGATGGTATTTTTTGGCGTATACTTCTCTATGGGGTGTATAAGGTGAGCGGTTTGGATCATGAACACAAAGTAACTGAAACAGTACATAAGTCATTGTGTTCTTTTGTGCTCTGTGTGTTGTTTCTCTAACTACTACTAACGTCATAACTATTGCAATTTGAACCGGTTCTCACTATATATATTTGTTTCAAAACTATAAGGATGACTTCTTTTTGTTTCTGGATATGGTAGTTGATGCTATCAGGAATATCAAATCAGCATACATAGTGGAAAAGAATTGGCAAGGAGATCCATGTGTCCCAAAGGAGTACTTATGGGATAACCTCGAATGTAGCTATGACAACAATTCCTTTAAAATCATTTCACTGTGAGTTTCAGCATTGGAAAACCTAATAATTTAGTGACTATTATTATCTTGAATCTTGACAAATATTTTGCTTATTTAAAACTAGGAATCTCTCGTCTAGCTCATTATCTGGCATTATCAATACTTCATTCTCCGGCCTCAAATCCTTACGGTCCTTGTAAGTATTACTAAGTGGTAGAGGAATATTGAGATAAGAAATGTGATCCTTTGTGAAATGCATGTGGTTTACTTTCTAAAGAGTTTATTTTGTGTCCCCTTAAGTTACTGCTGATTCTTTCTTCTCCTACAGAGATTTGTCGAACAACAGTTTAAATGGGAGTGTGCCAGATTTTCTTAGCCAACTTCCTTCCTTGAAAATTTTGTAAGTTAATGGAACATTTTTCTCTTTCAAACAATGCAAGTTTTTTGGTTTCGAATAAGTTACAAAGGGAAACTTCGTGCCTCTTGCAGGAACTTGTCAGGGAATAATTTCACAGGTACAGTTCCTTCAGCTCTCATTCAAAAATCAAAAACTGGATCCCTTACATTGAGGTCAGTTTAGAATTTTTTTTTTTCCTTTCAATAAATCCAAAGGAAATCCATGTTTCAAGAAGAATTGGAAGTATGGTCGCTAACATATTCATCTCAAAGCTTAAGTAAACTAAATATAGTGTAGAGTCCATTATATACGTCCAGAAGATCTTGAAATGCAAAGACATATATTTATTCATTGAGTTGCAATGAAACAAAATATATTAATCTTCCACTTCTCTTGCATTCTTTTCTTATATTATGTTATGTCCTAGATTATTTGGGAAAAGTTAAAATAACACATTTTGATGTTCATCCAAATGTCTCCATATAGAACCGAAGGAAATCTGCATCTTTGCCAGGAAGACTCGTGTGCTAGGCCAAGCAAGAACAAAAAATATGTCATACCCATAGTTTCTTCAATTGCTTCATGTCTAGTCTTGACTATGATTCTTGCCATTTGGTGGGGTTTGAAAACAAACAAACAACAAGGTACTTATCTGTGGATGATTGAACGTAAATGACAAATTTCATTGAAATTATTTTGGTATCATGTATGCTTATACGTAAAATAATTTTGATCTTGCTTATCAGAGCACAATGTAGGGTTCAACGCAAAAAATGAATTGTTGGAGGAGAAGAATAGACAGTTTACATATGCTGAGGTTATGACCATCACTAACAACTTCAAAACAGTACTTGGGAAAGGAGCTGTTGGATCAGTTTATGTTGGGCATTTGCCTGAGGGCACTCAAGTTGCAGTGAAGATGCTTTCCCGACCGTCAACTCAAGGGTCTAGGCAATTTCGAACAGAGGCAAGTGTCGAGTACCCATTTTCAAGTTATTCTAGTTGCAACTATGTTGCCGATGTCACACTGCAATTGTTTTCCAATAATGCGGTGTGCATTGGTAAAACAGGCTCAGTTGTTGACAAAAGTCCATCACCGAAACTTGGTTTCTATGATTGGATATTGCAATGAAGGTCCACACACGGGGTTAATATACGAGTACATGGCTAAGGGAACCGTAAAGGAGCATTTATCAGGTACGTATTACACTAAATTTTAGTATTCTCTTGATTTCAGAACCATAATTTAGAGTAACCACTTGAGAAGAAGGGGTACAGATAAGGCACATGGCAAGCACATATGTTTGGCATACGTTGAATATGAAAAATATATGCTTTAGGTATTTATAAATGCATGTACAAAAATACTAGTTCTCTCAAAGTAGAATAGAAAACACGAAGGGGGAAAAACTCACCTAATAAGTATTCATGGACGGCAACATTTTCCTACCCTAACTTTTAAAAGTTGGCCTAAAGTGTCCATAGCGTGTTCGACTCTAACAATATAAAAAATGTTAGATACGTTTGTGGGCATGTCCGACACGTGTCCGGACCACATGTTTCGTCTCTCGTACCATTCAGAAAAACATACGTTGCGTCTGTTCTTCTTAGGTAAGCACTAATGCAGTTGACATTGAAAAAACCTTCAAAACATATTGTATTCTGGGTAATTTTTCTTTCATAAAAAACATAGTATGCCAGTCTAGAACATCATATATGCTTTACTTTTGACATTTTGCATGCCTAACCAATTTTCACCTTAATATCCTGTTGAACATCAGTATAAATTTCGCTATCTTGTACAGAGAAGCATGCAAATATCTTGAGTTGGGAAAAGAGACTACAAATCGCATTTGATGTAGCACAAGGTAGGGAAACTAATTATCTTATATCTTAATGTTTGTGTTCGAGTTCCCTTATTGTAGATGGATTTTAAACTAAAACAACACATCATTGACTTTGCAGCACTAGTATACTTGCATGATGGCTGCAAGCCGCAAATAATTCACAGAGACATCAAGACTGAGAACATACTGTTGACTGAAAATATGCAAGCAAAAATTTCTGATTTTGGGATATCCAGATTCATGCCCATTGATGGCACTCATGTCTTAACTCGAATAGCCGGCACACCAGGGTACATGGACCCTGAGTAAGTTGATTTTTGAAGATCACGGTTTATACGTTGTCTCTTTTTCAACATAGTGATATCCTTATGAGTTTGCAGCCCGTACACTTGCTTGTCCCCATTAAATTGCAATCTTTCTGTTTACATTTTGAGACTAAATCTTAAATATTTATTATTTAGTCAGTAATTCTTGATTTCTTAGATCTTTAAATGGGTTGCAAGTTGGTGATATGTTGCTTTTATTCTTGTTAAAAAGGTTCCGTATCACTCGTTGAGATTTCTGTTAAACAGGAAACTCTCCATGGATATTTTGAACGTTGTAAGAATAATCTCAACGATTGATATTGAACCTTTCAAATAAGGATAACACACCATGTCATCAACTTGAAACTCATTTAAAGATTAAAGAGAACCAAAAGAGAAACATTATCATAAACATCCCTAAACTAATCAGCAACTGAGCTAGGGTTACATATGTATCATGTTGGTGTAGGTATCAGCTATCCAATGAGCTGAATGAGAAAAGCGATGTTTTCAGCTTTGGGATTGTACTGTTGGAATTAATCACAGGAAAACGTCCAGTACTAAGAAGCCATGAAAACATTCATATAGCCGCATGGGTTAGGTCTACGCTTGAGAGGGCTGAAATCATGGAAATTGCGGATTCCAGATTGAATGGTGATTTTGACACCAATTCCGCATGGACGGCTGTGGAGACCGCAATGGAATGTGTGGAACTCAAATCCATTCAAAGGCCATTGATGAGACAAGTTGTTGAAAAATTGAGAGTGTGTTTGGAGATGGAGATAGCACGCGCTAAGGCTCCAAGGGAGAACCAAGAGCAATTCAATCCTACATCTGGCAATTCAGTTGTTGTTGATTTGGGAAGTTCGGCCAGTGGTCCTTCTCCAAGGTAGACTAATAGTCTATAAATTTGTGGAAGCTACATTTTGTTTGGGAAAGAATGTTTGGTTGTGTGGATGTTTTAGGTTCAAATTTGTATGCGGGTGGACTAAAACATGCATAAGCTGCTAAAAACTTTGTTGTGTCATTATTTAAGTGTGTTTATTCAATAATATTAATCTGTGTTTTTTGGACGTTTATTTTTTAAATTCTTGTTCGATTTCCGTCAATTTTCTTGAATTTTAAAAATTAAAATTATTACAAAAAAATAAGATTTTTATCAAAGACGAAAAAAGTCTTAAAAAGACAATTTTTTTTACTGTCTTAGGTTTTTTGGGCTTCTTATTTGGAGGTGCTGCACCCAAGGGTAATGTTGGTTATCGATATTTATGTTGGAACTCATTTTAGATATTAAAACAATGTAACGAATTTTCGTTCATGCAAGAGAAGATTTTTAGAGTGTCCTTGCTTTATAGTTGGGAACTAAATAATATTAAGAAATTATTATTTTGTTTCTATTATAAAAAAAAATGGGCGGACTTATATAATTGGACAAGAAAAAAAAACTACTAATTTGAATCCCGACCTCTTTTGATCTCACTAACCAATTATATTACGATCATTGAACAAACTTGGTTGACAAACATAATTTATGCACTGATAATATAGCGGCTTGTCGAGCATTTGACAAACTCACACCATTCATTAAATAAAATTTGTCCCGTGAACACACGAGCAATTCAAACCGTAGGGTTTCTGTTTTCTCTTCTCATTAGGTTTAATCCCAGATGATCTATTCATGAACTCCCAATTATTTCTCTCATTCATATCATATTTGCTTGATTACTCCCGATTGAATCCCATTAGCTAAGATCTCATATCTTAGTAACGAATAAATGATCTATTTCATTAGTAACGAATAAATGACTCAGTCTCATTCATATTATATTTGACTTAAATTACTATAGATTAGATTACATTAGCTAAGATCTCAGATGATCTATTCAACTCCCAATCATTTCTCCCATTGATATCATATTTGGCTTAAATTACTACCAATTGAATTACATTAGCTAACATCACAGATGATCTATCCAACTCCCAATCATTTCTCACATTTGTATCATATTTGACTTAATTACTATAAAAAAATTTAGTTTACCTCGGGATTGCGTTAGCTATGATCCTAGATGATCTATACAACTCCCAATCGTCTCTCTGCATTCATATCATATTTGACTTAATTACTACCAATTGAATTATATTAGCTAAGATCTCAAATGATCTATCAAATTGTCTATCCGACTACCAATCATCTCTCGTTTTCATATCATATGTGACTTGATTACTACTGATTTGATTACATTAACTAAGATCTCTGATGATCTATCCAACCACCAATCATCTCGTTCATATCATATTTGACTTAATTACTGCAGATTGAATTACATTAACTATCTCTATCGTTCGTTCATATCATATTTGACTTCATTACTGTTGATTGGATTACATTAGCTAAGATCTCAAATGATCTATCCACCTCCCAATCATCTCTCCTTTTCATATAATATTTGACTTATTTACTACATATTGAATTAGATTAGCTAAGATTCCAGATGATCTATTCAACTCTCAATCATCTTCATATCATATTTACTTAATTACTACAGATTGAATTACATTAGCTAAGATCACATATAATATATCCAACTCTCAATCACATTCCCAACCTCAGTAAAAAAATCTGATCCTAAACCTTTCCAATGATGATTTTCAAATTCCAAAGTTAATCTCTAACAAAGAAGAAAATAACCAAACTCTAAGAACTAATGTTTTTGAAAGAAATTCACATTCTCGAAACTACAATACAACTAGTACATTTTCGTAACAACGCGTTTGTTTTAGTTGTCCTACACCACCGTCGTGTAATCTGCACTATAGCACCCTCTGTAACGCCCCGAATTTCAGACACGTTAATAAAAAGAGTAAAGTAACTAAAATACCATCATTATATTGAAATACGAGTTTGATACATGAGATCGTCAAAATACATTTCAGAAGAGACTGTTTACATTCAAAAAGACTTTAAAAGTAAAGTCAGAGCAGTCTAAACTAGTCTAAGTGATCCACGGCTCGATCACGTCTTCTGCAGGATAAACGTCGTCATATGGTGTATAGTCTGGTCCGGCTCCATTGTCGTCAGTACCTGGTTATGAAATACCAGGGGCAGGAGGAAGTTGCACCATGAGTTTTGACACTCAGTAAGTTTCCTACCCTTAAGTTTCCCTTTTAATGTTTTAGAGCATTTTACAAGAATATGCAATGTGTAAACGTGTAGAAATAATCAAGGTTTGGTAGTATCATACAATAGGTGTGAACAGTGATAAATACAAGATTTAACCGAATGAATAGAATTGCAGTTTATAACTAACACAGAGTATATCAATTCACAATCTTTCACAGTACTCGACTTTAATCAAATATTCTAAAGTATGACCACGTCATATAATTCGAAAAGGCTTTTCTAACATCAATGACATCGTCATATATTTCGAATAGGCTTCTCTCAATCAATAAAGTCCAAATGGTGCTCCCGAACGATAACGATCCCGACCGCCCAACTAACCGATGCTTCCCAACCGCCCTGCGCCCCAACCGCACTGCTCCCGATCGTCATGTTCCCAATCAAGATGCTTTCCCTAACATTATATCCTTTCCTATCGTGCCGGACAATATAAGTTTAAAGTTTACACTAGAAGATCGTTAGACTAAAAAAAGCACGATAGGGCTAGATATAATTTCGGCTCAAGCGAAATTTGGCTAAACGCACGACACGGCTAAATTACAGCGCTTGGGTGATACAAAAGCTTGGGTCTATCACATCCTCTGGTTAAAGTCAAAGCTCGGCTCATGTCGCATCACGGCTACAAGACACGCATAATATTCCCACGGGGAATAAACCACAACAACTAAACGTATATTATTATCAGTGTGTTTACGTTCGGGTATCCACGGGACACCCTGAGTCAAGTAACCATAGCAATAATCAGGATAATTTCATGCTCGACTAATATTCAAACTACTAAATAGAAATTGCATAATAATAAGATAGTTGTGCAAATAAAATTTTAAAATAATATCATAGTGATAAAATAAATAAGTTTACTTATAATTTAAATAAATTAGAGTAAATTTGTAATTTAAATATCTTAAGGATAAAACTGTAATTTAATAAGATAGGGACTAATCTGTAATTTTATCACATAACAGGATTAATGTGTAATATTATAATTAATAATACTTTATATTTTAAACTTGGGGTGCAAATAGTAATTTATACAAAATAACTTATCCTCATAAATAAACTAATAACTACGGGGGAAAAATGTCATTTTTAACAAAATAAAACAAAAGTTTTGTCTGAAATTATCCGGCCAGACTGCCGTCTCACGTTCGGCACCAATTTCTTCCTACAGGACCTCGTAATACTCCGAACATTAAAACGGACACTCCAGAGTAAGAATCTTACAGTGGTTCGAAGCTTCGAGTTGTTTCTGTTGGATTTCGAACGCCGGTTTGGTTCGCCGAATTCTCTTCGGTTTCCTCCTCCTTCTTCTTTCTTCCTCTTTCTTCTGGTTTCTGATGCCTGAAATGAGGAGGAGGAGCTGCCCTTTTATAGGCCAAGGGGGGGTGAACGCATCAACGGCCGGGAGGAGATCCGGGAAAACGAACGGCCAAGGGAAAATTGCGTGCGAACGGCGGAGAGGAGTAATGAGGCTGGTGATTGATGGGAGCGGCGACTTGACGGGGAGGAGGTGGGGTGGTCAGAGAGGAGGCTTGGGGAAGACGTTCTGTTTCTGTTTCCAACGCGCGCACACACACAGATATACACATATATATACGTATATATAAAATATATTAGTCTAAATATATATAAAATCAGAACCGGACAGGAACCGGTCGGAAAACCCAAAAACCGGCCAAAAAAACCCACCGAACCGGAACAAAACCGGCCAAAACCGGACAGAAAAACCGGGCAGCCGGCCGGGCACGGCCCAAAAGCCGGGCACGGCCCAGGCGCCGGGCACGGCCCAGGCCCAGCCCAAGTCGGCCCAAACCCGGCCCAGGCGAGGCCCAACCCGGGAGAGAGAGAAGAGAGAGAGGAGAGAGAGGAGAGAGAGAAAAATAAAAAAATAAAAATAAAAATAAAAATTCGTGTACGCAAACGCAACAAATAAATAAAATTTTGCTCGCGCTATTTTTTTTATTTGATTAAAATTTTTCGGATTATTACACCCTCAGCCCCTCGGATCACTATTTGAGAGTCCAATAATATAGGAAACAAACAATGGTCATAGTCATGACACATGATTACCCGCGAGATTGCAATCATTTGCTATATATGAATGCAACTCTTTACTGTTCTTAGAAAAAAAATTGAACTAATAATTAGATTCTTTACCCATTTGAATGTTTGACAGGGAAAAAGTATGGCTTGTTAGGCCTAGCTAGTGTCACACATTTGTACTATTTTTTTGGGTAAATTTGTTCGAACTGATATTTTGGATCTGACCAAAACCCAATATATTATTTTTTAGGTACAAGAGAGCAATTTGTAAGGCAAAAATCTAATGATCAATTCCAATGCATATACAATTCTAATTTTCTTTTGAATTCACATATTGTTGATAAATCAGAGTATCCGGATTAATTTACGCGTGCCTCAACTAATTTTTGGAGAACAACTATCATCGTTTACTAGTAGGGATTTCAATTAAAATAAGTAAATCCCTATATAGGCTCACCCTATAAGAATTGATAACATCCAGGAGGTTTCGAACTTGAAACCTTAGGATGAAACAAATTTTTAACTTTCAAGTTTCGGCCACCGAACTAACCCGTTTAGGATTTATGAATTCACATATTTGAGCAACGAGATAATATTCCCTCCACTCTTAATTGATACCCACTACAAAATTCGTGTCACTTTTTGAATAAATAAAAAATATATATATAACTTCTTGGTTTTTTTGCACTAGATTTATGAAGAACTTAGTTAAGATCTTTAATTTAGTGTGAAAATTGGAGATTCGTAAATAAAATATAATCTTCGTTTGCACCCCACTCGAATATTCATTTTCCTAGCTTCTTAAGGGGCATTTTCGTCATTTTTTATCTATTTTCATCTCCCCAAGTAAAACAAAATTAAGCATTAATTTAATGCATTTAACACACACCGCTAAGAATTTAGTCCAAACGAGAGCTAGACTAAATTAAGTTCTACAAGGGACTTCACAATCTAATAACGTCAGACCCAATATTAGGACGTAAAGCCGATGAATCCTTCTTGACAACTTGACTCCTAGTTTTAGTTGGCTGGCCTCCTACCAATGAACGATAGAATTAGTCCTTTAAAAATCAATCGAGATATACGAAAACTAGCTCGAACACTCTCAGTTATCAAAAAAAACTTGACTCTTACTCCGTGGAGGGGGACATTTACTACTATATAAAAAGCAAAGTGATGAAAGAATATTATTTATATGCGTTGAATCCAGGGGTAAGTTTTTTGGGATTATATGAGCTTTACCTAACTCTCACTCACACTCATAATTATTGAAGAAAAGTGTACTATATAATATGCACATATAACAACTTAAAAGTAATATTACTATTGCACATTTGGGTATCGTATGTTGTGATATTTTAGGTGAACTAATCACGTTATAACATTCTGTTGTACGATGTGCAAAACAGAGTTCTTGTATTCTACTTATGTGGGTGAGTCATTTATTAGAGACAACACGTGCATTGTGGAACTACACCCACTATAGGAGAAGTGTGATCCGACGTCGTATATGTACGTATCTTTTTTGTAAGGCAAAAATCTTATCAATTCGATCGCATATAAAATTCTAATTTTCTTGCAAATTCTAATATTTGAGCAACAAAATATATAATCTTCCCTCCATTCTTGATAGACACCCACTACAAAATAAATTTTGTTTGAAAAAATAACACAATTTTTAGAAACCGAGAGAGTCGTAACAAAAAATATCTTATTTATAAACCCCAAAAAATATCTTAAGAAGTTTACTCCCTTCTAAGGCTTCAGGTTCTAAACTTTTCAGGTATTATCAACTGGGACCCCTATTACTGAACGATAAGATTGGTATATATTCCAAAAATTAGCTGAGATTCGCGTAAATTAATACGAATTTCTGAATTATTCAAAAAAATTTAGTTATACATACAATTACACGCACTTATAATATTTTGTGAGATCTACTTGTCATAGTGTGTAAGTAAATTAAAGTAGTGCCAACGGAGTGGTATTATTTTATATATAGAGAGGGGGGGGGGGGGGGGGGGGGGGAGAGAGAGAGAGAATGTGTGTATTCTCCACCAATTGTTCCCCTTGTGTGTGTATATATATATATAGAGGGAGAGAGAGTGAGAGTGTTCTCTTCTCCACCAATTGTTCCCCTTGTGTGTGTGTATATATATATATATATATATAGAGAGAGAGAGAGAGAGTGTGTGTGTATGTGTGTTCTCTTCACCACCAATTGTTCCCCTTGTTAATTAGTTCTCCATCGTAAATTGGTTGTGTATAAGTCAACAAGTCGGCCATCACTTTATCTGATCAGCAAAAGGAAATAAAAATAAAAAAAAATCATACTCCAATAGTGAATATGACTCAATTATATATTAGTCCTCATCTACCGTCCAAAGCATAAAAAAATACTTCTTTTGTTTCTAGATGTTTTTTTTACAACTCAGAATATTCAAATTAGTTTACATACACTTTACCTAACTTCTAAGAGACCAATTACATCGTCCATTAACGATTGTTCCAAGTAAACCAAAGAAAAATCATGTATATATGAACTAACCTTATAAGAATTAATAGTACCCGAGATATTTCAAACTTTCGACCTTAAAAAAAAACACCCAAGTGATTTCAAAGTTAAGCGCTTAATATAAAACAAACTTCTAAATCTTAAGACTTGACTACCAAGCTAATCTCCATGGTTTTCTTCTATTAGTCTTGAACCCTTTTGGGGATTTCAAATATCTAAAGAGACGTGTAATCACTACACTTAATTAAGACAAGGGCGGAACTAGACTGGCAAGCCTAGGTCCGCCAAAAAATTTAAAAAAATCTACAACCTAAGTATAAATTTTGAAAATGTTACAAAAATTATATTTCACAAAAAATTGTCAACTTTTTGTAGATTATTAGTTTGTCTCGATGAAAGGTTTCACAAAAAATTTTAAGTAATGGGTCAAATTTTTTAAAAAATTCAAAAAAGACAAATATAATGCAAAACATGGTACGAACCAATAATTTACAAAACATTTGAGGCATAATTTTTACTTTTAGACATAATTTTATAATTTTTAAATTCATACGAACCAATAATTTACAAAACATTTGAGGCAAAAACAACAAATATGAAAAAATTTAAATAAAGACAAAATGTAATTAAAAATAAATAAGTTAGGCCAAATTGACTGTTGTTGCTGCAATGATAATTTATGATGAGGAAGATGGGATGGTGCTTCCTCCAACGTTGGTTTCCACATTTATTCTGACACTTTACAAGTCTGTAGTGTTAGATGTGAGGCTGAGCATTCGAAAGAGAGTTTTGATGGATGTTCAAATGACGAGATGAACGGTCAAGGGTTTGACATCACTTGATGGATACAAAGTTCAGAGTTATATATATAATATATCGCGACTCTATCTCGTATAATGATTTTTAAACGCACTCTTAAAATTATTTTGAGCCCTTCCCGATATTGTTTTGAACTGATTTTTCGCAGGTACCCTTAAAAATATGTTTTAAACACATTGAACGGTGTAGGTCATTAAAATTTGATCAGAAAATGAGATATTCATATTTTAATAAAATGAGAAATCTCTCATGAAGGGAATTGTTATGTATATAATATATGTCTGGGTGCATGCGCGCGTGCTGTTAATATGACATGTTCCCAGACCATGTCCATCAGGCTTCCCTAGATTATTTATTATTTTTTTGTCTTTATCTAAATTTTTTTGTATTTTCTTATTTTGACCTCAATAATTTGTGAAATATTAATCCTTCTTGATGAAAAGAATCTAAATAATATAAAATTATATCCAAAAGTTAAACAAATGTTACTAAAGACGATGAATAAGTTCAAAAAATTATTTTTTCAATTATTTTTGTCTTTTCTAAACTTTTTATAAATTTGGTCAATTTTTTATAACCTTTTTGCTATTGTCAAGAATAACTAATAATTCATAAAAAAATAACAAAAAATAAAAAATTATAAAAATATTCACGATAAAAAAAAATAATTAAATAATTTAGTCGATCAAATAAAAAATTCAAATTGAACAACTTGCTGCTACAAAGCCTGCAATGTTCACTTATGATGAGGCAGATGGGATGGTGCTTCCTCCAACGTTGGTTTTTCCACATTTATTGTCACACTTCAACAGTTTTGCTGTAGTGTCAGATGCGGATAGGGGTGAAAGTTTAACTCGAAAAATCGAACTAAATCGATAAATTAAATTAAACCGATAGTTTGGTCCGATTTTTTAATTTAATTGGTCCGGTTCGATCCGGTTTGAGATTTTTAAAAAAATTCGGTTCGATTTTCGATTTTAGTCATTTAGAAACCAAACTGAACCGGACCAAACTGGTTTTTATTCTAAACCCTAAAAAATATAAAAACCTAGATTGATATATGTTTTTTTAAGTTTCAAACTAATTTTTTTTACTTTGATTTTATACGGGATTTTAATTTTGCTATGATTTATAATTTTGTATATTAACTTTATTAGGCTTTAGTTTTTTTGAAAAATTTTTTTAACTTGGGCTTAGGCCTAATCAAATTGAAAACTGGTATTAAAATACAAATCAATTCGGACTTTATCCATTTGGCAAGAACTTCTTAATTTTTTAGAATTTTTTTAATTTTGAATACAAGTCCAACCAAACCAAAACCGAAAAAACCAAACCGAACCAAACCGAAATGGTTCAATTCGGTTTCGGTTTACAAAACCTCAAATCTAAATTACCAGTTTGGTCCGAGTTTCTCGGCCAAACCGGATCAATTTCACCCCTAAATGTGGAGCTGAACATTTATAAAAGACAATAAACAGTCAAGGGTTCTACATAATAAAAAGTTTAGAGTTTTATATAATATATCACTTACGATTCCATCTTATACAATGATTTTTAAAATTATGAGAACATCAAAGTATAATGAAATTTTACAGTTAAATGTGTTCGTTCTGTAACAATACAGAGACAAACAACAGACCAAAAAAGAATATTATGAAATTTAAACGGTCAAACCGAACAATATTATCATACAAAACGAGAACGAGACACAGTAATCATTGATTTGCTTTTACACGTTTATGGTGTGGAACTGATATTGGTGCGGTACCTAACATGAAATGACATATATCATCCACTTGCACGCCAGAACATAAAGTATTGTGTCTCACTAACATATACTACCAATTAAATAACATAACAATCATTATAATTTGCTATTTTTCATCGATTTTTGTGCTTTATTAGTTTATCTCGATTAAAAAATATAAACAGTACAAAAATTATTCAAAAGCTAAAAAAAATTGACTTATTTTTTTTATCTTTTCTAAATTTTTTAATTTTTGAATATAATTTTTTATATTTATAAAATTTCTTATTGAGATGGACCAACAACCAATATAAAATTAATACAAAATAAAAATAATAAATAGACAACAATTTAATAATTATAATGGTCTAACCAGACCGGTTAACGTAGTGGTACAAATGTGTGTATAAATTAGGTGGTCGTGTAGCACTACTCTGCACAACCTTTTATAGGAGGTTTTATAAATATGACAGTTGTCAAAAGTCTATTGGCTGATAGCAAGAAAGTAAAGAAGTCCTATCAAGTACATATGACTACGTACATTTCGGGCCAATAATTTGGTGCATTAAAAAAAGCACCCCAACATGTTCTCCACCTAAAACTGACAAGTGTTAAACAGACACTTGTATATTGCCTGTCCAGTCCCGGCTGCTCGTGGGTCCTTCTAGGATTATCAGAATCGTTCATTTCATAGAACTGTTCGAAAGATTACGCATGCAAAAAAATCAACTTAATTTGGCATTATTTTGGTCGTCTATTGTTTGTCACATTATTGTGTGATGTATAATTCCCCTCCATTCCCGGCCTTTCGTGGATCCTTTCACGACCAGAATAATTCATTTTATAGAACTAGCCGAGAACATCAGGCATATAGAAAATCAACTTGATCTGACCTAACCGTTCATCATTTGTTATATTATCATCTCATACGCATATATATATATATATATATATAGACAGACACACACACACACACACACATAAGATGTATGGTTAGAAATCATTGGAGTAATAAGTTCCAGTCCATTCATCCTGATCTCGGCCTCTTGTGGTTCATTATTATCTAGTAACTTGTGGACCCTCTTTAGTTATTTATAATATTATCTTTTGTCTTTTCAAAAAAAAAAATCTAGTAACTTGTTAAAAAATATTTGCAAAAAATATGTTTTTAAATTCTCATTTACAGATTAGATAATTTTTTTAGAGCGGATAAACAATCTTTTATGAACATATTTCGAATCTACAATTATGATTTCATAGTTCATCTAAAAGGTCCAATAATTGAAAAGATCTCTACACGATTCACTTGATTTGGATGAACGTAAATGTGACGAATCTCATTTTCTTTTAACAAATTGACATTTTAATTTTAAAAATTTATATCTTATATACTTTACGGAACAAAATGCAATACATTTATGTATGCTTTGACAACAATTGGTCATACATCAACAGTATACTTTCATCGGTCGGTAACATGTCATGTCATTGTTAGAAATAGTGTATTCACATTATTTATTTATTTTGATGATGCCAAGATTAAAAATGAAAATTATATATAAACAAATTGATGTATGGAAAGTTGGTACTCACACGTAAGAATCTAGATCATAGTCTAAACGTACCATGACCATGGAACAATCATCGAACGATATCCGTGTTGAAATTACTATTAGATTTATGATGATCATGTTTGATGTTGTTTTGGTTGAGCAAAGCACAGGTATTCTAAAGCCCCAGGGTGCGGTTGACCGGCCACTGTCTGCGGTCAACCGGGCTATGCGGTCGACCGGGGCCAACAGGCGGTTGACCGGACCAGGCGGTCGACGGGGGCCAACAGGCGGTTGACCGGACCAGGCGGTCGACCGGGACCATCGTGCGGTCGACCGGTCGCAGTCTTGTGCGGAAAAATGCAGATTCGAGCTTCGCAAAGATTTGATTGATGATATCTTTCCCTAAATAGCTCAAACGGTCGATTAAGAGAGTTTTGGAAGGTTGGAAGATCGTGCAAACCATTTTGGAAATCAAGAGGCTCCTCCAAGATTCGGATTTTGCGTATTAGGGTTTATATAACCCTCTTGGCCGCATTTACAGAAAAATTCGCATTTTACATAGCTCAACTGCATAATCAAGTTACTCTCTACCATTGAATCAACAACTCTCATGTGGCTACACATTGTATTGATTTTTGGAGTGAGTTTCTTTGAGAGAATGAGCGAGATAAGCTAGCAAAGTTCATTCTTCTTGTTCTTCTCCTCTCTGTACGAATTGTGTGAGACCTTGTGTGAAGTCTCCATCATTAATCTTGTATCGCTGATGTATGTGTGAGGTTTGCGGAGTACAAACCTTGGGGAATCGAATCTGGGAATAAAGATTCGGCGGTTCGGTTAGCTCCTCGGGAAAGCTAACGGGAAGAAGGATTGTAAGGGTTTGTGCGACACCCAAAGTCGTTCAGGTTTCTAGTAGATCACGTGACTCCTAGGGAGTGGACTAGGCTGGGCAGTAGACACGCTCAGACCGAACCACTATACATCGTTTGCGTACTCTCTCCCTTACTCCTTTATTTACTGTCTATCATATTGTGTTGTTTGCTGTGGCATTTAATTTAGTTTGTATTAGATTGTTTCCGCATAAGTTTTATTAGCCAATATTTTTCATAAATCCAATTCACCTCTCCTCTTGGGTTGCCACCTGGGTAACAATCATATTATGCATATGTTCTCAATGTGTGTATTTTTATCTTTGTCTTGCATGTTCTTATGCCACGGGATGCCTTTTTTTGTCCACGACAGGGCATTTGTGCCCAAACATTCTCTCTTACCGTGTCTCATCATGCTAATTTTGAAGATATGAAAAGAAGAAAAATTACTGGTGCTCTGCAATTAATGCCCCATTATTTCTCAATGGATCAAATTATTTGCAGCAAATTGCAAAAAGTAGTTCTATCATTGATTGTACATTTTGAATGGTCTAAATTTGGTAAAAACTCTTCCCAATAAGAATTGCCTCTCTTCGAGAAGAAATCTTTTAACAAATCGTAAATCACTAAAAATACTTTTGAACGGATAAGACCAATTAAAATTGGTCTTTATAATACACGTGTGAACTACACAAAAGCCAATTACTTTCTCAATACATTTCAATGCTATTTACTTTGATATATCAAATTACACTAATCTCCCCTAATATTTATAACAAATACATGCTTCCTTTAGATTTTTGAAATTAGTATGACCTCGTTTACTTTTCGGATTATTATACAATTATCTCTCTTATTATTAAAATCAGTTAAATATCATTAGTTAAACTATTAAAATTTTAATTTTGTATTTTTTGACAAAATAAACTGTAATATAAATTCTATCACATACAAAATAGCCTATGTTAAAGCCAAAATCTAGACATAAGCTATTAACTAACCATATAAAATTAATTAAATATCGTTAATTAACAACCTATGTTTGAATTTTGACTTTAAAAAATTTTTACAAATCTACAATGACCTATTTTAAATGTGTTACAGTTTATTTTGTCAAAAACAAAAAAATCAAACTTAAATTGTAGTAGCTTAATTAAGGATATTTGACTGATTTTAATGGTAGGAAAAGTAATTGCGTAATAGTTTGAAAAGTATGGGAGGTTATAATAGTTTCAAAAACTTCAAAGGAAGCATTGTATTTGTTACAAACTTCAGGGAATCTCAGTGTAATTTTAACTAACGGTACGCGTTTCCTCTTGACTAGATACCACGTCAGTGGGCCCCTAATGATGTTGACTGTTTTTGGTTTTGAACCGTCCAAGGTTGTGCTGAGTCACACATGATAAGGCTGTGGACCCCATATAGATAGATAAATATCCTAAAAAATGACACAGAGAGAGAGAGAGAGAGAGAGGAGAGAGAGTTGAGCACAGCTCTGCCATGCAAGTTGGCATTCAAAGGAAGCAAGCGATAATCTCTCTGTCTCTCTCTCTCTCTCCTCTCTCTATATAGGATAACTTGGTGTATATGGATCCATAGGTGTACGTAATCCCCTTAAATTATAATAATAATTTATTAATGTGTGGATTAGGTATAAAATACTAATTCTGAAAGTTCAGATTTTCAGGGAAGGACACAAATCTTCCAAATTCTCAGGGAAGGACTCTCCGGCCACTATAAATACAGATCTTCCCCAAAACCCTAATGACAACGATACCTCTATTATTACTACCCATTTTTCTTCTCTCTCTCTCCTCCCCCTCTTTACCAGTTTTGTGAGAGACTGGAATTTCGATTCAGGATGACTATCCTCATCGATCAACCTGAGTTTGGTAATTTTCATTTTTTCTGTAATTTTTCCTAAATTTATACTATTTTTATACATCATATCCTCTATCAGATCTGTTCTTCTTTTTTTCGACACCCAATAGGATTTAAATTTATATGTTGTTTTGGAATTATAATTATTAATTTTAAACAGGATTTGAGGCTGAGGAGAAGGAGATCCCACAGAACGAAAATGAATTGGTTTTGGATGGTGGGTTTTTGATGCCGGAGACCAATTCATTTGGCCACAACTTTAGGTTTTACTCTCTCTCTAAAGGATCATTAAATTTGAACTATAATTGTTGTTATTACTTGAATCAAACAGAGAATTGGCCCTGCAACTGCTTAACCCACAACTTTATTTGGTAAATTGAACTGAATAAAATGATGGATCTTAAATGATTTGGATATGAGTAATGAAATGGATTCATTCTGTCCGGCCCGACCCGGCCCTGATTCCTAAAAAGCCAACCTGGCCATGAGAATGAATATTTCGTTCGCATTGTTCAACTAGATAGTGATATTCTCCGTTGAAGGAAAGGTATAGACTCATCTGGATACCGAGGCTTAAACAGTCAAAAGGACTCATCTTTTATACGGGATTTTCAGCTAATGATTTTTGCTGTTTTTTCTTCTTTTTCCCACAATTGGAAGTATATACGGAGGTTTAATTTGTGTAGTCTAACTAAATGGAGAGATTCGATACTGATGCTCAATTGGGGATTCGTTCGCATTGTTCGACTAAATGGTGATATTCTCCGTTGAGGAAAAAGGCATAGACTCATCTGTATACCGAGCCTTAAACAATCAAAGGACTTGCCTTTTACACGGGATTTTCAGCAAAGTGACCATAGTTCATGATTTGTGCTGTTTTTTCTTCTTTTTCCCACAATAGGAAGTATATATTGAGGTTTTAATTTGTGTTGACTAAATGGAGACTCTTGATATTGATGCCAAATTGGGGATTTCAAGTATTGATGTAGGACGAGTTCAAATCTTTTGTACCAGAATTCTCTCATTCCCATGTTCCGGTGCATTTTGGTTGTCGGATTACGCGAAAAGCATCGGAATAGGGGTAGAGAATTTGAGGGGATGGAGGAAAACATTATATATATATACACACATATAGGCACAAAAGATCAAGAGCCATTTTAGTCCCACAGGGGGGACCAATATAGAGCCTTTTGAAATCAGTCCTTTTGTCCTCTCCTTGGCACCATTCATAGAAACCAAGTAAAACAAACAAATATGTGGATCCCACTTCATGTGAGAGTTTTGTACCTTGATTTGTTTTCTTATAAGTCAAGACTGTTCGGGTCGACTTATGCCCACATCAACTAATCTGGAGATTAATCCACCGTTTACGGACGGAACCCAATTAAAGCCAAGGTAAAATCATGTACAAACTGGCCCTATAAAAGCTTGAAGTTTCGAACCTGAGACTATAAGAGGACCCTTCAAGTCTAAAGCCTTGACCGTGAGGGCAATCCCTCGGGCTTGTGCCTTTGATGTGCTTGATCTGATGTGGACCTGTTTTTTTTGGCTACCCTCCCCCCAACTTAACAGTTCTTATTCTGCATCTGTTTTAACTTTTCATTTGCATAAATGTTCATTTTTTCTGGTTGAAATTGATCTAAATGGAAGTGCAAAAAACAGGGATTATGATGCAGAGAGCCTCAGGCAACAAGGGGTTGAGGATTTTTATCGGATCAATCACATTAATCAGACCTTCGACTTCGTAAGCACAATGAAAATCATTTCCCACTGTCGCTTAGTAACTCGTCTACCATTTTTGAGACTAATAGTCTTGAAATTATTTACAGGTGAAGAAGATGAGAGCAGAGTATGGGAAAGTGGACAAAGTTGAGATGACCATATGGGAATGCTGTGAGCTTCTCAACGATGTCGTCGACGAGAGCGATCCTGATTTGGACGAACCTCAAATCGAGCACTTGTTGCAAACAGCTGAAGCTATTAGGAAAGATTATCCCAATGAAGATTGGCTTCATTTGACTGCCCTTATCCATGGTATATATATCACTGGGACTTATAGTATATAGGACTTTTCGACGGTAGAAGCTTGAAAATTTGGTTTTAAACATCAGCCTATTATTTTATACGAATGACTGAACTTGTACGACTGAGCCGGCTACTTTAAACTCTTTTTCGCAACACGTTTTTTAAATTTTTAGAGGTACGAAGCTAGATCTCTATATGCATCTGCCATCTAGGTGTATATATATAGTCATGGATAGATATCTATGATAGAATATGGGGCCTTTAAGGACACGTAAGGGTTCGTGTGGCATAGCTCTTACAAATCGGGTCTATTTCTTCTCCCGCCTTACAGTTGAATGCAACCGTACCACCTCTTTCACACAGTGATCTATCCCGAGATTTAAAACCATTAGTACGGCTCAAGTAACCGGCCTCCAATAGTAGGTATTAGGATTTTCAGTACCTTACCTTGGTCTATTTGGGTTTTCTAGATCTTGGGAAGGTTCTTCTTCTTCCTTGCTTTGGGGAGCTTCCTCAATGGGCTGTTGTAGGTAAGTACCATGTTTCTTGTACTATGAAACATTTTTGTCTTTATAGAATATCCTCTGGTACCTGATTTCCAATTTAGGGTACTTATCAATTTTTTGCCGTTATAGGCGATACATTCCCGGTCGGATGTGCTTTCGATGAGTCAATTGTCCATCACAAGGTCAGTCGCTCGCAACCCGCGATTAGAATTCGAGAAAACATATAAGTTTTTGGTATAATTTTGGCTTTTTTCAATGCAGTACTTCAAAATAAATCCGGATTACGACAATCCTGCTTACAACACCAAATTTGGAGTTTATGCCGAGGGATGTGGACTCAACAATGTCATGATGTCATGGGGGCATGATGACTACATGTATTTGGTACTTTTTCAAGCTTTTCTAAATCATGCTTATTTGATTTCAAATATTATGGGTTGTTGGAGAAATGGGAACCCACCCGTGACGTGGGCAGCACGCCTAATTCACACCATGTCGAGCCCTAGGCAAAAATCTTGACTTTCTTTTGTCTCAATTTGTAGGTGGCAAAGGAGAATAACACAACTTTACCTCCGGCCGCTCTCTTCATAATCAGATACCATTCATTCTATGGTAAGTGAAAAACTAAAATCAAACTGAATGGGAATGAGCACCGACGAAATAACAAGATGAGGTGCCCTGGGCGAACCCATTTGGGAAGAAGGATTGAAAGCCCAAAAAATGCGAAAAATCACGCAAATACTCTTTGGTAGGATCATAGCCAACGTATCTATACTTATTGGAGGTTTTTTGTTGCATAATTCAGCTTTGCATAAGTCAGGAGCGTACAAACACTTAATGAATGCGGACGACACCGAGAATCTCAAGTGGCTCCAAGTATTCAAGTAAGAATATTCCGTTCTTGATACACACACACACCCCCTAAGCTGATAAGTGATAATAAACCCGAAAAAATTATCAAACGCTTTCGTTTTTACGGTTCTTCGGTTCCTTGTGTGCAGCAAGTATGATCTGTATAGCAAGAGCAAAGTCAGAGTTGATGTGGAACAAGTCAAGCCATACTATCTTTCTCTCATTCAAAAGGTATGTTCTGCACCTCCTCTGTTTTGCCTCAAATTATTGTTTTGCGACGTAAATATTTCTCTTCGTTTTCTCTTCGATCATTTATTTATGGAAATTAATCTCAATTACCCGAACGTTGTCGTTGCAGTATTTTCCCGAGAAGCTGAAGTGGTAAGAAACTGGAGCGCTACATCAGCGAATCAGTTTGTATATTTTCATCATGAATCGAATGGCGAATCCAGTCAGTTTATACTTTCGTCGTGGATCGAATATCCGAATGATGGGTTATCGAGGAGGGTCTGGAGCATTTCTTTCAGCAGTTTTCGTTTCTACTCCATTTTTTTTTTAATTTCATGTGAAATAATATTATTATGGCTACTGTCCTTGAGGAATAAAATCGCTTCCATTCTCTCTCTTAGCTATGTTTGATTGACTAGACTAATGTTAAGGTTACATACAATTGTATGAGATATATGATCACTCTAAGCCCATATCAAACCCCAAGGGGTTGTCCGAGTGGTAGAGCAGGCGAGCTGTAAACCCAGACGTCCAGCGGTCGAAACTCGGCAGCTCCTTTGGGGCCACTGGAGGGTATGCCCGGTCGTTAACTCCAGGGCCCCGAGGACTAGTCGGCATTAGGTGGGGGACCCAACCACGCTACCCGTACGTGGTCCCAAGCCGGCCGGATACCTCGGTTATCAAAAAAAAAAAACTCTAAGCCCATATCGGAGATGTGTAAAGAAGGTCGAAAATCAGGCAGTTGAAATTGTTAGGAACCAGAAATTTACACGCATTTAGAGACAAAAGTTACGTGGTTAGGGCTTCAAACACTCAATTAAGGAAAGAAGAATCCTATATGAGTGTGTGTGCGGATTCGTCAATCCTTCTACCCGGAAATGATCAATTCACACGGCTTGCTCAAAACATGAGGAGTAGCCGAGCCTTGGTTGTCCTTCGGCCCAACCCATTTTTGAAGCGAAAAAAATTATTGAGTTTTTTGGAAGATTGTTGTAAGGACATTGTGGAGTCTGAATTCCAAGATGAACTTCTGTCAATTATATTTGATTGTATTCCTCTCATGGATTACAAAACAGCACACGTTTCGTTAGTGCCGACCGGCCGTAGATAGTCGGGGGACACTCCGATATTTAAGTTAGTTCCAAAAGTAGGGATGAAATCAAGTGAAAAGTTCTGAGTGAGTGTTTTCGCGTACCTAAACATAGAGTGCTTTTGAACTATTTATAGATAGGTTTGTCAAAGCGCGCACACAATGACGACGAGAATGTCGCGTCATGGGCAGTCTAATTTAGCGCATCCGCCACGTGCCCCACGCCCGCACATCACAACCGCCAATATGGCACGTCTGATAAAGATGGGTTCCCCACGACCTAACTAATAACTGCCCACTTTGGAGCATCACGTTTCGCTCAACCCGTGCCGAGCGCCATGCCCACTATGGAGTGGCAAAGCGAACGTCCTTGGAGATTTTTTTTTACGTGTGCCTCCCCCTTGTACCAACCGTACCAACAGGCTCGGTCCAAACGGTAATCGTGCACCCAAATGGCCTATGTCACGCCATGCAAACTCGTCAATCCTTCCAACTAGCAAGGATCGATTCACAAGGCCTGCTCAATACAGATGAAGAATAGCCAAGCCTTATCAGTCCTTCGGCCCAACCCATATATGAAGCGAACCAGGCCGAATATGTATACGCACGCTGTAAGTCCAGGTCCTTGCAAGTAAATGGATGAGTCCCAATGTTCTGAATACCGGATCGGTTTAGATATCGGTTTTCCTACTGGTACGGTACGTACCGGTACCGGTCATGTACCGGGTACCGTATCGGGCAATGTTCTGAATACCGGATCGGTTTGCGTACCGGTTTTCCTACTGATACGGTACGTACCGGTACCGGTCATGTACCGGATACCGTATCGGATTTATCGCAACTATCAATATATATATAAATTATAGAGAGAAAGCCAAAAAAAAATAATTTTTTTCGCAATTTTTAAAAAAAAAAAAAATAAATCCGGTACCGGCCGGATACCGGGCCGGTATCCGGCCGATACGGCCGGTATCCGACCGGTACGGCCGGTATCCGGCCGGTACCGGCCGGTATTGAGAACGGTACGGTACTAGAGGTACTTGGTACCGTTTTTTTTGCCAAAACGGTACGTACCGGCCGGTACCGGCCGGTACGGTACGGTATTAATAACTTTGGTATCGGGTTTATCGCAATTATCAATATATATAAAAATTATAGAGAGAAAGTCTAAAAAAATTAATTTTTTCCGCAATTCTTAAAAAAACAAAAAACAAATCCGGTACCGGCCGGTATTAGCCGGTACGGCCGGTATCCGGCCGGTATTGAGAACGGTACGATACTAGAGGTACTTGGTACCGTTTTTTCGCCAAAACGGTACGTACCGGCCGGTACGGTACGGTATCTATAACCTTGGATGACTGCAAAGACCCTTGAAGCATTGGTGCAAGAGCACTAAATGATCTCCCAATCAAAAAAACATTGATTACTTTCAACTAACCATGATGTGTGGGGCTAGTCTTTCAAACACGGCATTAACTTTTGCCCTTGGAATCAAAGGGCATTAAAGTATTGGGAGACTTGACCATGAACAATGTAATTTGTTGGGTCGTTTTGGCGCATAAAATACTGATTGAAAAATTATTTGGTTAGTGAAGAATTGTTCGGGCAGTATTTTACGTGTCAAAACGACATCGTTTTGACACACAACATGTCGTTTTGACATGCAGCACTTCTTGTTGTGCCCTGATGGCCGTTTAGTGTAGACCTTGTTCTAAGAAGTTGCCAATGCAAGACTAGGAAGAAGCACAAAGTAAAGTAGCAAATGCACGAGATAATATAATAATTAATAGTACTATATATTGCTTGACCATGACCAAGGAATAGTGTAGTTGTTAGTTTTGGCTATTTTATCCCAAGAGAGCATAACCGAGTGCGAACGTGTTAGAAAATATTTTACTTGTAATTATTTTTTTTAAATTTATTTAAAAGTTGAAAAGCCAAAACTACCATGGGTTGTGTTATCTACTCTCATACCTTAACGGGGAGGACTTTTTCGAAATTAGAAAATAAGAAATCGAAGAACAAGAACGAATAATATTTAATCGAATACTAATCAACGACGTTCGAATGCTCTTTTTAAATTTTAATTCCTTCGAAATTATTGACAGAAGAATTTGAAAAATTTTAAAAATTATGACCAATAGTTAAAAAAATTCACCAAAGGGAAAAATAATTCAAAACAGGCAGATGTTTTTAGTCTTTTTTGAACTTTTTAAATTTTAGTTCGTACTTTTTTTAATTTTTTAAAATCCCGTGTCGAGACGAACCAATAATATCTACAATAATTCGACGGAGACTCGAACCGATGGAAAGTCATTCTTTAAAATATTTGATTGGTGAGATAAGCCTTTGTTGACTTGTTTCTTACCCCACAATTGGACTTCCTGTTCAAACAACGCGTAGAAGAAATCACCGAATTTTTTACCAAAATGCCCTCACCAAACTCTATAAATATGCTTCAATAGAAATATATTCAATCATCTGTACTCAACAAAATCTACTAGATTTTGAAAGAAAATACACTATAAGCAATGGCAAGTTTCTCCCTAAGGTCTTTTCTACTTGCTTTGTTCCTCCTCGCCATCGTTCTATCTCCATCGCTACCTTGTGATGCAGCTAAACCGAACCCTTCAGGTAAAACGTCCTTACGATGATCAATAACTCAATTTTATGTTGTTGTTGTTGTTTTTCGAGATAATATCAATCGCCCGATGTTTTTATTTTATGGGTTCGTGTTAGATTTTGGGTGATAATTTTATGTCTTTTTCTGGTGCAGATTCTAGGAACAAACCTTATTGTCCAGCATGCAATTGTTGCAAGGGCACACCACCACCACCGTGCTGCTATTGTGCATGCTCTGTGACAACCAGTCAACCCGATAACGCGGCGCCGTGAAATGAGAGATGGTTGTTTTGAAATTAAAATCATATAAAAATAAAGTTGTTCGATTCGATATTAGAATCATATAATACGAAAGGAAGAGAACAATAATCAAATAGACAAATATGTTTATGTTGACTTATAGTTATATTTGTCATCCTACATACCATGTACTTGTAACCCATAAGAGATGAAAAGTTGGTTTTTTATTTCTCTCTTTTTTATATAAAGTTTTTGTTTATTTATAGTCAGATTCTTGAGAAAATAAATTAACGAGCAAACGTTATGGCGTTCTATTATTTTTATTGTCCGTATTATTCAAATCGAAGTTCAAAAACTTAAATACTTATCAACTTTTTTGGCACCGTGAGAGATGGTTATCTTAAATTAAAATCATATAAATGTAAACAAAGAGAGGAAAAAAGAGTATTAATTAAATAAAAATAAAATTGTTCATTTCAAAATTAGAATTATAATTAAATATAACTTCTTTTTTTACGTCGACTTGTAAGACGAAAAGTTGGTTATATTTTTTTTCCTCTCCTTTTCATATGAAGGGTTTTGTTTACGATCAGTGCTACAAATATAGACTAATTAAAGTGCATATATCGAACATTAATGTGTCTGGGATCATTTGATGCACGTGAAGTTCTTATTATTTTGTGTACTTCACGCGGGGATGGTTCCGGATGCAATATTTGTATGTGAAATTGTGCACAAACTTGCTCTTTCTTTACTTATATGGTTAGATTCTCGAGAAAATAAATTAACGAGCAACCGTTACATTTCGTTATTTTTACTGTCAATAATATTCAAGTCGGTTCAGAAAATTAAAGATTTTAGTAGCAGTATTCTATTGCAATCTGAAACCATTTGGAAATCAATTTTATTTTTATTTTTATTTTTAATCATTCTTTTTTCAATGATCCTATGTAAAACCCATGGCCAAACCATAACTGGGTGGGCCAAGCCCTAATACTACCTACAGAAAAAGTGAATAAAAGCCTCAAGCCCAACCAATTAACTTATGGGCCTTATATACAGATTTTATAGGTTACTAAAATTGGGCCAATTGTAGCCAAAAGCCCAATAATTTAACCATGAAAGGGGAATTTATGTTTTCACAAGCAGTTCAAATGAGCAGTGTCGAAACTTTTTTTCAATAAATATTCGAATTGTAACCGATTTTTTCTCTCAAACCATAATCGAAATATTTTCCGTAGATACAGTTATGGAGCAAACAAATAAATATCCGCTCGGTTACGGTTCAGATATGGTTATTATTAAATATCCAAAAATAACCAAATGGATATCCGTAACCGAACCGAATCGAACCGTGTGTGCGTATATATATAACATAAAACTAAAACTAAAACTAACCTAATGCTAATACAGTTTTTTTTTATTTGGTTCAATTGCATAGATATGAATTATGTAAATAGAAAATCTATGTCAAATTAGAAAATCTATGTCAAATTAGAAATAAAGTTGATTTTTCTTACATTTTTTATCATTTCTATTATTTTATTTTGGGATTGTATTATTGTTGGTTTGGTTTGTACCAGTTGGTGAATTCCTTTTAATAATGATATAATATGTAATACGTAATGTGTTATCTATGAGTCTGGTTTGTTGCCACAATATGATTAGTAATTTATTTTTCAAATATGAATAGGAATTCATTTTTAAAAAAATTGCATTCAGATTGGATCGGGGCGGATTCGGATCGGATTCAAAAAAATTACTGATATCCATTCAGTTCAGGTATTAACTAATATCCGATGGATACGATTATGGTTTACCGATTTGATTAGTCAATCCCGAATCGAAAGCAGCGAACTCGATGGCATTTCCCTCCAATGGCTAGGCGCTAGTCCAGTACGGAAGGCAAAGTCAGAACTCCTCAACTCAAGGGACGACCCAAAGGCTCAATGGATTGTTTTCTTATCTATCCGGGGTCTTTTGAATGAAATCCACTATGGGGAGGGCTACAAAGAAAGATCTTCCTTTATAACCGCTATAGCAGCTCATTTTCTTGCATGTCGTAGAAGGAGATAACAGATGGAGCCAACGACCCACTAAGACTAAGGTATCTACAACTACATCCCCGAGCGGCAGTCAAACGGGGGCGTGAATGTGAGATGCCAGCGGAATGATCGGCCGGACAGAGGCTAGGGGTCCTTCCTTCCTTCCCACCGCGTCCTTCCTTGTGTGTCGGAGATATAAAGCGAGTGCACCGGAAAAGAACGGGAACTGGGTGGATCCATTCTATGGCGAAGCATCTGAAGCATAACTGCACACTCATACGATCTTTGCCGAAAGATAGGAGCATTCGGTGGAACCGGTGAACTACACTTGCTTCTGGATAGATGTGTGGGACAGAGGGCTCGTGGTACTTACTGCCCGCCCTTCCCCCTCTGCTTTGAGAACCAGATATCGGATAGGTTACGATTATCGATTAGTGTTTGGATAACAGATAGCGGATACAGATAACTTAATATCCGATCTGATTCAGTCCGTTGTCATTCCTACTACCAAGAAGTGCATATAGTGATATAGATTCTGTATAGTAGAAATAAAAGTAATTTATCTCGTACCGTACCAATTGCCACTGATCAATACGTAATATTGTACTGAAAATTTAACGGTGCCGGCCCACTTTTTGTACCGTTCTGACCATTTTTCCGGCTTGCTCCAATATATTCCGATCCGTTCTCACATATTCCGCCATATTCAGATCGGTACCCTACTATATAGTCTTTCTTGACGTACTAGAAACACACACACACAAAAAAAACTGACAGAAAGTCACTCTCTCCACCCCACGCTTTATTGATGTTCAAGGACTTCTAATTAGTACTTGTTTCCTTTTCCTATTAGCCTGCAGATTTATGTGTGTGTGTATATACACAGAGTATATATTGGTGGAATTTATTTAAGTTTTAAAATCTTTTTAATAAGTTTATTTAAAGAGACATTATTTGAATTAATGTCTCTTTATTTAAAGTTGTTTCATTAAGAATTGTGTCCTCTTGAAAATACACCATTAAAGCCTATATAAGCAGAACATGCTTCCTATTTCTACTGGGCTAAGGATGTGTTCGTTTAAAGGTTTGGGAAATTTTTTCTTAAACAAGTTTCTAAAATAAGTTTCTTAAACATTTTTACTTTTTTTCTAAATAACTTTATCCTTCTATAAAAAAAAAAAAAGTATTTCTGAAACACTTTTTTTTCTAAACAAGTTTCTGAAACGCCTATATCAAACAACATTTCAGAGTTTTTTTTCAAATATTGTTTGAGAAACACCCTTAAACGAACACACCCGGGACCAAGTATAAAAGCTCCGCTATATACACACACACACTCACAGAAAGCCCACGGTTTTATGAGTTTGTTCTGATTGATTTCTGAGAAGTAAGATGATGGACATTAATGGTTCTGGAATCAGATTTCTTCCTCACGACTTGTTGGTTGATGTTCTTACAAAAGTTGCCTCATCTTCCTTCACTGATCTCCTCAATACCAAACTATGGTTAATCTCTTTCTCTTTTTTTTTTCTTTTCTTTTCTTAAAGATAATCGAACAGCCAAAAGCAACTACTAATATTACAGCAGACGCTAAAACTACAACCTGAAGAAACTGATAATTCTCTCGGAATCACAGCCGAGAGGTCTCTCCGGGACCAAACTCCCGATCACCCTATACTTTGAGAACATCTCTGCCGGGCGCGAATCCTGGCCACGATCATCTTCGGACTTTTCGGAGAAAGGGAAAATTGGCCTAAATTTCACAAAGAATTCATCCTTTGTGAGTCGTGATTTGTGGCAGATTCTTGTCAAAAAAAGTGGATTTGGGCAGAAACAACTACACCCATCACTTCCCATGGAGTTGGAGAAATTCAGACACTGCAAATTGGATGAATTAAAGCAGGAATATGTAGAGAGAGAGAGAGAGAGAGAGAGAGGAGGGAGGGAGGGAAAGAAATCAAACTTTTCTGGCGATTAACAAATAGCTTCCAAATATGACAGCATGCAAATTTCACAATCCAAATTACTGGGTTAAAAGATTTAAAGAGTTTCTATGAGGAAAAACATGTCATTGAGCAGACCGTCGATCCCGATCAAAGATAGTATGGCTTGACTTTTTCCACATCAACTCTGACTTTGCTCTTGCTATACAGATCATACTTGCTGCACACAAGGAATCGAAGAACCGTAAAAACGAAAGCGTTTGATAATTTTTTTTGGCCCGACAACGGTGGCGGCATGCGCAGGCGTGTGATTAAACTCACATAATGTGCGCGCTCACCCGCTCAGAAAATTTCTATATATAATCCTAAAGGCCAAGCTTTTATGAAAACTTAGGTCTTATATATACTCCCATATTCTTTTGCTACTTCCACCAATGTGGGACGAAGTTTGTTTTCCTGCATTTCCCAAAGATTATGTAAACCAAATACTTGATCTTAATTTCCTCGTGGAAATGAACACATTGGTATGCAAGACTATTCCGATGGGAGTACGGGACCCACTTAAACTGGAGCTAGCGTAAAATTTGTTAATTTCAAACCTTTTCCAACAAGTTACTATTATATCTCCGACATATCTGTATTCTTTTTATGTTAATTAATCTTTGGTTCTCATTTTGTTAAAGGTTGGATATTTCACTCACTTGAGGACGCAATTAGCACTTGAGAATTTGAGGAGAGCGTCAGAGAAACGACACGTTGAGGCCACATACGTTTACGCAATTCTCCTACTCTGTGTAGGTGGAGAATCAACGGTAAAGGGATCGAGCCTTTTAAATTCCTTGGAGAAGAAGATGAGCAGTAGTTCAAAATCAAGTGGCTCGAATACATTCCAAGAGTGCCGAGAAAAAATCCAGACCGTCCTTAAATCGATGTGGATCAAAAACCGTCTCGTTGATCGGAGAATCAGTTCGTGTCGCCATGGGAAAAACGTTGTCTGTGGGTCGGAACATGGGAAGGCCGCCGTGAAGAGGAAGAAGAAGGCGGCGTGAGCTGATAATCCTGTTAGATAAGATTGTGTCCAAGAAAGTAGGAAGTTGGTTTTGTTTAGAATAGAAATTATTAGTTATTTGTTTTCTGTTCCTAATAGCACGTGTTGTGCTTCACCAACTAATAGCAAAAAAGTAGGAGGTGCCCCACTTCATGGGATAGTGGGTTGTAGTTCATGGGATCATGGGTTCATGAGATCATGGGATCATGGGATCATGGGATCATGGGTTGTAGGTTTGTTTTAGCATGTGTTTTTTGTTTCCTATAAATTAGAAGTAAGGCAATGGAAAAGCTGTGAGATTACAGCACCAAAATTTGTTATCTTATTCTTTCTCTGTCAGATTGTTTTCTTTATCTCCAACAATTGGTATCAGAGCGGTTATTGTATGCCCAAATATCCCCGGTTCAGCACCATGTCCATTGTCACCGGAGGAGAAGGTTCTCAAGTCGGCGGCGGCGAGCGGGATACACTTCGATATGTGTATCCGCAGCTTACCACGTCGAATTACACTTGCTGGAAGATTCGAGTCAAGGCAATGATGGAGGACCAGGAGGTCTGGGAGGCGATCGAGCCAGCGGCCGGGGAGGCCGTCAATGTCAAGAAGGATAAGAAGGCGAAATCGCATCTAATCCAGTGTCTGCCAGAAGATCTTCTTATGCAGGTGGCGAACAAGAACACGGCGAAGGAGATTTGGGACTGCCTCAAGACGAGGTTCGTCGGCGCCGATCGCGTTAGAGATGCGCGATTACAGACGTTGAAGAGTGACTTCGATGGCATGCGCATGAAGGAGGACGAGTCTGTGGATCAGTATGCCGGGAGACTGTCGGCCATGACGGTCAGGTACAGTAGCCTGGGTGGTTCTCTGGGTGATGCTGCACTCGTAAAAAAACTGTTCGACACGGTTCCTGAGCGCTTCATCACCGTCATCGCCGGCATCGAGCAGTTCTATGATCTCTCCACCCTAGCATTTGAGGAGGTAGTGGGCCGACTCAAAGCGTTCGAGGAGCGAACACGTCGTCCTACGGGAGGCGCGACTGCCGACGGGAAGCTCCTCCTCACTCAGGCGGAGTGGGAGGCACGCAGGAAGAAGACAGTCGGGGAGGTCTCTGGCAAGAACAAGGCGCAGGACGCAGGTACTCGTGGCCGAGGGCGCGGCCGCGGCGGGCGCTCCGGTGGGCGTGGGAACTCAACGGGGAAGGAAGTGACAGGTGGTGGCTCACGGGATTACAGCAATATTCAGTGTTTTAATTGCCGTAATTTCGGCCATTTCGCCAACCAGTGCAAGGAGCCGAGGAAGGTAGAAGAGGCACACCATGCCCGCACGGATACGATGGAGCAAGCACTTTTGCTCGCGGTGTCGGAGGAGCTGACGCCGCTCGAGCAGGTGGAAGAGAAGCAGCCGGAGATCTTGTTACTGGTGGAGGACAATGTTTTTCCCGAATTGTACCTAACGGGAAAAGACATAACCACCGGGAGCACATGGTATCTTGATAACGGGGCTAGCAACCACATGTCCGGCGACCGGGAGAATTTCCAGGAGCTGGATGAAGCAATCACCGGTAAGGTGAGATTCGGTGACGGGTCTACTGTGCAGATTATGGGAAAGGGCTCAATTTTGTTTGAGTGTAAGAATGGAGATCAGTGGGCTCTCAAAGATGTCTACTATATTCCAAGGCTGTGTAGCAATCTCATAAGCCTTGGACAAATGACTGAGGTCGGCTACCGTGTGGTGCTGGACGGAGGCAAGCTGGAGGTGTTGGAGAAATCGACGGGGCAGTTGCTCATGAAGGTGCCTCGGTCTTCAAACAGGCTGTACCATATTGAGTTGACAAGGGCGAGTCCGGTTTGCTTGCTCACAAAGATGGAGGATCCGGCATGGCTATGGCATGGTCGTCTCGGTCATGTCAACTTCAAGGCTTTGAAATTTCTCGTTGACAAGAACATGGTGGCAGGAGTGCCATTAATCACGCATCCGAACCAATTATGCCACGGATGCTTGGTGGGAAAACAAACGCGGGGAGCATTCCCGCAAAAGACGCCGCACCGGGCAAAGGAGTGTCTAGAGCTGGTTCATGTCGACCTTTGTGGGCCAATTACCCCATCGACAAGTGGAGGTAATAAGTACTTTATGTTATTCGTTGATGATTATTCGAGATGGATACATGTGTGTTTTTTGAAGAATAAGGACGAAGCATGTGCGGAATTTGTGAAGTTCAAGGCCTTAGTTGAAAATTGTCGTGGACAACGTATCAAAACGCTGCGGTCCGATCGCGACGGGGAGTTCCTAAATAAAGCATTTACTGGAGTGTGCGAGGAAGCAGGTATACGGCGACAACTCACAGCGCCCTACACGCCACAGCAAAACGGTGTTGTCGAGCGCAAAAACAGGACCGTGGTTGGGATGGCACGATCCATGTTGAAAAGCATGAAGGTTCCGGGCGAGCTCTGGGGAGAAGCAGTTAGGCATGCGGTTTATCTTTTGAACCGTTTGCCAACGAAGGCAATGGGGGAGAGAACTCCATTTAAAGCTTGGACAGGGAAGAAGCCACACTTGGGACACCTGCGAGTATTCGGTTGTTTGGCTCATGCGAAGGTGACAACTCCACACCTGAAGAAGCTTGACGACCGGAGTCAGCAGTTGGTGTATCTCGGCGTGGAGGATGGGTGCAAGGCACATCGTCTGCTCGATCCTCGCCGGGGTAAAGTAATTGTAAGTCGTGATGTGAAATTTGAAGAAAATGTACCATGGCAGTGGGATGATGGCGCAGATGTGTGGGGATCAGCGGAGTTCCATGAAGAAGGAGGAGTTGGAGCTGTGTGGAGTACCGGAGCGGAGGCAGAGGCCGCAGGAAGCGGACCGGAAGCAGTAGCAACCGAATCCATGAGTCCGGCACAACAGCAGCAGATACCGACTCCAGGTTCACCCGAACATGGTTCAACCGAAGCCATGAGTCCGGCTCAACTACCACTGACTCCAGCTTCGGTTGAGCATGGCTTGGGGGGTGCTCCGGTAGCGCACTGGTCACCAAACGATCACCTCGACGCAACCATCGATCCAGCTCAACCACAGAGATACCGCAGCCTCGTTGATATCTACAACACAACAGTGCCAATTGAACCAAAGGATCTCGAGGAGCTGCTCCTGACTTCGGCAGAGGAACCGTCAAGTTTCGTGGAGGCCGAACAGGAGGTGTGCTGGCGCAAGGCGATGTTGGAGGAGATGGACTCCATCATCAAGAACAATACATGGGAATTGGTTGATGCACCGGCTGGACATCGCCCAATTGGTCTCAAGTGGGTTTTCAAGGTGAAGCGAGATGAACGTGGTGCAATTGTCAAACACAAGGCTCGCTTAGTTGCAAAGGGGTATGTTCAGAAGCAGGGCATCGATTTTGAGGAAGTGTTTGCGCCTGTGGCTCGTCTTGAATCCGTGCGACTCTTGATTGCAATGGCGGCTCACGAGGGGTGGGCTATGCATCACATGGATGTTAAATCTGCTTTTCTCAACGGTGAACTGAATGAGGAGGTCTATGTAGCGCAGCCTCCTGGTTTTGTTGTTGCCGGGCAGGAGCACAAGGTACTGCGGCTCCGGAAGGCTTTGTATGGACTACGACAGGCTCCAAGGGCGTGGAACGCCAAACTGGATGCGAGTTTGGTAACCTTGGGTTTTAGGCGGAGTACGGCGGAACATGGCATATACACGCGGGGCTCTGGGACAGGATTGTTGCTTGTAGGTGTCTACGTTGACGACCTTGTTATCACAGGAGCAGATAAGGGTGCCATCGACACGTTCAAGCAGGAGATGAAGAATTTGTTCTGTATGAGTGATCTGGGGCTCTTGTCATACTATCTCGGCATTGAAGTGTTTCAGGGGTTGGACGGTATCGGTATCAAGCAAGCGGCGTATGCAGAAAAGTTACTGGACCGAAGTGGCATGAAAGAGTGCAATCCGTGCCATGTCCCCATGGAGGCGCGTCTCAAGTTGTCCAAGTCCAGTACAACTCCGCTCGTTGATGCCATCGAGTACCGGAGTATTGTTGGTTGCCTTCGGTATTTGGTGCATACTCGCCCCGACTTGGCGTACTCTGTTGGCTATGTGAGCAGATTTATGCAGGAACCGCATGAGGAGCATTTTGCAGCGGTGAAGCACATCCTCCGTTACATCGCAGGGACACGTTCGCTTGGATGTTTTTATGGGAGAAAGAAGAAGGAAAGTCAGGCTACTCTAACTGGGTTCAGTGATAGTGACATGGCCGGTGATCCAGAAGACCGTAAGAGCACAACGGGGGTGTTGTTTTGCTTCGGTCTTGCCCCTATCACATGGCAGAGTCAAAAGCAGAAAGTGGTGGCTCTTTCATCTTGTGAGGCAGAGTATATTGCAGCTACAACTGCAGCATGTCAAGGTGTGTGGTTGTCTCGGCTACTCAGTGATCTCATCAACAAGGAGCCCAAGGCTGTCATGCTCAACATTGACAACAAGTCCGCAATTGCTCTTTGCAAAAATCCGGTGTTCCACGATAGGAGCAAACATATCGAGACCAGATACCATTTCATACGGGAGTGCATTGAGGATGGCAAGATAGCAGTGGAGTACATGGATACTAATAATCAGCTAGCGGACATTCTGACCAAGGCGCTCGGTCGAGTCAAGTTTCTGGAGCTTCGTGACAAGATTGGCATGGTCGAGATCAAGTGAAGACACAAGCTTAGGGGGTGATTGTTAGATAAGATTGTGTCCAAGAAAGTAGGAAGTTGGTTTTGTTTAGAATAGAAATTATTAGTTATTTGTTTTCTGTTCCTAATAGCACGTGTTGTGCTTCACCAACTAATAGCAAAAAAGTAGGAGGTGCCCCACTTCATGGGATAGTGGGTTGTAGTTCATGGGATCATGGGTTCATGAGATCATGGGATCATGGGATCATGGGATCATGGGATCATGGGTTGTAGGTTTGTTTTAGCATGTGTTTTTTGTTTCCTATAAATTAGAAGTAAGGCAATGGAAAAGCTGTGAGATTACAGCACCAAAATTTGTTATCTTATTCTTTCTCTGTCAGATTGTTTTCTTTATCTCCAACAAATCCTGTACAACAATGCTAGGGACACAGAATATGTACAGATGTGTCCGGATCCGTCGGATGCACATGGGACCCTTAAATTATCAAGGGTCCCACGTGCATCCGACGGATCCGAATTGTGTAGAAAAATCTGTGTACATAGACTTTCCGAATCCTGTAAATGGGATAGAGAAGTGAGGCTTTTTTTGTAATTTGCTTTAGTATAAAAATAATTTTCAAACTTTAAGGTCTTTTGTGCCTTTCTATTCCTATATGTATTCAAATCAAAGTTATCAACTTTATATCGATAAGCGTACTATTTTTGTTATTAATACAGTAAATATTGGTATCTGTGTGTTTTGGCGTACAATTTTAAACTTATTGCTGCAAAATAATATGTGTTTCTCAAATGATATATTTTAACAAGAAAAATTATATTTAACACATAAAATAAAGCTTCAAAACTAAAAAATAAATTAACAATCGTAAAAGAGGATGATATTTTTTTTTGATAGGAAAAAAGAGGATGATATTAGTCTCAATTTATGTGTAATTATTCAAAAAATTATCAATTAAAAATTTAAAAAGAAATTTGTACAACCCAATATAGTTTAGAACAACTTGATACGATGGTCAGAACGGTACAAGGATGATAGGGTACGAGATCAATAACTTTTGCAAGGTTGTAGTATTTGGGACAAAATTTGGATAAAATAAGAATAGATTTTGAGATTTGATAACGATTGAGTAGAAATATATTTTCACAGGTGTATACAAAATCACGTTAGAAATTAGCAGAAACAAAATAAAGCAAGAAATTGACGCCCATTTATTTTGAAAATCCCTCGCAAAAAACTTAAAAGATGACGGGCACGATGGCTTTTTTAATCGGACATAAAATGAAAATCACAAAAGTTAGTTTAGGAACACAAATTATTCGTTCATATCCGGATAAAGATGTATCCAAAACAGTCAGATACATATAGGATTCTCCATAATCGTGTGAGCCTCAAACAAGCCTAAATTTTGATTTGAGTTTCTCTCAAGAGTGTAACCACTAACCGGTTTGATTTGGTCCGATTTGAAAGAGAAACTCGGACCCAATCGAAAATTGCAGAAGTCAAATATAAAAGAAAAAGGAGTTTTTTATTCAAAAATAAGCATTTGAGCTTTAAAAAAAGGGGTTTCTCTAAGACCAGACTTTTTTTCTTGCATGTTTTCATATATAGACCATGTTGTGCACAATGCACCGTAAGATGTGTTGTGCATCAAAACGATATCATTTAGCGCACAAAATACTGTTTCGAACAAACTCCAACCGTTAAAATTTTTATTTTTTTATGCCAAAACAACATGGTTTCATTGCAACTCTCCCATTTCAGTGTAGACCCCAGCAGACCCAATTGTGGATTTGTGGGGCAGAACTCAACTCTTCAATCAAATTGCCTTTTTTGGTCATGGAACTTGCTCAAGATGTCTTCCAATCACACAATATTAATTTTTAGGAAACATAGTCGGAATAATTTACTTTTAACTAATTAATTAAACTACTTATATTCCTTTTTTCTTGCAAGAGAGAAGGTCTGCAAATACAAATTTTCTCACACAGATTCACATATTCATTATATTGTAATTAATACTGAACCAAACCAAACAAGGGACAACTTTCTTTTCAATCCCAGGGCTATTAATCTCTGGAGTAATAGTCCGGGACTAACTTATTCCTCACTAATTAGTCAAATAATCAAACGTGCCCTTGGGATTTATAAAATAATGAAGAAATCACATGTATCGAATTATTCCAGTTAAATTTCTATGCAAATACGTACACAAGAGTTGTGTTAGCCGATTTTGTCGCAAATGGCTAGTTGGCTAATTGAATCGGAAAAAGTCTGTGTACACAGATGTGTTCAAAATTATTAGATGTACGTGGGGCTCTTCGAATACATTTATGTCTAAATGTGTCCGACTAATCTATATTCCTAACATTACAATCGGATGTGAATGTCCATCAAAGATAGTCATCGATCAGCACATGAATGCAAGCTTCTAATGTCTGCAACTCCAAATGCCACCATTAATTATTATCTTCCCAACTACTTTCCCACCTCTTTGTAATAGATGTTGGAAAGAAATATATGCATAATTGTACTTCCCATTTAATGCTGAGTGAAGAAAATTGAAAATCTAGCAGAAACCCATCAACATAACATTAATCACTTTAAAGCTGTATAGATATATAGTAGATACATACAAGCGCGCACGAGATTACGAAAAGTGTGTTAGAAAACTTGCTTTATCCAGTTGGGGATATTTTGGTGTGCTTTGAATGCTGTCTAACCACCTTTCAGACTCCCACCATTAATAGCTTCTCTAACTTTTCAATTGGGTTGCTTTGCATTCTCTCTTATAAGCTTCACAAAGCCCTAAAACACACCATTTTTTAGTTGAAAATGGGTACCTGTTTCAGAGCTGCACTGGTTTTGGTCTTTGCATTGGCATTTTCCATAGGTGGGGATGCTCAGAATTCAACCACTCTTGTGCCAGCAATTATCACATTTGGTGACTCTGCAGTGGATGTTGGGAACAATGACTATATTTCCACCGTTTTTAGGGCTAATTACCCTCCTTATGGAAGAGATTTCATCAACAAGAAACCTACTGGAAGGTTCTGCAATGGTAAACTAGCCACTGATATCACTGGTAAGTTCAAGAATCAGCTGCAGGATCTTCCTTGTTTGTTTAGTGTCTTCTTTCTTTTATGGATTTTTGGAGAGATTTACCAACCCTTTTGGCATCTTTTGTGTTGTCTGTCTATAGTTTCTGTGCACAGAAACATAGTACCTTGTTTGCCTGTATATTTCCAAAACTTGTTTTGAAGAAAACCCATTTTTTAGGAAGCACGTGTTTTCGGATTTGAGACCTTATTTTCCCTTGTTAAAGAAAAACAATATAAAGCAGAAAATGGCAACAAATCTATGATCCAAACACACCAGTGAACAACATAAGTTGGAATTAATATGGTTTGTTAAATGAACTTGGGACACCGGAAGCTAGACGTTCTCATTCGTGGCAGTCATTGATGGTGTGCAGTACAAAGGGTTTTGTGGGCGGCCATTGATGGTCTGCAGCTCAAAGATCTTAGTTGTTTAGGATTTGGAAAGGCCCTCCTTGTGTATATAAATTCAATCCATTCCACGCTTTTAGAGACAACATATTTTTGTAATCAAACAGCATACTTAATTTTCGTATTCTTGAGTGAGAGACAAACACAAACTCGATTTGACAGGGGGCCGTTGGTTGATATTTCATCAACTGAGTTTGACATCGGTACACCCTCTTAACACTCACAGTAAAGAGGCGAATGTGATTTCACATGACTTGGTTGGTTTGAATATGTTATGTACATGTTTTCATTTTAATAACTTCGTAATTTATGTTCTGATGATGAATGAAAGTTATTTTCTAGAATCCGAGAATTCTGGTCTTGCAATAGACACATATTTGTCAAGTTTGTACCAGTGGAAACCATAAATTTTACACACAATAGAGGAATATACGATAGATTTTCTTATTTTTCGATAGTGATTCAAGTTCTTCCATTTTTTCCTATTTATTGCTACTGATCATTGGTAGTGGAAAAAGGGTTTTTCTTTCTTTTGTCCCAGCCCATGATCTAAACGAGTCACACATACACCCTAATACATCTTCCTAAATGCTGAGGGCTTCCAGACCCTATGTCAATCTGTCTTTGTTTTAAATGTAACGGTAATTTTTCATTTCAAACATTAATGCAGCTGATACACTTGGATTCACCACATACCCACCAGCATATCTTAGCCCACAGGCCTCTGGGAAAAACCTTCTTATTGGAGCCAACTTTGCCTCTGCTGCATCTGGGTATGATGACAGAACAGCCATCTTGAATGTAAGAACTTTCTACTTGTCTTTCTCAGGAAACAAACAGAATATAACTTGATCCATATATACTTGTATTCCTTTGTGTGTTTACCATGAAAACCCTTGTGGCAGCATGCAATATCCTTGTCACAGCAGTTCCAGTATTACAAGGAGTACCAAGCCAAGCTAGCAAAGGTAGCTGGGAATCAAAAGGCAGCATCCATTTTAAAAGATGGGCTGTACATTTTGAGTTTTGGTAGCAGTGATTTTGTCCAAAATTACTATACAAATCCTTATTTGAACAGTGTCTACACCCCTGATCAGTATTCCTCTTTCCTCGTCGGCATATTCTCAAACTTCGTTAAGGTACGCTAACCAATACGATCTCCATTTTATTGTTATAGTTGTTCTTATGGGGATATTTGCAGTACCTTTTGGGGTGATTTTAGTTTACGAGACATCAGAAGTCGTGCCATTATATTTGTCACAACAAACGTCCCTCAGTTATAGGACAAAACCATAATCTTCTGTCCCTCCTGTGCCTTCTCAGTGCCTTGAATTCTATTGGTTCATCGGGTCATGTTTTGTTGACATAAACAGCCCCGTGAACCAATAGGATTCTAGTGAACAGAGAAGGTGCATGGAAGGGACGGGCAGGTGCTATGGATTCTTAGAGCAGAAACCCGTGTTCATAGCCAATTCACTACCTGATTCATGGTTGACACGAGCCAGGTAGGTGCAATGGATTCTTAAAGCAGAAATCCGTGTTCATAGCCAATTCACTACCTGATTTGTAGTTGACACGAGGCGATTCACAGACCGGTTGATCTAATTAGAGATGGTTTGTGGTTTTTTGACACACAGAACTTGTATGGTTTGGGAGCAAGGAGAATAGGGGTGACTTCACTCCCACCACTGGGTTGTCTTCCAGCAGCAAGAAATCTGTTCGGGTTTCGGCAAGCCGGTTGCGTCTCTAGAATCAACAACGATGCTCAAGGTTTCAACAAGAAGGTCAATTCAGCCGTATCCAATCTCCAAAAACAATTCCCAGACCTCAAAATTGCCGTCTTTGACATCTTCAAACCTCTCTATGACCTTGTTCAGTCTCCTTCAAGCAATGGTAAACCACTTTGGTGGCTCCTATGAATTGGAAACAAATTGGCCATTTCGGTATAAACGAAACCAAATATGGTTCCTTGACTCAGGTGGCATCATATATCCACCCGAGTCAAGATTTCTGCAGCATTGCATTATCTTAAAGCTTCAACTTTGATAAATGTTGCAGGTTTTGCAGAAGCAAGTAGAGGGTGCTGTGGGACAGGGACGGTGGAGACGACGTCGCTGTTGTGCAATCCGAATTCGCCTGGAACATGTAGCAATGCTACACAATATGTGTTTTGGGACAGTGTCCATCCATCTGAGGCTGCTAACCAGGTTCTTGCAGATTCTTTGATCCTCCAAGGAATCAACCTCATCGGATGAGGTTACATTCTCTGTGCCATGCGGACGCGAAAATCCAGTTGTGCACTTGTGCGCTGTGCACAACAAGGTCTTCAGATCCCTGCCCAGCACTCTAGGTGTCATTCCCTATAGTGTGATGGGATTGACAACCTTCTCTTACAAACTTGATATTTGTGGCTAATGGTATTATTCGTGTGGTAAGGACTTCCATTATATGCTAAAAGTGGATCCAGAATTGTAATTTGGCAATTATCTTACAAACTTTCTAGTGTACTATCAAGGTTCTTAAGATTAATTACTTAGGGGTGCACAGACCTCAGATTGGTCTGGTTTCGTAGAAAGTTTTAGGCCGAACCATTTCTCACAGCTCGGATCATTCTCAATTTTTTGAAACCAGAACTGGATCATTAATCCACGGATTCAAACCGAAACGTACTGTTTGGTTCAGTCTGGACCAATTCAGCAGTTGTTTGGTATCCTCCAACCCTCCTACACAAGCCTAACCATACAAGTCAACTTCCAAAAGTCAGAAGCTACTAGCACCGAGTTTTATATGTTTTAAGTTATTAGTTAGGCCATAACTGTTTTCTCTGTCTCCCAAGGACCCAAGCCACTTTTACCAATGGTCGAGCAGACAGAAATAGAAACTTTGAGACAGAGCATGAGTGCCATGAACATTTGATGATGAACGTAATACATAATTATACGAATATACGCACGCAGCCCTCCACCGAACCCTATGGATCCAAATCAAAACAGTGTCCCTCAAGGTGGGGCAGGAGCATACACTTCCCATGACCAGAAAGGAAGGCCGTTATAGAATCTTATGCATACGAAACCGACATAGAAGGAAATGTAGAGTTGCATTCAACGCTACGATCCATGTATGAAAAGTTCTAGTTTCTGTTTGAGATGCATGCAAATTATGAGGACAGTGTGAAAAATCCAGATTCTCTTCTTGCTTAGAATATTGATCTAAAGATTCAGACTAGTATCAAGTTGCTGAAGTACAAACTACAGAGGAAAAGAACAGTGTCTGAGAACAAAATCTAAATTGCTCAAGTAAGCCTTAGTGTATGGATCAAGTGCAAAAAACATGTGCCAACAATTGGCAGTAGTAGGTGAATGAATACTATATATCTAATGGGCAGAAAAACATGGGCGGCTGAGATACACGAACACCGCCAAAGAACCAAGATTTTACATCCTCCAGCACTTGCATTGTGTTCCCAACATGTGCTGCCAAGGACTTTGATGAGTTTAGTATATAATGGGCATCAGATCTTTTCATTTCCAACACCACTCCTGTTTTCTTTGCCGCATTCCATATGGAGAAAAAGAGAAAATATCAACACTACATAAGCAGTCATACACAATAGGCGAATGAGATGGTACTGTCATTTTCATTGACACCCCTGCAGATTTTGGCTCAGAGGGTGGATAAGTTTTTTCCCAACGTTTTGCTTGAAGTTTCCAATGTATGGTGCTGGATTAGGACTTCTTTTACCACCATATCCTTTGGAAGGACCCTGTTGAGCTCTAGTTCTCTTGTCGCTCGATGTCTGAAGAGGGTTGAAGCCCTTTGAGTCTAGATTTCTTGTGGGTGAAAAAGAGTCCGGATATCCTCTTTGCTGCGAAAAAAAAAGGCACAGGGTGACTCAAGGAAAGTAGCATTTTAATTATAGTCAATTGGAGTTCAGGACAATTAGCTAGGGTCTAGGAGAAATGTTGAGTTCTGAGGATCAATATGAATGAAAATCAAACACAAATGATGCAGCAATAACATTAGTGAATAAGATCACAATAGTTTGTGATTAGTGAAAGAGTGGAGTGGATGTATTTGCTAATGCAGTTGCCACTTATGCATTATGAGGTGGCAGGGTGCCATCGTACTCAAGCTGGACTCGTCTATTTTTTCTATACCGACTCGGAACGGAAAGTAGGAATTTCTCGCAGCACCTAGTGCAACACGGTTGCCCGCAAGGTTAAACAGATTACAATAGTTGAAGGGGAAAAAAACCGAAAAAGGTGCATACATCATGGTAAATGAAGTCCATGCAGGTCCCCTGATGAGATTGTCTTGTAGGAGTCTGCAATTTATTTCTCAAGTTATGCAAAAGAAAATCAAAGCAGATGAAGGCATGATAAATTGAAGCAACTAAAACCGAAAATCATCAGAATTCCTTACGTATGTGGAATCATTTCTCGGGTAACCTTGGGCCATGGACGCATACATTAAACCATCACTTTTACCACAATGTTGATACATTGTTGTCTGGTCCGGAGCAGGAAAAGGAGGAAAACCACAATAGGTTTGATCGAATAGAGCTGTAAAGATTTGGGTATCAGATGGATAGGAACCCAGCAGTGGATAGTGTGGGTAGTAACTCTGCATTTCTCGAAGACGTTCTTCTTTTTTCTGAGCTAGAGCCACATACAGATACCTTTCTTGAAAAAAAGTTCCTGTTGGAAGAAAAAAAATAATGAATCAATTCCAAGGACTAATCGAAGAAAATGCTTAAGAGGTAAGGAGATCAGAGGAGATGTAGCAACCATGAAGTGCATTCAAAGCCTTTTTTGCTTCTTCAGGAGTGGAGAAGCTCACAAAGCCAAATCCTTTACTGATCCCAGTGTCGTGGCGCATTACTTTTGCAGAAGTCACCTTTCCGAAAGCACTGAAATGTTCTTCTAGCTGTTCTTCATCAACAGATGCATCCAGATTCTTCACATACAAATTTGAAACCTTGGGCTTTTTGAAATAGGAATCAGTGATCTTGTTGTATTCGCGTTTCAGAAGTTCTTCCCTTTCGGCCTTCTTCTGAGCCCTTCCAACAAACAACTTCTCTGATCCTGATCCTGATCCATAAAAAAAAAATACATGCATTTCAAAGTTCATGAACCATTTGGAGGTTAAAATTTAGCGGAAATGACAAGGTGCATATTTACCTAGTAGGGCACCATTCAAGGCCTCAACGGCCTTCTTAGCCTCTTCATATGACTCAAAGTTGACAAATCCGAAACCCTTTGATTTTCCCTCAGTATCTTTCATGATCAAAGCATTGCGGACCTTCCCATATTCAGAAAATTTTGCAAGAAGGATATCTTCTGTCACTGACTCCCCAAGATTTTTAACATACAGATTTGTGAATTTTGGTTCTTCAAAGGCATCCTTTCTCTCACTTTTCTTGACAAATTTGGACACATACCTGGAGGAGGATAACAAATGAATCAACGTATCGAGTGAATACTCCCACTTCGGAAGACAATATCACAGCAATTGTGGCCTTAGATCACAATCCAGAAAATACCTTGATAGCCTATCTTAAAACTAAGACATGTCCAGCATGCTAATCATAGGAAAATGACATCCGTTCAACAGAAGACAGTAACAGGGTAAGAAAAAGTTTGAAAACTTCCGCAAGAGAACCACAACTCTTTTGCTCAATCATTCATCTAAGAAAGTGGCAACAAACACAGGAACCCTAAGCATTTCATCCGAACTAAGGACGCGATCAACTTAAAGAAACGCAATTGAAAGGAAAGAGAGCAGAGAATCACATTTCGAACACTTCCAATGGATTCCTAGCACCTAAAGTATCTGTTTCACTAGATTCCTAGCATCTAAAGTACTTTGGTTTATTACATAAAATCAGTGGATATCTTTCCAACAACTTAAAGATGGTCGACACGGGTGAGGGAGCTTATGTTATAGGCATAGAGATTTCACTCGCGATATTGCTGGATCAGTTTAACTGTTTAAGATTTATGTAAAGTGCACACCAAAATACTTACAAATTCTTCCCTTCAAGCACTGTGCCATGAAGAGCATTGACAGCAGCCATAGATGAATTCTCTGAATCAAACTGAACAAATCCAAAACCCTTGCTCTTCCCATGTTCCTCAGCTACCTTGCAAGAAAGTATAGTTCCAAATTTGCAGAAAAGTTCCTGCAACCGAGCACTGGTAATAGACGGATCAAGGTTCTTGATGAAGACATTGCCAACACCAGTTTTTCTACTGAGAGGGTCTCTTTGACGCCACATTATTCTCATGGGTTTGCCTCTCAATTCAGTGTGGTTCAGACAAGCGAGAGCCTTAGAAGCTGATAAAAAAACGAGTGAATGTGAGGGAACAGTCAAGAGATAGACTGATCTGACAGCAAACAAATCATTATTGTCAGGTAACAGTGAAGAAGATAACATCATAATCCTTATAGAACATGAGCACATCAGGGAAAAAATGGAGCAGACTACTGATTTTTGTGGGTTCCAAGTACATGAAACTCAACAAGATCAGAATATTAAAAAATAAATTCCTAAGTCAATTCTCAAACAATAAAGGCAGAACCGATAGACATCAACAACAGAAATCCCAAGTACCCAAGGCACTGATACTATGAGTCTCCAAACTATACGTGTTTTGAAGAGTTGAACGTCTTATTCTTATGAGTTACCTATGTGAATATGAGCCAGGAGCAAGGATTCCGGAAAGTAAAATTAGAAATTGCAAGTGTAAGTCGACATTCCTGATATGAAAGTGAAAGTGGAGTAAAAGTCAATCCTAATCAAGATCCAAAAATGTTCAATATGAATATAGAAGTAGTTTAGTCATTTCTTTTAGTCCAGTTTTATTTTCTTTTTGATTCAAGTTCTTAAGACAGAACATGAAATCCGGTTTTCTGAATATCTCACTTCTAGTCTATGTTGTAAGTTAGTTTGAGATCGAAACTGGACGTGAGAACAAGTAAAGCTTCGAAACAATGAACCAAATTAAATATGCCATTTGCAAACAAGAAAAGAAGTATTATAGGTTAGCTTTAGACATAAGAGAGGTCATCATTAGGCTGGATTCAAAGTAAAGAACATCAAATGTTCATCCATTTTCCGAAGAAGCAAGAAAACAAAAATACCCAAGACAGCTCAGAGAGTAGGGAATCCTTCCCATCAAGAACCCTAACCAATTCTCAAATAATATGAAGATTTCTTAGGACGGAGCAGACATGAATCTCTACAAAATACAAAGAAAAGAAACTACTTCTCTAAATTAAAGGCTAAAATCAATAGACAACACTAACCAATTATGTTAAAATAAGAGGATTTAAGAGAACCGAGCAATTGGATGAAGTTTTACTATATAAGAAGAAAACAAAACCCTAACCCAATTTCTGAAGCAAAACCCCAACACCATTTACCCATAAGAGAGGTCATTGTTTTACTGGATTCAAACCACAGACACGAGTAAGAAAACCCATTTTTGAAGAAACAAGAAAACAAAATACAGAAGTCGAATAGGGACCCCTGAAGTGGAGTTCCAGTAGGCTAAGGAAAACAGAACAATCATCACCCATTCCCACCAAGAATCTCAATAATACACGCACAAAAAAACAAATCATTTCTGATACAACCAAGACAGTTCGTTAGATATTGAGACGAGAGAACCAGATAAAGAAATTCCAAGAGCAGAACTAATTAAACAGTACATGACAGATAAGGAAAGAGCAGAACTAATTAAACAGTACATGACAGATAAGGAACATTTTAACAAGTCACCATCGAAAAGAACCAATTTCAATATTTTTACTGGATTCAAGCATTGAATGCGAAGAAGAACAAACCCATTTTCCAAATAAGAAAGACAACGAACACCGTATAGGACAGAGAACCCCTGAATTGAAGTTCATGGCTAACGAAGAAAGGACAAATGCTACCCATTTCGCATCAAGAACTATAAACATGATACGAGAAAGAGAGAGAGAGAGACCCTAAACGCTATATCACAAAATACGTTTAGAGTGGAAGATATACCGTCAGAGAGAGAAACGAAATTGATGTAAGCATAGCGGAGAGATTGATGGGAGAGTCTGTCTCTGCAGAGGCGAACGGAGGCCAGTGAACCCATTTGACGGAAAGTTTCCACGAGGTCCATCTCCGTCACTTGTGGGTCTAAGTCTCCCACGTACAGCGACGCCAATTGAAGACAATAAGACGGACGCGGAGCCACTGGTTGTGCCGCCATTTCCCCACCTTCAAACTTCGAAATTTAGGCAGTGCAACGAAAGTTTGAGAGAGAGAGGGAGCGACTGAGTGAAAAGCTGGAGTCGAAACGGGAGAGTAGGAGGTGGGATATGGGGTCTGTGTGCTGTTATATATATATATAGAGAGAGAGAGAGAGAGGGAGGGAGTTCGTTATAACTGTCATGTGTAGGGGCGTCACCGATACGGTGCGAATCTTTTTCTCGTACGGGTATTAACCTCTGCGGTAGGACTAGAGTGCAATTGATGCAGTATAATGTCTGAAATCTTTTTTTTAAAACATAAATTTGATTTGAAATATATCAATGAATATTTGATAAGTATAATTTTAGCTTGATTAATATGTAAATGAGTTTTGAAAAGTGATCAATGTTAATAAGTGGATCCGAAAAGAGTCCATAAAAAGTGGGACATGAATTTCTAAAAACTAGAAAAAATCATGTCTCAAAAAACATTTGATTATGTATACTCATATTTCTGTGTAATTTTTTACTTGATGTAATGGGGCAAATTGGCAACAATGAGTGGGTTGGATAACAGATCAAGTATGACAATACAGTGACTGTGTAATTGTGAGTTAGACAGAAATTTAACCAAACCCACGAGACATCACATAACTAGGCCAGTCATAGGCATGTGTCATTTGGGCCAGGCCGAGTCAAGACTCGACAAGTCAACATGTGTCACGTGGTTCAGACTTTTGTCTACTTGACATTTAGGTGTCTCAGTCACGGCAGGTGACATCAAAACTAGACACCGATAAATTACAAAATAACGTTGTAAAGTAATTGAATTATGCCTATGTCATTGGAGAGCGCTCCGCACATACACACCCTGACTTAGAACTCAAGCCAGGCTTAATATATACTGTGTTCTTAAGGTGGAAGTACAACACACTCTCTCTCTAACCCTACTCATAACTCTCATTTGCCTTTATGGTCTACTTTCTCACTCTTATGGTTCACTTTCTCACCATCACAGTTGGAGTTCAAAATAGTGTTATTTTAATGCGCAACACATTATACTGTGTGCTATAGATAGCAAAATCCCTGTTCATCTGTAAGGTAGAAAACCGGAGCATGACCATTTAGTTTCCAGAGTGATCAAATTTGATCTTAAGCAGAACTAGTCTCAACAATGTCTATACCATTCTGCAGAAAAAGTAATCACCTTGATTGAGCTTCCTTTCTTTACAATATGAGTTTCTAATTCATTTCTAGCATCCTAATGGTAATTTTGGCAATTAAGAAAACACACCACTAAATATGGAGTTTCAAGATCTACTATCATATGTACAGACAACTGATCAGGCATCCAATTTCATATATCTGTAAATAAAAAATAAAAATAAAAACAAGCGAAAAATAGGTCAAAAAGAAGAATAAGATGCTGATCTCCGGCGAAACTTTACCCTTCCACCAGAAGAGTCCTTCAAAACTTCAGCATATTTCAGCAGTTCAGATTTCTGAATGGTTCCTCCAGAGTTTTCATGGCTTGTGCTTTCCTTTGGTGAATCTCCACTGACACTTTCCCTTCCCAGAACAATGCTCTTGTAAGTCAAAGGGGGTCCAAGATCACTATTTCTAGAGCTACTTTTACGCAAATCCTTCACATCATCTACTTTTACGGTCCTTAATCTATCAAGATCTAGAGATGATCTAGATGAACCCAATGACGAACTCTTCAAATGCTTATGCACGTTTCCACCATTAGTCCTGGGTGAAATACCCATCATATCATCCGCCGTTGCAGTTTGTTCCAATGATAAACTCCGACTATGATGGTGACCTTCTTTTCCCCGTAAAAGTCTCCTCAACTTACTGAAAAATTTGGTTTTCCTCGTAGATTCTGTTCTGTTATCAAAGGAAGAATCATCAAGCTCACCAGAATCAGTGACATAAGAATGAGAAGATGACCAACTATCTAAATCAGAGTCTGTAATATTCATGCCCTTTTCTGCAAAGCCTTCTTTATTTGCATATTCGACTATTAGCTGCTTAGCTTTATCTTCGGATGTGGGGCTTAAAGTTTTGCTAAGGTCTCTGGCAACTGTCTTTCCATGTCCAGGTTGAAAATTTCTCAGCTCATATCGTAAGCAAGCATTAATCCATCGGAGATACACTAGTTCCTCGACATCAGCACACCGATCTGCTTGGAGTTGCTCAATTTCCTTTGATAAATCTTTATTTTGCTGTGTTAAACAAAGGGTTTCTCCCTTCAATGCTTCTAACTGCAATGAAACATATTTAGCAATTCAATTCCAATCCAGAAGGGTCATGGTAATAACCGTCCCTTTTGGGTGGATGCTATAAGATGTGAGAAATTTTAAAACTGCAACACACTTTTACACATAACATGATAACAACATACACATGCTTTTATGCAATTTCCCATTAGGTTGTGGTTAGCATTTTCCTTTGTGTGTTTTCTGCCCCATTTTCACATTTCCCCACGGTTTTTGCAACTTGATCACCGCCCATGGACTTGGGCTAACTTTTTCCACACAAAATAATGCTAGAAGAGAAACAAAGAAGAAATTTAGATAAGGAATGCATTTAGTAGTGACTGGTGAGTACCTCTTGGTCTTCTAAAACAGAACTTGCCAGCATTTGAGTGTAATCCAACTTCCGAGACAAATGAGAATTCTCAAGCAGCAAACTATGATTAGACTTCCTCAATCCCTCAACTTCTTCCTCCAAATCCTTCAGTCTTTGCAGTTTCAATTGAACATTCTCCCCATTCGCAACAGCCTCGTGTTCCTCGATCATCATCTTTTTCACACTCTGCTGAAGGGCTAAAATTTGTTCCTTGTTATGCTCAGTTTCAGACTTGAGTTTCTTCTTTAACTGCTTTACATTTGTTCTTGCTGCCTCAAGCTCTCCAACAACTTTCCCATAATCAGCCACTTGTGCCTCCAATCTCCTATTATCAGCTTGTAATGACTCGATCTTAAGACTAAAAAGCTTAGCCTCCACATTGTGTATCTTTAGTCGATTTTGAAGCTCCATGACAGCGGTTTCTTGCTCTCTGAGACCACAATACTCAAACAATTGGATCTCAAGTGTCCTCTCCCTTTCTCTAAGAACTCTCACCATGTTTTTCAGATTTTTAATCTCGTGCTCATAGTCCTCCCGTTCATCAGGTTTTAATGATATGGGTGTATCTGCATCTAAATGAGGTGTCTCCATGTCTTTTTGGGGAGAAAAGCCAGCCTTGGTGGCAGCCAAATGAAAATCCCTCATGAATTCGCTGAACTCTGGCAAGAGTAACCCGTCTTTCTCTCCACTGTATCCACCGCTAGGAGAGAGACCGGATATGGAGCTATTGAGGGAAGCCTTATGGGTAATAACTATATCTTCCTACAGAAGAGAAAAAGAGATTTAGGTACAGATTATTAATTCAGCAAGGTCATAATAAACTAATCTAGCTTTGTTCTCGGAAAATATATGATTGGGGAAAGAAAAGGAGTGAGCAGAAGAAATTAGCATCATATAATTTAACTCGTGTTCCCTAATTGCCTGATGTTAAGGCAATAGCATCTGTTCATTCAGGTGCTACACAACGTTTATCATGGTAAAGATAACGAAGAGCATCGACCACTTTGATCATGGATCCCCGAATAGTTTGTATAGTTGCTACCCTAGAAAATTCGAATAGGGTGCCTTACAATTTTCCTGTTTTTCCCCCTTGTTTTGCATTAATTTCCCATCATATATTTGTTCCTTCAATATCACACATGAACCAAATATGTCCAACAATAGTTTCTGAAGTAGAAAAATCTATTCAACGCAAAGTGATCGCGAATCAAAGCTCTTAGTTCCCTAGGCTTTCAATAACATCCCAATACCAAATTGATGGACTTTCCGTGGATCAAAAATACAATCAACGCAGTTTTAAAGCAACTAAGTTAAATTGAAAAAATTAGTCAAATATTCCTATTGACTCTGCCTCAAATTGTGAAGTTATGAATCAATAAGTGATAGAAAAACAAGGCAAATAAAGTGGATTATAAAGGTTAGTTTCTCAAAATTTTAACAATCTTACATGTTTCTTTGGTGAAACTGAAGCAGAAGGGGAACAAGAGGGTGTTGCCTCTAAGGTATGGTGATCATTTTTTATCATAGTGTTTCCCCTTGCTGTATCAAGTGGATTTCCACAATCTGAAAAAAAAGAATGAACAATATATGAATTAAAACAGAATCAAAAACTCAAAACCCATATCAAAATTGACAAAGAGAGGATGCAATTAGCTAAGATAAAACTAAACCTGGAGGAGGATGCCGTGGTGGAGATGGAGAATGTTTAATCCGTCTGGTTCTAAGTACAGAATATATGATCCCACCAAGGGAGAGGGCTAAAGCGACGCCAAATTTCAATAGGACGGGCCCTATCTGTTTATTCTCTCTAACCATCGTAATTAAGAGTTTCTAATCTAGATTTAGCCATGGAACCATATTCATATATACAGTATAGATATATATACACATGGAGACGGAAGGCAGAAGGGCGGATCATTGGTCCTCTTCTTCATCATCATCATCCTCCATCTACATCCCATAAACTATAGGAAATCCCAAGACCCATGAGAGAAAAACAATCAACAGGCAAAACCCATTTCAGGTTTTCATGATTCTGTAGAGAGAGAGAGAGAGAGAGAGATAGAACAGCGTAAAGGGTTTGATTGTTCTGAAGCTTAGGAATTTGTCTTTCCTATGAGAGGCATAAACAGTTGCGTATGAGGTGTGAAAACCCAATATTAATTAAGGAGTAGAAGTCGTGCAAACGTGATTTTTGTCTTAGTCTGTCATTGAATGCATATATGCAAATTGCATAAAGTAGGTTTGGAATACATGCTAGAGAGAGATGGGGTTAGATATATAGAGAGAGAAAGAGAATCTGGTTCTGGATTCCGCGTTATCAATTGGCATTAGAAAAAGATTAGCAGAGATTATGCCTTTTTTAATATTAGATTAGATTAGATTAAGGACTATTTTGTACGTAGTGGCCCACCATTTTAAGCGCTCTGTCGACATATTTTCCCTCCATATATTTCGAGCAGGTCGGTTGTGACGAGTGAAGGTGGTTCGTGCTCAAACCCGATCCAATTGACTCATTATCCACATTGCAGGCTACGTTATCTGGTTGTTCGTCTGAGTCGAATGTCAATGGAAAAATATTTTGATGCTCAAGAAAATGATTTAAAAGTATTTTTTTTACAAAGATAAAAAAGCGTGTAATGTACTTTCACCTTTATTTTCCATGCAGCCGGATTATCTTGAATTTTAAATCACCATGTGCGAACCATGTTCCCGATGATATCATCACTACCACTAACATCATGCATGACACACTAAATGTCAAGTCAAACACCACGTGTCAAGACCGATCCACCTGGAGGTTGGGTATCCATCCAGCCTGGTCCACGTGACGCTCTCACCTAGTCACACATCAAGCGGGTTGATTGTGCAAAGCTATATGGATAAGTCAAGCTTCGATCTGACTCATTAAGCTTGCTTGGTTTTTAGGTCTCGACGTCTCGTTCACTTAACGGTTTAATCTAGTATCGACTCTATACACTTCTTATAAAAAATTATTATTATAACTCTATGTGGCAGGGGAAAAAGCTGGGTACAAATAAATTTTATGTATTATCACACCTTTTTTGGGATGTTTCATTTATGACTGATAAATTAGACTATAAAAACTTATTATATGGACACCGTAATAATCAAAAAATTCAAAATAAATATTCTTAAAATTCAAAATTCAAAATAATTATATGGACACCAGAATATAAATGATAACTTGAATTTGGGGGCAAACTCCACGTGCTTCCGTAAATATTTGTCATTTGCTCTATTATTTTTACGATTCAATGGGCTTAGAAAAATAAGACATAAAAAATCAAAAATAGTATCGTGACTATCTCAAGAATACAATATTAAATGATAATTTGAATTCGGAGTAGACCTCACGTGTTGCCGTCAATATTAGTCATTCGCTCTATTATTTTTACGATACAAAACCAAAAAGAGTGTCGTGACTGTCTCAAAGCGCATTCATATTGCACTACTCCGTGGACGTTTGCGGGTCGCCGCAAATATTGTGATGAAGATCAATTTTAGAATATAATAAGTAATCAATAGTTGAACGATAGCTTAATGACATATTTTGAGATTTGCTTTTGATAAAATTATTACGTAACATTATAAACTACAAAAACTCAACAGAGTCAACTATTTTAGTGCACATGAAATAATTTAGCAATGATTATTTAGATTTTCTTTGACTATGTTTAAAAACATTTGAAAACATATATGGTATAATTTCTTGCACAATAATGAATGTTTTAAGTCTAGATTTATATAATTAAACTTGATTATTTATTATTTTGAAGGTTATGAATCATAAATATTCTTACGAAGAATCCTTAGTTATAATAAAAATAATTTATTAGTTATAATAAAAATATCTTAATAATTCGTAAATATTCCCTCTTTAGCCTTCGTCAAGTATACTAAAGTCAACACCCATTTATGGTGATGCCTCCTTTACTAAGGATAAGTTTAGTCAATTACGTGTTCCTTTTCCCCCGTCTTCTTTCTTTTTTCTCGAATAAGTGTATTACACCTTCTTCCTTAATTAGCAGATAAAAGCCCGTCTACTCCCTTATATTCGGGGTAGTTGGATGGTTGTTTCGCCTTTTAGAACTATATTTATCCCTTGCTCCACTCGTTTCAGTACTTTTTTCGCTAATCATTCTTACTCATACAGAGAGACACAATAAATGCTTTAAGAAGAGCAGTTTGACACTACGTGATCCATTATTAAATGTAAAATCGACGCATAAATATTTATGACGAATAACGATACTAAAACATCGTCACTTAACATTTTAACATTAATTAATAATTACTTGAAGGAATAGGCGCCAAGTGGTCAGAGAAGACAGCATAAAAACGGGCTCCACATGAGCGTTGGATATATGAAATATCTTTGGGTCTATTTGGGCCAATTAATTTTTTTTTTTTATCTTTATTCATTTTTGTTTGGTATTTGTTGTTTTAATCTCAATATTTTAGAATTTATTAGTCCGTCTTGATGAAAAGAATTTAAAAAGTATAAAATTATGTCTAAAAGTTAAAAAAATCACAAAAGATGACGAATGAGTTAAAAAAAATCTCTATTTTTATTTATTTTTGTCTTTTCTGAATTTTTTTCAAATTTGGCCTCATGATTTATAATTTTTCTAAAAGCTCTTGTCGATATGAACCAATAAATCATAAAAAAAATTAATGAAAAATAAAAAATCATAAAAAAAATTCATATAAGAACGAATTTTTTTTTAAATAAATTCCACAATTCAAATAGACAAAAAAATATCGACCCAACGGCGGCCACGAGAGTAAGGGGATGAATGGCTATTCGTGCTTTGTGCGTGTAGAAAAAACATAGGCGTGATGGGGACGCTCCCTCACACAGTCACATGTTCCACGCATGAATCATTACACACGTAAACTTGGTCGGCATTACGGCCCTATTTGGTCAAAAAAAAATTTTTAGCTTATTTTTTGTTTTTATTCAAATTTTTTTTGTATTTGTTATTTTTATGTCATTTTTTCATGGATTATTGGTTCGTATCGACGAAAGGAATCTAAAAAGTATAAAATTATGTCCAAAAGTTAAAAAAAAGTCACTAAAGACGAAAATAAGCCAACACGGACGCTGTTTTTGACTTATTTTTTGTCTTTTCTGAACTTTTTTCAAATGTAGCCGATGATTGATAACTTTTCTGAAAGCTCTTGTCGAGACGAACCAACAATCATCAAAAAATTGATGAAAAATTAAAAATTAAAAAAAAATTTCAAATAAGGACAAAAAACTAAACAGTGAATAATCTAATAATAACCACAGGCCAAATGGACCCTACTTCATCACTGTGCTCTTTTTTCTTTTAGAGCAATACTACTAACACATTAAGTTATATATTAATTTATACATTATGTTTTTTTGACATTCACTAATTTTAACAAGTATTAAAATTTATGAGACCTATTTTTATATTTTATTTTATAATAATATGTCACGTACGCATGATATACCTTTTAATGTACAACTTGATGTGTTAGTAGACTTATTCTTTTTTTAATATCCGAGGTATTCAGTTAATTTTGAAACTGTCTTCAACTTAATATAGATTAGTCTTCAGAATTATAAAGTTAACAACCGGGTGAAAATAGGTTCGGAGTGATCAAATTTTTGGGGTACGTTGAACAAAATTGATTGATTCAGGGTGAATATGTTAAATACCGATCAAAATTGAAATAATCGGGGATTGGTTTCGGTAGTTGTTCGGTCCAGTTGGAGATTTTCAGAGATTTCGGTGTTTTCTATTTTAATGGGCTAGCGGGTTACGTCGTATTTACACAAAATTTAAATTGCATGCAAGAAAAGAAAATAAACAAATAATGCATGTGCAGAAATGAATCTTACTACTTATATAACGAGTTGGAGTTTCCGTATTCTTCTATCTTGAGCCAAAAAATAGACAAAGAGTACTACTAAGAAATTAACACCCATTCGATTCGGATTTTATTATATTTTGGTTCAGTTCGGTCTAGGTCGGGTGCAATTTTAGATAATAAAGAACAAAGCAAATATTACAATTTTTTTTTAAATCGAGACCAACCGAACTAGCTCCAAACTTTTTTGTCGGTTTCTTTGGGTTGGTTTGATTTGGTGGATAATATTTTCACCCCTATTTCTTACTGTGGGTCAATTCAAATCGGTTGAAGAATCTTTGTATAGATTGGTTTGAAAATAATTAATAGCAACTACAAAGTTTCGAACTTAACGAAGGAGCAAAATCTTAATTCAGTAATCTTGATAACTAAGTTAATTTCTTAAATTTATAGGACTAATATTTTTTAATTTTTTTTTGGTTAAACACAATGCTATTATTTGGTATTTTACAAAAATTTTCAGCACTTTTTTACATCTTTTCATTCTTCTCGACAAAAGTAATTGACAAAATAAAAAAATGTAGGCCGAAATAAAAAAAATAAAAAAAAGACAACTTTTAGTGAGCTTTTAAAGTTTTTTTTTTAAATTTCTTTTGTCAAAACGGATGATTAATAAAAAAGAATTTACGCAACTTTAATAAATGATGCAAAGTTATTAAAAGGACAATAATATTAATATTCAACATTAATTTAGTATACATGGTGGCCTAAGTTTGAGACAACGATAAATTGATATTCAAATAATATAAAGAAATAGATAATCTAATCCGTAATTTGAAAGACACAATTTCATTGTTCTAAAACTGTTATTTATTTTTTCAAGTATAGCAAACTAGGTGAAGCGGTGAAATGTGATCTCCATAGGGCGAAAATTCAGTAGCTAAAAGTATCACTAGGTTACGTTCTAACCAAGTAGCAAGGGTTGGTTGATAACGAAGTAGTACCATGGGAGAAGAGCGGAAAAAAACCCCCTTATCGGATAGTAAAATAAAGCATGAAACTACAAGCTCTTGTGTAGTGCAAAGAGGATACCGAGACTTTAATCGCGTGCTTGTTGAAAAATGAATCCACGACTCATAGGCAACGACTTAGTTAATGGAATCAAACAGAGCCGTAACGAAGACTCATTTTCGTATATAGGACAATTATCACCAGACAATTTATTTACGATCAGGATGAAACTTTAATGAAATTAAATGAAAAACTGATTGTAATAATATCTGTTAATGGATGAGCCATGCATGACTACGATTGAATATCTGAAGGAGCAAGACTACACAAAAAAATACATGTATATTCATCCCGAATTGCTTCCAAGTCAGTGTGACGAGGGTAGTCATGTCCCTTTGAGCGAAATGCCGCAAAAGGAAGGTATAAATATGTCTCGTCCGGTATAGAAAAGACTTTATCATTTTCGAGAATCTTGTATGCCTCCGATGATTTCAAATACATTATGTCCGGATCTGTGTACGTTTTCTTTTGTGCGTAGATGCTATGTATCGAAAGGCACGCATATGGCTACATATACGTATGCATGCGTTAGCGAGGGAAATAATGGAAAAACGGTTTGAGTTTGTTGTCCAAACACGGCTTTAGCTCCCGCTCTTTTGATGTCCGAACGAAAAACCAAAACCTCAAGATTTTGAAATTCGCGGTCAACATATTCGCACCCAGCAAAACCAAACCCAATTTTCTCTCTCTTCCACTGATGCAAGTATCAGACATGCGAGGATTCAAAACCCTCTACGCCCAACATCTCCGCAACCTGACCTCACAGAGATCTCCCTCTTTCATCCCCTGCAAGAAATCCCCCCAAAACCCCAAATTTTCCGGCCAGAGAACCATCCACTCCACCAGTCACCGCCTAGGCAATGAATCGAGCTCCGGAACTGGCGCCCCGAACAGCTGGAGCAGTTCGAATTCGTGGGATAATAACCACGCCAGTTCAAGAACCGAATCAAACCGTAGCGTTTCCACTGATTACGATCCTATCTCTGGTCGTCTCGTCACGAGAAGAGGACCCCAATCCACGTCCGAAGATCGAGAATCGGAGTCTAGCAGCAGAGATGATGAAGATATTTCGAAGGATAGGAGTTACGGGAGTGTTAGGAGAGAGAGTTTGGTTGGAGGGTCTGAGCAGGGTCTAGGGTCTGGGAATGCTTATCGGAATAGGAAGAAGGGGAAGAGTAAGGTTAGTTGGGTGTGTTCGAGTTGTGGGCACTCGGATGGGCAGTGGTGGGGGTCATGTCGTGCTTGTAATAGCAGCGGCACGATTGTGAAGTTTGTCGAAGCGGTTCATGATGGGGGAAAAACAAGTGGGTTTGAGGTTTCGGAGAATGCGGTGCGGTCGTGGTTGCCGAATCAGTCCACCGGGACGGTACCTGTAAGGTTGACGGATGTCAATAGGGGGATCAAGCAGCTGGAGTGGCGAATTCCCTTGTGAGTTTTTTCCCCCTCATTTGTCTTGTTGGAGGTCTTAATATATGTAGTTGTAGGTAGTGTTTGGTTAGCTAGAATAGTTTTGGAAAAATGATTTGACTGCTCTATAGTTGGCTTTGCCACCTTCCAATGAAATTCATTCCTCATATATTGGTGAATGAGCTATTCCATCTGTAATGCACAACATGTCATTTTTTAGTAAACAAATGTCAGAATTTACATTGCAACGGAATATTAACTCCATTCCAGCTTCCTGCCAGTGAACCCAATGTTACCGTAAGTTAATGACATAATGGGTGGCAGTTTTAAGCCCCAGATATGTTGGTTAGATGGTCCAAGGTAATGTTGTCATTAGTTATCTAAGCCCATTGATTTCATACTGTGTTCAAGTTGCTTGGCTTGGTGAAATACACGCTGGGTGTTTAATTGGTGTTTAACATGTTAGCTGTGAAGAGAATTCGTCTGAACAAAGAAATAAGTGGTAGAAGATATTGCTCCAAAAGTACATAATTAAGGTTCGTCAAGGCATTAATACTGATGAAGTTGGGATGTCTAGGTGGAGAATTAACTCATCCCGCAATCCTATGGCCCCCAGTCTGGTTTGGAAGATTGCCTCTTGGCAAAATTTCTGAAGAATGGTATTGAAGAGAGAGTTGCAAAGGTTAGTATGGGAGGTTGCCACTTTGGCAGGTCTAAACATGATTGAGAAGAAAAATTGTAACTGTATTGGGTGTAACTAGAAGGAAAAGAAAGGATTTCACAGGATAAAGCCTGTAATTGTTCGTGTGTGCCCTCCAGTTTTCATAATTCGGGAAGATTTGCGAGTGGCATTGTGTTTTACAGTTAGGTAAATTGAAATTATGTGACTACAGTAATAGGATTTAGAAAGAACTCATTCTCTTCTGCAAAACAGAAAGCTCAAACAGATCACAACTGTTCGTACCCAGAAGTCATGTTACTTTGTCGTTATTATGAATGCAGATGTCAAAGTCTTCTTGCCAGCTTCCAATATTACTGTTCTTTGATGCTAACATCATATGACAAATAATGATTACATATCTTGTGTACACGAGATATTGGTGTATTTGTTGTGTTTTTGTCATATGAGGTGAACTACCAGATAATATTAGGCATCATAGGAAGAACTGCTTTGCATTAAAGAAGGGAAATCCTCACGGCATGCCTTAACTCTTGAGGTTGACGTACTTTGTACATAGCTTATTGCGTTTACATATTTTATTACATAGACATGTCATATATGTCATGCTCGATGTTTAGGCCTGGTCTCTTTGGAACAGAAGTTGCTAGGGTGCTTGGTGGAGGTCTTGTTCCAGGTATATTTTTTCTTTGCCTCAAAGTTCGAAGTTGTTGGACACATCAACCCTTCATATGGGTCTTACTCTTGCGCGGGGGGGGGGGGGGGGGGGGGGGGGGGGGGTGGTTCGGGTTCTAGGGCTAGTTTTGCCAGGAGGTTAGCTGTGGTATATTTTCAAGTACTCAGGAAGTAATTAAAAATCCAAGTTGTTTTTGTGCACGGAGGACGCTATATTTCATGAACATGAAGTATATTTGTACATTTTCCCAAACCACGTGGACTGGTGACGAAAATCCTAGCGGTGGGATAATTTACTAGTTGATCACCAGATCTCTACGAATTTTAGATGTCTGGGGCTTGGCTCTGCCTTAGGCGCTGATGATTAATGTTTAAAGAAGTTTTAGAAAGTTAGGTGGAGGGCTAAACAGAATGGTTGGGAGGAAATCCTATAAGGTATTTTGAGAAGCTAAAGGTTGAAAAAGATGAGGAGACCTAGAAAAGAGAAATATCTGGGCTTTTATTTGGAGGAGTTTTAGGCAATTACTGCTGGGGATCTCATTTTCAAAGTTCTTTTGTTGTTGTACTTTCTCTTATTGTGCATTTTTCATAAATCGTAATATTTTGACAATAATCCAAAATCTGATGCTGGAATATGTTATGTACATTAATTGTCAAATTGGAAGATCAGATTAGGCCTTGTTGACTTCCTGGAAACTTTAGAGTGGCCAATTGAGTACCTGCAATATGTAGACTAGGAATGGACACAGCCAAAGATCTCATCGACAAAGAGTCCTGGAGAAGTTTAAGAGTTTTAGCTCATAAATTTATTACAGCCTATGGATTAGGCTGCATTTTTATCCCGTGATATATATGAAACGTCCATGGCGTTCCATTTTTACTGCGCTCTTCAAACAGTATAAGTTATGAACCACATCTGGCTGTTATAATTTTGGTTACCTACGATAATTGCATGAAAAGACAGTAACTTTGAGTTTGGGAGTTCTGTTATGTTGGTTTATTTGGATTTTGTAGGATCTTTAGTTTTGGTTGGTGGTGATCCTGGTGTTGGCAAGAGTACTTTGTTGTTGCAGGTATGAGTTTGTCCAAGGAGTTAAATTGTTAATTTCAAGTTATCTGATGTGGGGCCTATATGACTCTGTCTTATAACTCTGTCTTATTAACTCCCTTCCTCAAATAGATTTTATGTTCTTCAGTAACTCGTGGTTTTTGCTTTCTCACAGTTACTCTATGCTGGTGTTACGTCTTTCTTTTGATTGGCAGATTGCTGCAATAATAGCAGAAGGGCACGAAAGTGGTCCACCAGCTCCAGTTATTTATGTATCTGGTGAAGAGGTTAGTGTTTTGTTGTGCCAAGCAAAAGACAATTACTGGTCGTGCACTAAAGTTACTTGTTCTGATAAACCCTGGTTCATTTTTTCTCTCTTTTTTTTGCTTAAAATCTCTTCTTATATGTCATTATTTTCCCCTTTTGACTAGTGACATACCCATGGGAAGCACGGTAAGAATCAATGCAGGGGCACCCTTCATGCATAGACTCCTATCCTTGTTGACCATTGTCCTTTCTATTCTTCACTCAAATTCATCCATTGACACTTGCCAACTTTATTTTTTTTATGATGGCAGAGTGTTGATCAAATTGGGAACAGAGCAGATCGAATGATGATTGAAACAGAAGAACTGTTCTTATATTCAAGCACTGATATTGAGGTGCATCCTTTTGGATGTATCTGATTTGGTCAATGGTCATGTCGATGTACCTTTTACAGCCTATAATGTGTGACTTGAATTGATGAGAGTAATATTTTGGTCGGAAAGTATTTTCTTCTTATGTCTAATAGTCACATGTTGAAGGGCATGCTTTTGATACTTTCTATCTCTCTGTGAAATTGTTTTTCATTCGAGTTATCAATTCATGGTTGTTAATCATATGCTTAGTTTGTGGTCTTTCACTCACCTCAACTACATGTTACGTTTATATCATTGTGCCAAGGATGTTTCAGAGATTTCCATTTATTGGTAGCCTCTCACCGGTACAAATTCATGTTTCCAACCACTTTCAAATTGAAGGAAGAAAGTGTTTGTGTGATACGTTTTCAGTTGGTATAGAAACTAAGCTAGTATCTTATAACACGGGGCGCAGATAGTTGCAGTAGGAACCCTTATTTTGCATCTTATTCTGAGTTTGGTGAAAGTGAAACACGCTACAAGGCACCTTTAAGACAGTGTCTGTATCCACTTATGATTCTGAATAACAAGTATTGTCTAAATTAATTAATTATTATATATTTAAATGATGTAATCGTAATTATCTCCGTCCACTTCCTACCATGTGCGAGATTGATGATGTGATTGTCTTGTGCTTGTGTAGCCACATCATGAAGAAGATTTTCTCAGGACTTAATGATTTATCATTTAGAGGGGCTAGTAATTTTTATTCGTTTCTTAGTTTCCTGGTGTTTGTGGAATTATTCATATGTGCAAATCATTAACTTATCTTGCAAGGGCCAATGTGATTTAGTAGTTTACCTTTAAGTGTATCTTAAGCCAATTTTGTTATAACTCGTTTTATGGCAGAGCAAATAATTTCACGCATCTATGACTTTTAGCTCTGTGATATACCTTACAGGGACAAGGCTTTATTTTAGTTGTGTTGGAACCATTTTTATCAATGAAAAACGTCCATGCCAACATATGCAAATGAAAGTGACATTGGCATATAAATCCTCAACATATTTGCTTTTGAACAATGTTGTACCTTCTTTCAGGAGGTATTTGAGAAAATTCAGCATCTCTCCCCTCGGGCTTTAGTTGTTGATTCCATTCAAACAGTTTATCTGAAAGGAGTGACTGGAAGTGCCGGAGGACTGCCACAGGTTTAATTTTTTTAAACCGTGCACTTGTTAGGCGAAGTGTATTCTCATTGTGTCAGAGAGAATCAATGTTACGTTATTTTAGGCAATATAACTGGTGGTTTAGGAATGTACCAAGACTGCTTTGATCCGTGACAGGTGAAAGAATGCACATCAGCATTGCTGCGTTATGCTAAGAAGACGAGCATTCCTATTCTTCTTGTGAGTATGCAGTTCCAAATTCTCAATGTTGCTTATCCCCATCCCAATTGGCTTTCTTCATTCCATTTTGTATGATATCTGTGACTTGTAAAGATTTGGTGCCGCTTATTCGTGAATCGTGACATTGAAAATTGGATATTGTAGCATTTTTGGGAGGAGGAAAAAAACAAAATGCATCATTTCATAAATCCAAGCAACTTTTACACAACTCCAAATGATCTTAATCTTAAATGTTCTTGTACGACTTACTGCTCCACTTTTATTCCTGTCATCCTGATTTTGCTTACGTTTTATGCTTGCTTATGTGTTACATACTGCCTTGATTTTGGTAGGGAACACTTCTAATGTCTGTTTTTGCATTTATCTGATACCTACCAGTAAACATGGTCGCGTATTCATCTGTTCATATTCGATTACTGTTGTCAGTTAATTGTTTTGGTGAACACTCAACTTGAATTTTCATTGAATTGCCTCATTCTTGTTTGTTCAGTCTGGACATGTGACTAAATCTGGAGACATAGCAGGACCTCGTGTCTTGGAGCACATTGTTGATGTTGTTCTATATATGGAGGTTCGTATCTTTTGGCATTTGCTGCTTGGATATTTTGAAGTTGGTTTTCTTGAATCTCTTGATAGCCCCACCTCTCCATCATCTCCCCATCACTAAGATGCCTCCATGTGTCAACCAGCCTTGTTTGGTCCAAAATACGGTATCCTGTCTGTGTTTGGATTCGCAGTTACTTTTTTCCAGGTTTGTTGCTTGTCGCTTTTATTTATTTTTCAAAGTGACGGGTTTTCTTTTCCGCATTTGAAGTCCTAAAATTCAAGCTGTTTTATTGCTTGCTTTTTTCTTCTTGCATTTCAAGGCTGAAGAGAGTCAGTAATTTTTTGTGTTGCTAGGTATGTTCTGCAGACTGGGTCCATGGGCCTTTATTTTTCGCTTGTATATGACGTTGTCTGTTTATATGCACCAACTGTATAATTCTAATTCTATATAATAAGGCCAAGCCTTTGGGAGTCGGGATTGTCATATGGTATTCTTAAAACTAGATAGATCAACGTACTTAAGTCCATTGCATTGTATATTGATACTCCATCCCATAGTGTGATTATCTTTTGGAAATTCAACTTTTTTTATGAGACATGCATTCATGGCACTAAATTCAAATTAAAAGGTATTGATTTCCAACATTACCCCCTTTATCCCGACATCTAGAAGTACCCAGGCCCTCCATTGGGGATAATTCTGGAAACGAAAGACTTTTTTAGGTTTAGACTTTCGAAAGTGGACATGCGTTTTGGGACATCCCAGACAAAGATAGATGGACAAAGAAATGGGAGCGGAGGGTGTGATTATACTGTTAATGCTACTTCACTATTGTCTCAAAAATTCTTGCAGGGGGAGAAACATTCATCTTATCGCTTACTTAGATCCGTGAAAAATCGTTTTGGATCCACTGATGAGGTACGCACTGGTATTAATGCTATGGAATTTTTTTTCTGCATATGTATTTACCTGTCCACCTTAATTGTATTTTCATGGACCATATGCATTGTATTTTTTTCTCTTCAACTCCATTGTTTGCCTAACCTTTTAACTCTCTGGATGCACTGGTGCACACTCTGGAAACTTCGGTCATTTCTCATTACGAAATTTAACTCAATAGCTGGGCATGGCTTTATCAAGCATACAGATAAAAAAGGCAAAGAAACAGTTTTGGAACTTGTTGAATGTATTGACCAAAAACATTTTTTGTGAGGTAATTGCTGTCTATATTATTTTTGCAATATTCGTGGTCTGCATCGCAAGCTTATAAGTGGAGAAACTCATTTCTGTGAGCGTGAAGCAGAATAGCTGCATGCTCAGATTTCTTCTTCGTCGTCGGAGAAAACCACCATTGGAGACTATTTAAGTGTCCCCACTTGTTGGTCTCTAATAATTTAAGAAACTCTTCTTGCTGGCAGCTTGGAGTATTTGAAATGTCACAATTAGGATTGCAAGCTGTTTCAAATCCCAGTGAGATGTTCTTGACGGAACAGCAACCAGATTCAGATGTTTTAGCAGGACTAGCTGTTGCTGTAATGATGGATGGATCTCGAACTTTCCTGATTGAAATTCAGGTAGTATCATCATCTTCTTTCCGTGCATCTTTCTTTCTCTTTGACATGTTTTGTGGGCAGTTGAATCAAAACTGCTCTTTGCGAATTCAGTGTCCCAGGAAACTTTGAATCTAGCCGACTCATTTAAGGGTGGATACTATCTAAAGCTGAAATGCACAAATGCTTGTTTGTGTGTGTTTAAATTGGTGGAGTGATCGAGATTACTTCTACTTTGACATATAGTTGACTGTACGAGGGAAAATAATTTTGTAGTTTTTTCGTGCCAAATGGTAGTTTGTACATGTTTATAGCCATTTCATGCAGCACCAAGAAACTTCCATACTCGTTGCACTAAACTGGCATGCATTATGATCGTTCCATTTTAAATTGGCTCTTAATATCCTTTCATTTTTGTTATTTACTTTTTTGCTTAAAAATCATGTTTGAGTGACTTGCAGAGTTTTCATGTAGGCATTATGTGACGCTGGCTCATCGGGTGCGAGGCAAGTAAATGGTGTTCAAGCTAGCCGAGCAGAAATGATTATTTCAGTTGAGTTCTGAATTTTGATGAACACTGGATATATTGGGCTACTCTCTTGTAATCTTGATGAGATTTATGGATTATTGAGGCCCCATTTAAAGTTAGTTTGTTGATTGATCATGGCATATGGCACTTGATAGTCATACCAATGACAATATTACAGCTTGGTTTCCTGATCAAATCTTTCTTTGAATAAAATTTGATATGTGGAGAGGTATTAGTGTCCAATTCGACTAACTTGAGATATTGTGATCCATGGAGAACATATTAACTTTTACTTTGGCCATCATTAGAAATGTGAAAGAAACATCAAGTACATTTTTCTGTTAACCAAATGACCGTCGCAACTACTATAAGATGAATTTCAATTGTACAATTGCATGGATACTAATTTGAAAAGATGTTTAGGGTAGCTTCTGTTTTCTGACTCAGAAAAGAGGTGGAACAAAAAGCAATATTTACATTCAAGATTCTTTCACTATTCTGCAATTTTGGGAAAAGAATAGAAAACAAAGATATTCTGTCAACTCGATCTGTTGTTAGGTTTGCTTGAAGTAAGATTTTACGGTCATTGTGTATGAATAGGGAAAAAAATCGTACAGTTCACTTGATCCATTATTAAATCCACCTCTACTGCCATACGTTTAGCAAATGAGGGTGTAATCAGTATTATGGTATCTTAACATTTGGCTTCTTTGTTAACAACGTGCTAACAATTGTCAAATATTCTGCCTGTAATCTTGCGATGTGAAACTGATTTTTGTATTTTATAATCTGTAGGTTCTCAAGAAGCAGGCTGGTTTGAAGCTTCAAGAGACTGTAATTTGTTTTCCTTCTTATTTATCCTGCTAAATGAAATGTTCATTTTGCTTCTATCCTTAACTATTCTTTATTGTATCTTCTTACAGGGCATCTATTTAAATGTTGTAAGTGGGGTGACATTGCGAGAGACTGCTGGTGATCTAGCTGTAGCAGCTGCAATTTGCAGTAGGCATGTGTTCTGCTATTTACTTCTACTCAAACCGCCTCTAACCAAGCATTGATATTTATTCTGTTAAGTTACGCATATGCTTTTCTTGTGTCATTCGTCACCTGATTGAAAGAATATAATAGCATGTTTGCATTGGTTAGTCAAGAATATTCAGGCTTCTTAATTATATTGCTTAGCTATAGTTGGGTTGGTAGTCATCTCGAGCCAAACCTTGCTTGCTAAAGAAGCTACTGCTACCCAAGCCTTCCTACATAAATTCAACACATTCACCCATCTTGATTAGTTATGTTCAAGTTGTGTGGAAAGATAGAAATTACAACATTTTGTCTGGGTTTGTACTTGTATTAGCTAACAATTTAGACCTAAACAACTGAAAGAAACATGGACTTACTTTCATCTCGAATATTATTGACTGTCGTGAAGATGAAAAGGTGGAGGTTTATCGAATTCTATCTAGCGACTACGAAGATTATGCACACCTAGAATATAAATTTGTCAGTTTCGAGATCTATGTAGCCTTTGAATAAGCATCTGACATATAGTTGTCAAACTGTGCAACTCATGCCCAACAGAAGCTTAGGCCAACTCATGCTTTCAAACCTAAGCCCAGTTGCAGCTCGATTCATTGCAACCAATTCTTGTATTGCTTGTTCATCTTACCTGTATCGACCCTTATTTCCATCTAATAGTTATCTTTGTTCTACATTTGATTTTTGGTTTTTGCAGTGTCTTTGAAGTCCCTATTCCCAATAACGTAGCGTTCATTGGAGAAATTGGCCTTGGTGGTGAGCTTCGCCCAGTAAGTACATACTTCCCTTGTTATTGTACTAACTAAACTTCTAAATTTAGATGACCACCTAATTTCAGCAATACCTCGCACAATGGGCCATCTATAGGACTTGAAAACTTGAAGATGCGCTGATGTTTTCAGTTGCGGGTGTTATAGTTGATTTCCTTTTCATCAGTTGGAATTTATTCTGCAACAAAGAAAATTCATGTAGTGGGAAATGGTGACAACGGTGTTTGATGTCTGTTAGTTATCATACTGCGTATTGTTTCTTATAGACACAGTTAAGGGATATTGCCATATCAACATCTTTGTTCAATAGGTGCATGGATATGTAATAATTACTCGACAACCATAAAATCATTGATATGGGAAGAGCACTGGGCTTAGCTTAATCGCATTCAGGCATTCAGCACTAGACTTTTAAACTTTTGCACCTTAGATACTTTTTGTCATTTCAAAGTAAATTGTCTCCGATGATGTGGAGCTTTAGAATTGACATAGAATGCGAAAATAAATTCTTAGTACTAGTTTTGTGGAGAAAGATCTAAGGAATAATCGATCTTCCATAAGTGTGTTTGTGTCTTTTTTACATATATCTGGCATAGTTACATTCCTCACCACTTAAATTGAAGTATAAAGTTGATTTTGAGGAAGCTTCGGTATTTATTATACGTGGTTTAGACCAATGTATTCAGAGGTGAAAGCACAAGGTGAGGCGGTTGACCTCTCACGAGGTGAGGCTTAAACCTCGAGGCATTGAGGCATGAGACTTTGGAGTTTCTTTATTATATTTATAAAGATACAATCATTAAAAATAAAATTACTAGAAATAAGGAAAAAGTAAGCAGAGTTTCAGAGTTCATACTTCATAGAATGGGAGAAAAAACAACCCTTAACAGCAGAAGACTGATTAAAACAGAGAGAGGGAGGGAGAGAGAGAGAGAGAGCCGTTTCTTTCTTTGTAAATCAATCATCCACTATATTTTGGTCCTAGGTAGTTGGTTACGATTGCAACCTGCGTAGCGAGCGCTTGACAATTAGAATCTTTAAATCTGCATGAACACGAGCATATGTCAGAGTTTCTACCAAGCTCGGGACGCTTGGTTACGTACAATTTTTGATCATTTGTAGCCTTATCTTGAAAGAAAGACAGGCTGGATATCATTAGGTTACCAAAGAAGGAATGTTGGAAACAGTTGCTTTCTTTGTCGAGCATTTACGTCATTTACGAACATTTCTTTTTTGTATACCACTTCTGGCTCGTCATGCTGCGTCTCTTCCATTGAGGTGGATCTTTTCCAGAAAAACCCTAATAGGGTCTGGTTAAACATGGGAAAATACAAAGAAAGATGGCATAAAACTGTCTACGAGAAAGAGTTAAGGTATTGTACTCCTTGTTCAAAAGGTTATGCAGAGTAGAATTGCAAACTTCGCTCGAAAAACTCTATGCAGCCAAAAAAGAGAAGTCCAACCTGCAGCCTAATCAATCATCCACTATACTTTAGTCCTAGGTAGTTGGTTGTCGAGAGGTTCAAACGTTGGTTGTGCCTTGTTATTCTTCCAGAGCAGAAGGATTTCTCTCTCATTATTGGCTTAAAAATGATGTCACCATTTCTGTTCCTATTTGTAGGTACCAAGAATGGAGAAGAGAGTGAATACAGTGGTGAAGCTGGGATACAAAAAATGCATCGTTCCCAAATCGTCGGAGAAATCACTGGCTGGTCTCACTATTGAGGGCACGGTGATTGTTGGCTGCAGGAATTTAAAAGAGATGATCAATACTGTTTTTAGGGCGGGATGACACAAAGCTGGAGATATGCCCAACATCTTTTGTCTTTTTGTCTCCAAAGGGTACTAGGGCAGGGGGTCGTGGAATTATTTTGACACAAAACTGGAGATATGTCTTAACATCTTTTGTCGTTTTGTCTCCGAATGGTACTACGGCAGGTGGTCGTGAAAGTATTTCGATCTTTACTAATATATGGGCGTGGCACAGGCAGCTAGTCCGCTAGATCACTTGAGCTAGGCTCGGGTTAGTAACTTCTGTCTTCGATTTTGTCTAAACGTGCAACTATACATCCATATTGCATGTAATGTATTACTGACTAATCTGATCAGTTATTTATCACTTGTAAGTTAACTTATTGAGCTTATTTGTTTTAAAAACTGATGAATGACTATTGGTGTACGTGTTATGTTACTACTTTGACCTTTTCAGCTTATTCAGCTCAAGAAAATTGTTTCTTAATTTAGGGTTTTTGAGAACAAAAGAAGTTGAAAAATTAAAACATGAATCGAATATAAATAAAGCTTACTGAAGACAAGAAGTTGGGGAAAAAATACTTATGTTTTCAATTTGAACTTGCAAGTATTATATGTGTTTGTCTTTGTTTTATGACAATTCGAGCTAGTTTACGAACACAACAACAATTGATTCGTTGAATCATTTTACGCTGTTTATTAGCCGACCCAATTGATTTGGGACATAAGGCTCAGTTTGGTTTGATTTGGTTATTAGTGGGATGGCCTAATTAAAGTCGAACTATATTGTTATGAACTACCAACATTTGACGGATTAAGGCCGAGTGTCCGTTATAAGCAACCTTGGTTGAACTATCTATTTCACTTAATAAGTTTTTTTGGTAGTTTCATTAGTGTAGTTCATCTGACTGGCTTTCTTTTTTCATGCTGTTCTCCTGAGTCTGCCTTCTTAGCTTTTTGTTAGTCAACTTACCTCACCTAGGGTAATAATTTTACGATAAGGTTCCTTTAATTCCTTGACTCTATGTGGGAGAACTCAACCAAGCAATTAGAGACAACAAAGAGAGTGTAAAAGCTAACCCCCATTCGTTTGCTGAATCTTGAGGCCTAACATCACGATCAATTTGGAGAAATCCAGTTGTTATGGATGAAATGTATACGTCAAGTTCGTTGATGAGAAGGAGCTGGGGAAAGCTTAAACTCAATTTTTGCAGTGATGAATATTAGCACAATTGAAATTTCTGGAGAGATATACATTTATGTATTGATAAGACTTTATTATTTCTTAAAGTTCGATCTCTCTCCCGCAAAAGTTTTTGTGTGTGCACACGCATGCATTTCTTTTTTCCTATTGATATGTAGTTATTCAAATCAGCTTGTGTGCCTTTGAAATGTATTTCATTTTTGACAGTAATGTTAGAAAAATATACCTTGACAAAACAAAAGTATGTAGTATAGATACTTAGTGATCAGAAGCACGTATTACTTTTTGAGTTTGAGAAATAATCTTGGAGTTTGATTTTTCTATAAGTTGGTGGATAAAATTGTAGCTCAAACGGTCGTGAATGAACAATTAAGTGCCAATATATGAATTTTTAAATTCAAGTCAATAGAACGACGTTAATCCGTCATAATAATCTAACTCGCTCGACGAGCGTTGTTGAGAAGGAAGGAAAAGGAAGATTGGAAGTGAGATCCTGATATACCTCTATATCTTGTATTCGAAACCTCTTAAATGTTAAGTATTGCTATTCGATCAGTTCCATAATAATCCGACTTTAATTAGACCCGTCATAATAGACGGTGTAATTGATCCCAAAACCAAAACCCTACTAACTACAGTCATCTACAAAACTTGACCATATGCCATCCTATCTATTTTAGATACACAAAACTTCAGAGATTCAGCTATCCATCCTATCACATAGCTGCTCTCATTGACAACAAACACAAAATCCAACTATACATCCAAATGTGACTGCAGATGATAACTCTTGAAACGACGGAAACTCGAATTGAAATCGGCCAATGATAAAAATATCGGCCATGGGTTCTGGTAAACTCAAAAGCACAATCACGGTGGGATTAGCAGTGGCAGTGTTTTGTGCTCAATCATACCAATCTCTTTGCTTGTTGACTCGTTACCAGCACCATTCTCCCCATCTAAGAGCTGGGATGGTGGTTGTGGTTCATTTTTCTTGGCTTCATTGATATATTCAGGATCCAAGAAACTCGGCTGATTGGTCGAAGACAGCACCCGAGCCCACATCCTGTCAGTTATCACAACCTTGTTCTGTCTCTCTATCACCCGCTGCACATCAACATCCAAACACGTCACGTGAATTCAGTAATACCTAAGCAAGTACATGGTCCACATTATGTGTATTGTCCATGTCTCTAGTAGTTCTCTACATCCTACACTTAAAAGTTGCAACACCAATGATCTACGGAAAAGACAGCCAATCCAAATTCACCTATATTCAATATCAACAACATATTTTCGTGCTAATCACACTTGATTTGTCCATTACAGTTAGTAGAAAACTCAAGTTCGATGAGTCTATCAATGCAAGAGATGTCACGTCGGCAGAATCAGCCATGCAAGTTTTGTAAAAAGTGAACTTTTAGACTTAAACGTTAAAAGTACCTCAAAAACAACAAAAAATGTCTCTTGCATGCAGATATTTCACCTTTTTCTATACTCGTACCCTTGATTTTCGATGTTCTTAATTTCTATACATCTCTCCAAGACCTATCAGTCCAAGCACCATTCAGTATCTGTAAACCTCCATGATTCAAATTTTGCTAGAGCAAATATTGAAAATATAAAGATGGGCATGCCCATTATGCACCAATTTTTATATATTTTTGAGTTTACTAGTTAAATCAATAAGTGCATAATGATGATGTCCCAATTTACACCAGAAGTGAAATGCTAATATACGTTGGTAGTTAGACAGTAGCGAACAAGTTCCTTAGTCCACCTTTTTACGGGAAATTTTTGCACCAAGAAATAGTAAATCATTAACAATGTATCAGTAAGTTACCAGAAGATCGGAAGTAAAAGTAGTAACAACTTTGAAAATACCAAGTCATAGGGTTGATGACTGACATAGAGAGACACTTACGTAGAATGGTATGTAAGCATGTCTTCCATTAACAGGGCCAACTGTGAAGCCCGTGTATCCTGCCATTGCACCATGGATTGCACTGTGAGCAAGGAGAGTGCAGTACACGTTATCCGACGCATTGCTTGGAATAGCCCGGATCATGTATGTCGGATCTGCAAGATAAGGGAGAAGAGTAGTCCAGTTTTGAAAATTTTTTTCAGACAAAATGATTGTCCAAACTATACCAGTTATCAGTATTTTGGACAAAATCAACTTTATAGCTTACAAAAAGTAACCTATATATTTAAGGTTTAGCACCATTTTCTTCTGTTCTGTAAAATGATCCTGCAACAGCAAAGATTACACGTGTTACTATTCATATGGCAAACTAGAGGCCACAGAATAAATTTATACAAGATATAGGTTACATGGCTTTAACAATCTCACGTCTCGCATATCAAAAGAATCTTTGAAATTAAGACCAGGAAGAATTTACAAAGTGAAGGCGAAGGCTCTTCTCTTTCTTATTAGTTGATTTATTCAGATAGATCTCAGACCAAAGTCCGGTAACACCCCGCCAATCTCAGGGTCAGGCCTTCAAGCACCAAGCCCTGAGCACGTTTTTCATTCCTCTTCTTTGTGGATTCAATCATTGCATTCCCAGACTGTCAACAGTTTTTTAATCCCTTTAGGACTAGTTACCTTCGACCCATGTCGTTAGGTCCAATTTCGCTGACCTCTTGAATTTCAAAATACAAGACTCGAATGTTTTAGCAGAAGGTAAAACATTGAGCAAAATACCTTGATCTTCTGAGACATCCACAACCCAACATCTTGGAGTAGTTTGTTTCCTGAAGCGTCCTGCTGCTCCTTGGTGGACATGGATTCAAGAAGAAGCTCCTGTCCAGCACCTTCGGCCATTACAATAACTATGTGCCCATTTTCTCTTAGTCTTTTCTCCATGTACTCAAAAAGACCACCCGGTCCCTCCAGATAAAAGGGTGATTCTGGAATTAAGCAACAATCCACGTCCCGGCTGGCAAGAGTGGCATACATTGCTATGAATCCTGTACAAGTTTTTTTGATTGGCGAAGCAAATTTCATTTATCAAACTGATAAAAATATGAAATCAGTAAAAATGTAATGAGAGATCTTCAAAGAGTCAACAAAGACTTCTACAACTGCTACTTGTAAAAACTCAATTTACTGCTTAGCCTCTCAACTGCCAATGAGACACCATCTAATTAGCCACCTCCATCTGGATCACCTTTTGCTGATGATGGTTTTGTGTCAGGAATAGCCACAAGAAGTTGCTCCAACAATAGCCACCAGGCAACTAAAAGCCCCCAAGTCAAAACCTGATACTAAAGCTAACCCTCCAAAACCAATCACCTCCCAAATCATGACCACCACCGGCAGTCACAACCACGATCAGCTATAGCCCCAAACAAGCCACCTAACAAAACTATAAATCTCCAATGATTGAGATTCAGTCTTCTCCATTGCTTCTTCCACAAAATCGCTAACTACCTTCTTGACTTCTTCTCCCCCGATGAGTCTCTCACCCAGTGAAAGGGCACCCCTGCTTTACCCAACAAGCTAAAGCAAAGAAGAAAACTGCTAAATGAAGTAGGTAGCCAGAAAGAAGAGAGGAGAGGAGAGAAGATAGAAGAGAGAGCTGAGAGGGAGGAAAGGGAAGCAAAGAGGGGGAGGGGAGGGGAGGGGTGGAGGGAGGGAGGGATGAGAGGATGCCCCTCTAACAAAAAACCATCTGTTAAATAAGCACTACATTAAGAATTCACAATTAACTCCTACAGAACGTGTTACCACAGATATCTCATGACCCAGTAAAAATATTGATTTCTGGTATATCATTGCCATTTTTTTTGCCAAAAAAAAAAAATTATTTTCAATGGAAACACACGTGAAAAAATTATTCTAAATAGATAATATACGGTGGAAGACATCAAATTACAGGAAGTAAGCTTACCGCTGTAGCGGCCCATTAACTTGACAACACCGACACCATTCTCGAAGCTTTCAGCTTCAACATGAGCTGCATTAATAGCCCGTTGAGCCTCCTCAACAGCACTATCAAAGCCAAAGGACTTGTCGATAACCTGAAGCACGCTAACTATTAACAACATGAGAATATCTTAGGACTAATGTGGCCCGGGCAACATTTGTAACAGCGAAGAGATTGTGAAGGCAGGAGAATTACTGGAATGTCATTATCGATGGTCTTGGGTATTCCAGCCACTGCAACTTTCAGACCACGCCTTCTAATTTCCTACATAATAGATTGTCAACAAGATTTCTGCAATAAGTTCTACAACTCCAGCATTGGGATCCACAAGTCTGAGATGCAGCCTAGTATTGGAGGCAATAGAATTACACCCTACCTCGAAAATCAGAGAAGCCCCCTTTTGAGTTCCATCTCCTCCAATTATGTAAACCTGAAACACATGAAGTTCCCATTCATGGGTTGGAATTTCTGCAACTGGTAATTTAACTTATGCCTTTTAATTGGTTAATATATGAGTTTGCTTGTTGAAATATGAACTCTTAAATGCCAGAGAAAAATAGAATAGACATAATGAGAACACAAATAGTAAATTGTTTTCCTATACCTGATTAATGCCCCTGTCTTGAATGCTGTCAACTATTTTAGATGTATCATGACCCCCCCGTGATGTTCCCAGGATGGTACCCCCTCGTTTATGAATGTCATTCACACCTTTTGGTGTTAAAGGAATGGTATTCCGGGAGTAGAAACCCCTGTAACCCCCCTATATGCACAACACAACATTGTTAGCCAATGCCTAATCAAGACGTTAATACCTTATTTTTCGCTAAACCAACACAAGACTGCACTGCATACTGAAAGAAACACAAAAACTGTGGAAGGCATGTTCGCACGTCCCATGAGAAGACTCCATTCTGTCATAAATGGCAGAAGAAGACTAAATCCAGCATCAACTACAGGCTGAACAAAATGGGATGCATAACAAAAATGTGAGCAAAAATAATGCTGTCAGATTATCTCCAGGTTTGCTTGAGGTGATAATTTCAGTTTTAATGATAACATGCGAAATGATCACCACTAGCCTGTAGTGTCATATTCACCAAAACACACTTTTAGCTTGAGATACAAGAACCTGCATGCAGCCACGTGCCTTGATTCAGGTGTTCATAGTCCTCAATTCTAGAAATATAATTCAAGGACTTCTATTGGCACTTCTCCATGAGAATCTTTGTAGTTTTTAAGCAGTTGTCAAACTAAAATTGCTCCAACATCAAAATTTTGCAATGTGATACTTTTAGAAAGCGCCAGAAAGGAGGATATACAAAGCACATTTACAAATTAACATCATCGTGCTATCATCTGGTTCAACTATGACCCGATATGTCCACAAATATATGGAAATTGTCCACAGATTACAAACTTATAGGTTGTTCCAATGGCAACTGATGCTGCAGTTCCAAAATACATAATAAGACAAGTTAATAAAACAATGCTACTCAAATGTAAATGCATGTACCTAATAGCTAGACTAATACAAAGACAACCCTTGGCTACTGAGGAAATCAATCATTGATGAGTAGCATACAAATACTTGTATTTGCTAAAGGGTAACAATAGTCCTCAGGACCATAGACGAACACATTGAACAAGTCAAGTCTACTTACAGTCCAACAGATATGGGAATGAATGTCCTTACCTCTATTCCAAGAACTCTGTTGACACCATACATGTAGTGTAGACCGCATACTATTTCCCTAATTACAGTATTTATGCCCGGGCATAGACCTCCACATGTGACAATACAGGCGTGCACATCATCAGATTCAAAATAAACCTGAGAGAAATCCAAGAGCATTTGTCATAAGGTGGATTTGAACATGAACAGAGAGGCTAGAGTACAAGGGATATATAAAAGAAAGAGAAATAGAAAAACCTTTTGGCGAGGTCCTGCACGTCGAAAATGTGTACCTCTTGGACTGTTCTTGTGGACAACAATCTATATGGAGGAAATGGACATGAATAAGATGTGTTGGGATTAGTTGATACTATTAGCGGTGTTCTATCATTTTTTAACAGTGTAATTCAGCAAAGAAAAAGTTTATGAAGCACAGATCCTTGTATGTGTTTGAAACCGTCCGATATACGTGGACTCCACAAAATAATAAAGGATCACACGTGTATTAGACGATTCCAAACACATTGGTGACCCGATCTGTGCGTCGAAATTGTGTATATAGTTCAACAAAATAAGCAAGCATAACAACTACCAACATATTTTCACCTGTTCAGCCACAGTATCATCATCGTTGATGAAATATTGCCTGGTTAAAAAGAAATTCATCGGTTGTGAATCACAAAACTTGGTCATTTTAATGAGAAAAACAACCAATTGACCATTAACCAATTGCAGTAGAAATAAACTACAAGTAAACAAACTTACGTAGTAAATGAATAGGAAGGATTGGATTGCAATGGGTTGGGGTATGTCTGTTAACACCAGAAAAAAATAAACAAAATCTTATTTGAGATAATTTCACTCCAAGTAAACTAAAGAAAACGTATTTCACTAGAATGTTCAACTAAGAACCAATAAACTGCAGGTGAAAGAATTACTGAAAAAACCGAAACCCACAAAAAATAGCAATTGGGCCGGTCCGGAGTCGGTCAGTTTAGGATCAGGATTTATGGTTTTGTAGTTAATTGGTTCGGTTGGACAAAATTGCAACTTATTTCCGATTTTACTTATGAATGTCCATTATAATTTTTTTGTGGTTTCGGCTCATATACATTTGGTCTCTATATCCCATATCCCTAGTAGTCAAAATGTGATTTGTGTAACCCAAACTAAGTTCATGTCATCCAAAATTAAGTCCATTTTGATCGACCCGAAAAAGCCGAATTCCCAGCCGAACCACTTCTATCCGAACCCATGTCAGTTCCTGCCTAAAATCATGATCTGGGTGCAGAATTTCCACCGATTCTGTCTACTATACACTATACTTACAAACCCCGAACCGATTTCACCCTACTAACAGCTATCGAGTTAAGTATATCGATGTAGCCACCCATATCCATGCACATGCACGGGGAGAGAGAGAGAGAGAGAGAGAGAGAGAGAGAGAGAGAGAGAGAGAGAGACGAACATGGAGGCCGGGGATGTAATCAGTTAAGTGAGGAACATCTTCGAGAACATAACCGGCGTCTCCGGTGACAATCTTAAGCTGATAACCACCTGCGCTTGCAACAACACCCTTTGCGTCGCCGTTACTACAGGAATTCGACGCCGACGACGACGGCAATCTGACGGGGTAGTTGTTCGCCGGAATCAAAGTAACGGTGCGGGAATTCGCAGGGTCGAAACAGCGGAACCGCGGATCGATGATTGAAGAAGAGCTCGAAATCTTCTTCATTGAATGATGAATATCGAGAGTTTTTCTTCTTCAAAATGATGGGAATTTGCAGTCGGCGGATTGGGACTTTGAATCTTGTAGTGATGCCAATTGTACGAGAAATGGGTTGAGACTCGAAAACAGGTGGCGATGTTGTGATTGGTAACCGCTAGATTTTGCCTTTTCTGGGGGGGCACACTGGAAAGGGCGGGAAACAAAAAGTTAATACCATTTAACCGCCATCAAAATTTTAGAAAGAATACATAAATGTAGAAAGAAAAGAAATTTAATAGAATGATAATTTTTTAATAAAGTGATAAATAGCTATAATAATTTTAGAAAAAAATAATATAATATATATGAATAGGTGAATAGTATTTTTATAATTTATAATAAAATTTTATAAATAACAAATCAAAATAAGATATAAAAGACTAGTATATTATCTGAGTCGGTGGCGATACTTACTAAATTAAACTTATGTTATGATTTAAAATCAATTATTATTCAACGACAACTTTTTTGAGATTTGATGAAAATCAAAACTCGAATGAATTTTAAAAACTCTGTCTGAATTTTCGCTTTAAAAAACTTTTAAATTTTCAACACAAGCTATTTTTAGACATAATAAGAATTTAATTGTAGTTTATTTTATCAAAACAAATCTCAAACTTAAAATTTTAATAAATAATTAATAACGTTTAGCTGATTTTGACAGAAGAGATTATATCCTACGTAATAGCTTGAAAAAAACTCTAGAGGTCAGAGTATTTCAAAAACCTCAAGAGGGTTAGTGTATTTTACCACCTACTCGTTGGCCATGAACCAGAGGAGGGGGCGTGATGAATGTGGTGAGTAGTGTAATTCATCCAAATATATTTTGTGAATCTCATTAATTAGATCAAAATAATTTTCAATATTGTTTTAATTTTTTTTCGAAGGTCTTATACTGTTTTGTATTTTATGTAATATAAATATTATACGATATGAACGGAAAAAGAGATAAGATAATTTTATACTCCTGTGTGAGAATAAAATAGTCTTCTGAATATTATATTCGAATTAAAAAAGTAAATAAACTCCGAATACGATGAATCTAAATAATTATATCTGGAATAATAGTATTAGACAATTTCTCTAGTCTCTAGCAAATATGACCTGTGCTATAATAATTATTATGATGGTAGGAAAATGAAACTTCTAAACTTAACTATCTTGAACTCTGAAGCTATCTTTATATCACACCTTACCCATACGGCACCAAAAATAGAACTACTCGACCAAAGAAGATAATTCCGTAATTTTGTCTCTATTTAAAATGATTTAAATTTAGATAAATCTATTTATATTACAGTAAACTTTACATATATATAAAACTAAGCAAATTCTGCCCCTCCCAAAAATTAGAGCTACTTTAAACTACTACACAAAAAGTGAAGTGAGTGTAGAGCACAGGAAGGAAACGATGAGGCAACACCCCTACCACCTCCTCCGCGCGACTCTCCGCAACGTCCAGGGCCGCCACTTCGCCACAAAATACAGCGGCAGAGTCGTCGTCGAAGCAGACAACGGCCTCTCGTTCGCCGTGGAAGTCGACGCCCCATCCCTCCAAACCGACGTCAGAGGCTACACCCTCCCCCGCCGCGACCTCATTTGCAAAGTCGCCAAAATCCTGCAATCGCCACCCTCCGTCACCTTACCAGACCCCTTCCTCGACCTCGAGGACTACCTCCACAACATTAACCCAACCCTAAGCCCCTCCGAAGCCTCCGAAATCCTCAAATCCCTCAACTCTCCCAGCCTCTCCCTCCAGTTTTTTCGATTTTGTTCCTCTTCTATCCCCAAATTCCGCCACGATGCCTTCACCTTCAACCGCATCCTCCTCATTCTCTCGAAATCATCTTCTGAGGACCGACACGACGCCGTCAAACGGATTGTGGACGAGATGGAGCGGTCCGGCATTCGTGGCAACATCTCAACCATCAATATCTTGATCGGAATAATCGGCGGAGGAGACAGTGGGGTCGACGAATTGGAGAGGCGTTTGGGATTGGTGAAGAAGTGGGAGTTGATGTTGAATTGCTACACGTATAAGTGTCTTCTTCAGGCCTACTTAAGGTGCAGTGATACAAATAAGGCATTTGAAGTGTATATGGATATGAGGAGGCGCGGATATAAGTTGGATATCTTCGCGTATAATATGCTTCTGGATTCTCTGGCTAAAGACGAGAAGGTTTGATCTTATTATTTCATGTAGTATGCAGAACTGAATATTTGTAATTGAATTGAAATTCTGCTTACTTGCTATTGTAACAAACCATGAATACACTAGAGGTTGAACACACATCGCACACACATGGTGTGTCCACGTGGTAATTCAAGTGTGGGAGTGAGCGTAGGAGTAGAATATGGTAGCCGCTTGTGGGAGTGAGGTAGTTGTGGGGTATGTGATTGAAATTTGGGAGTGGTATATAAGAGTGGAATGTGAGAATGAGGTGTAAAAGTGGGGTAGTTAAGTAATTTTATCAATTTGTCATGATAGTTGATCTCTAGTATAACTAGAGCTTTGTCTCACACCATGTGTATGCATTTGTCTGTTTGAACACGTGGGGTGTGGGAGTGAAATGTTAGACTAAGGGAGTAAGGTGTAGGAGTAGAACACGAGAGTGGGGTGCGGGAGTGAGTAATTGGCTTGGAGTTTTGCTACTTCACCATTGTTAGTTATTTCATGTTAAAGTAATTATAATTATAAAACTTCATGTTTTATAGGTGTAATTTCAAAAATCACTTTCATATTCCTGATTTATCCACTAGGTCAGTTTGGTTGGTTCTTTGCGCCTAGCTTTGGCGTAGCAGCTATTTGGGTTGGATATAAAGTTTTACAATAAAACTTATGGACCTGAGCTAACTAGGTTCAGATCCAAAATTTGGGACTTTTAATATCCAAACCACACACAAAGTTGAGCTGTTCGGCATGCAATTGCAAATGGTTGTTCCGTCAATTGTCTGATTTGATCACCGGTTAGTAGAAACACCCTCATCATAAACTGAAAAAAGTATGAAACTGCAGAGCAATTAATGTCCTCTGGATTGCTCAAGGAGGAGTGCAAGCATAATACCCGACCGGTTATGTAGGCTGAGAACTATCAGTATCATATTGGTTTGTCATTATGCATGGGATAATGAAAAAGAAAAAAAAGAAATAAGTGACTGGAAAACTGTGTGTGGTCTATGTTGACTATTAATGGATAAACCATAATGACACAGTAGCTTGGAGGTGTCCTCCATGTGTAACTTTATCCTTTTACCAGAGAGTTTTTTTTGTGCACGCGTGGAATTTTAGGAGAATAGTACAAGGAATGAAAGAGAAAGGGGGGGGGGGGGGGGTAGGGAGAGGGTGCAAAGTTTCTCACGGGGGGTTTATTTTTGCATGGGGGTGAGGGACATTTTGGGAAGGCGCTTGAGATCTTAGACATAGTAGCAGGAACAGGGATATAAATGTAGAGAGAGAACTTGAGAGGGGAGATGGTAACTCACCATTTGGAATCGTTTGTCGTATACGTTAATATGTGGTCCATGGAAGAATCGTAGCAAAATTGGTTGGAGGAGAGTTTTGGAAAATTTAACTAAGATTTTACTCATTGGTATAGATATTTATCATGAGAGGTGTGAGGTTTGAGAACTTGAAAAGTTGGGTGTTACAGCACGCCTGGAAGTTTCTGTAATGGTTTCTATCGGGACCAAAAGGTGAATCGATTTCAAGATTGTCCAAGTGTGATGAACAAGAGTCTTAGCAAATGGTCTCTGAACATTGCAATGTTAGCTAAGGAAACGGTATATAACAACCATTTGGAGTTGATGGTACTGCTCCTTTCCTTTGTCTTTTTTCCTTCTTATTTTCATTAGATTTGTAAGCATGAATCCTGCAGATCCTGATGAGCTGATGATATGCAGCATATTGACAGGTCAACCAGGCTTACAAAGTTTTTGAAGACATGAAACGCGCCTACTGTGAGCCTGACGAGTATACATACACCATTCTGATCAGAATGACTGGTTTAATTGGGAAGCCTGATAAAGCACTGGCCCTCTTTCAAGAAATGTTAACCAAGGGCTGTAGGCCAAACACCATTTTTTATAATACTATGATCCAGGCACTTGCTAGGAATCGGATGGCGGACAAAACGATCTTTGTCTTCTCTAAAATGGTGGAAAATGATTGCCGGCCAAACGAGTTCACCTACAGCGTCATTCTAAATGTTCTGGTTGCACAAGGGCAGCTCGGTAAACTTGACGAGGTTGTGACAATATCAAATAAATACATGAATAAATCGATATATGCTTATCTTGTGAGGACTTTGAGTAAATTGGGCCACGCAAGTGAAGCTCACAGGCTTTTTTGCAATATGTGGAGCTTCCACGATAGGGGAGACAGAGATGCTTACTTCTCCATGTTGGAAAGTTTATGCAATGCGGGTAAAATAACAGAAGCTTTGGACTTTATGAGCAAGATTCATGAAAAGGGAGTAAGCACTGATACTTTTATGTATAACACCTTGTTCTCAGCCCTTGGAAAATTCAAACAGATTTCCCATCTGCATGATCTTTATGAAAAGATGAAGAAAGACGGCCCTCCACCAGATATTTTCACCTACAATATTTTAATCGCAAGCTTTGGTAGAGCTGGGATTGTTGACGAAGCCGTCAAAATCTTTGAAGAACTGGAGAACAGCAAGTGTAAGCCTGACATTATCTCATACAACTCTTTAATCAATTGCCTAGGGAAGAATGGCGATCTTGATGAAGCCCACATTAGGTTCAAAGAGATGCAAGAGAAGGGATTGAATCCCGATGTGGTCACATATAGTACACTGATTGAGTGCTTTGGCAAGACAGATAAAGTTGAAATGGCCTGTAGGTTGTTTGATGAGATGCTGGCTGAAGGCTGCTGCCCTAACATTGTAACATACAATATCTTACTCGACTGCTTAGAGAGGTCAGGAAGAACTGCCGAAGCAGTTGAACTTTATGCAAATCTTAAGCAACAAGGGTTGACACCAGATTCAATCACGTATGCTGTTCTTGAAAGGTTGCAGAGTGGTTCACGTAGGACAGGTAGAATTCGCAGGCAGAGTCCAATGAGAGGTTGGGTCATTAGCCCTTTAAGGTGATTGAATGCATGGGATGTTAACACGTGGTCAGCGGAAGTGGGCTCATCTGCTTTTTTCTGAAGCAGTTGACTAATTTGTTCTAAACTGTCTGGGTTGGTTAAGCATTATACCTTGTTGGAATGTTGTTGTCATACAGAAACACTTCCATACTTGTCACATATTTTGAAGGAAAGAAATTGATTCCATGTTCAGGTGGGCAATAAGTTGAATAAAGTTGAGATTGACTATAGGAACTGAACTGGTTTGGGCCTTCTGGTTCTGTTGGATGCTGTTTTTATCAGAAGAGATGGACCTTCTTGTGGATGCTACTTTTATGAAGAGATGTTCTGTACCGAGTTTGCTTCATCCTTCCGTGCAAAACATAACAGTTGCATTGCTGAATTCTTCTGTGCAAAACATAACAGTTGCATTGCTCATAACTGTTTGTACGTACTTTAATGATCGATAAATGTTTGCGGGTAGCACATGAAAAAGATGTTAGAAATTGCTGATTTATTGTTACCAGGTGTTGTATTTCTATCTTTCGGGGGTCCAGATGGCTGGTGCCTTTCATGTGCAATTTGAATTGAAGGACCACAATGAGCTACCTTTGCCTTTCCTACAGATCAACGAGCACCACTGATTGATGTACCTGGTTGCCCGGAGTTTATTTCATTGGCCATACTAACATTCAAAGGTAATTCATGCTGTTGATGTACCCATGTTTGAAATGCAATTTCCAGTTCTGACCAAAGAAAAGAACAAATTTGATTACTTGTGAATATTTGTATGTTGGCAGTTAAAATTCCTGTCTACTGTTGTCCGGATAGAATGGCACGATCCTGCGTTTATCGTGCCGGTTGGGTCCAATGGGGCCTTGTCCGGTGGACTTCCAAAGAAATTTGGATTGTCGTCCATATGACCTATTTCCTTTCGGAATGCGAATGTTGCTTATTTGACATTGGTCGTTGGAGCCGTCACTTAAGGTCATTAGTTGACATGTCCTTCATGTGCAGGCGTACTTTGCTCATGTGCGGCATTTGTTTCATTTTTGAGCCCCAAACATGATTAATCACGAGTTATAGCATTCTCGTTATCATTGCCACAAATATATTTCGTCTAACGTTCTCTTTTTTGGGGCATATAGATCTTTTGGAAGCAAGGAAAGCGTGCTGAGGAGCTGATAATTATATGACTGAAGTCCGCAGTTATTGCGTAGGGAACTTTTCTAAACACCGGAAGTGCATGTTGTGTTCACCCATCTTGGGCTGCTAATCAGGTTCATTCTGATAACTCGAAAGATAATATGACTTAACTTTCATTCATTATAAAATTTGCCTATTCTCTTCAGAATGCTGAGAAATAATCTTCTTTCATTCTCTGTGTTTGTCTGTTAAGAAAAGAGATTTTCTGAAATAAATAGAGGTGGAATAACCTGGCATCTGACTTTGTCTTGTTATGGGGAATTCGTCATGAAAATATATATAATTGCTTGTTGGACATTTTGAAAAGTGGGGTAAACTCGAAGGTTTAGACAATGTAATAAAGTTGAGCCTTTTAGCCATGTAGTTGGTGATTAGAAAACAAGCGTCATGTTTGATCATTTTTGGCCAATTTGTTTGTAGTCAAAATTTTAGAAGGGATATGGTAGATATAGTAAGAAAGAACATAGGATAAGGCGAGATTTATTATAGATGATTCAGTTATAAAGTGTTTGTTTGAATTTTTTTTTAGGAAGAGGATATGATAGATATGAGTAGTTGAATGACATTTTTATAATTGATAATGACATTCTCGTAATCAATAATGATATTTTTGTAAATAGAAGGGAGATATAGAAGGGAATAAGATATGGATAAGAGAGGAAGTGGTCTCCAAAGAGAAAAAATAGGCTCTTGGATATTATATTCGGGATGCAAAGAAATAAACAATTACGAATATGGCAACTCCGAATAGCCGTTTCCGGGGTGATATCGTTGGACCCTTTCTACGACCCCTAATAAACAAGCCCACAGTTCTGTGTGACCCTGATTTTTGTTGTCAATACAAAATGCAGTATCTCGAGCACTGTTTATTTTGGTTAATTTTACATAAGAAAACACAAGAGCTCAGCTTTAACAGCCCGAGCCAGACAAATTAATGAGCTGGTTGTTCTTTGTTAGAGCGGGTAAATGTGTATGGGGTAAATTATGACGGTCGGTGACCCCCTTTCTTTTTTCCCCCTGATAGTGGGTTGGTGACCCTTTCTTGGATTCCTAAAGATATGGCAACCAATTTCACGAGGGAGCAGATTGGGTTAATTTATTCAGTGGCTCTTATATGTTGTAGGTTTTTCTTTTTTTTGTCGTGGGGCAAACTGCGTAGCTACTTTCTCCGGACGTGATCTTAAGAACTTTAAATCTGGGACGGATCTCGAAAGGGATCACTCATTAATGGGTCGCAAGGAAGTTAGATCCTGCGATCGTGTGGAAAAGAGCGAGCACTTTAGTATAGCTGCTTCGCCAACTCCGATAGCACCAATGTGGTCTTAATTAGGGGTGGATTTAAGATTTATAGGAACTGGATCAAGTATTTATAACGTATATAACTTTGTAGGACAAGACATACAAGCAAGGCATAATATTTTATGAGACAAATTTATCAAAACATGTAAAAATATACTCCGCCCCTAAACAGAGTCGATGCGTACGTTGGCTCCTAATCATAATGTTTTGACTTAAGCCCTAATCAAAATGTTTGTCACTGCGTAAGTCCCCTCTCATCAAAATGTTGTAGGTGTTCTTGAAGCCTAGGAGCTTTCAGTAGGCACGTGTGAAGATGGATTTCCATGTTGGCGTGATGATTACTCACGTGTTCCCCATTCTTTTTTTTTAACAAATTATCTGACTTCTTTATTATACGAGTTGTATTCCCTGCCTACTATGTTTGCTTTCTGTCTGTTCTGTTGATTCGTTTAACATAAATTTATAAACTTTCTTTCTGGGCGTGGGCGGAAATTGTTTCTAGATGTAGAAATGCTATCTGAACATGACTTGGTGGTCAATAGTTCAAATTGCAAGAACAGTCTCTCTGCTTGTAGGGAAATATTGAATTTGAAGTTTTAATTGTTTGACTAACGACGGTTTACTGATTTTAACGGTAAGGAAGTTAACTGCTTAATAGTCTCAAAAGTAATAGAGGACAAAGTAATTTTTCAAACTATAAGGGAGATTAGTGTATTTTTCAAAAGCATCCGAGAGTTCATTGTAATTTATCCTTTTTTTGGGCTTTTGCAGCCTGTCTGCTTGTATATAGCGTCACATGCAATTATGCATAGAGAGAGGAGAGAGAATTATACTATATTGTTATATGGAGAATGCTAACCACCATTTTCTCTATATATTAAAAAGTACATTATTATTCGTAAATTATTTATTAATATTTATGAATATGTATTGATATTTATAAAATATGTATTAATATTCGTGTTTGTTTAACATTATGGGTATATTATTTACCGTTTAATAGAGGGTGATTAGCAAAATTCTTGTTATATTAGGTTCTCGAATGAAGAGTCACCTTCTAATGCATGAAAAATGTGGGGAGACCAATGGAGCCCCTTTTTGCAGTCACACGTGAAGGACGATGCTTTTAAGGATAGAGTCTATTCACATTGTATCCGTATTCGTATATTTGTTCAAAATACTGATGAATATGTATTTTAAAAGTATTTATAATCTAGAAGTTATTTTTATTATTTTGAGTACAGGGTATTTTTTGAATATTTTTAGATCATGTAGCGTTCAAAACTGGAAAAAGGTAAAACTAATTTGTGAGTGTATATTTTGAAAAAAACTGAGGCGTTTTATTATATAGATTTTTACAAAAAAATATGATTGTGAATACTTGTATGGTATTTGATTAAAATTGTTAGGAATAAAGAAAAATATAAAATTTTAACTACTTTAGAGAAGAAAATTTAGTGAGATGAAGTGGTATCTTCAATTTTGTAGTGCATTGAATATCTTTATTGTGTCGTATGTTTGTTTTACGATTTTAAATTTTACCAATTAAACAAGTAACATGTAAAATTAAAAACATCATAAAAAACTACAACCATTCTTGTAGAAAATACATTTTTTGTTAACGTATCTTAGTTGTACTTTACCCGTATGTTATTTTTAAAAAAAATTTCATATCGTTATTTTTGTATCATATTGTATCGGCTTTGAAGCACATATACTTCTACTTGGCAGTCGTACATGTATCATATTTGTATCGAATATTGATAGTTGCTCGATATTTGTAAATACGTGCCCTAAAAGTATTCAGAATATTTTTTTTTTTTTATATTTCATGTATCGGATATGTTTTGGATACGTAACGTATTCAAAAATTTTATTAAAGTCAAATTATTTGAAATACAATTTAATAATTCTCTTTAGATAGAAAATATCCTTATTGTGTGACATGATCCTTACAAAATTATATTTTAATTTAATATATTTTAGCTGTATTTAAATCATTTTAAAATTTACTCGTATCGCTGTATCCATGTTATATAGTATCATATTCATATATCGTATCGACATCTATATTTTATGCAGTATCGGTATCTCTATTAGTATTTATGCTTCATACGCGATCCACCCATAAAGATGATTATCCCAGTACAGCCATTGGTTAGAATGTTTTGTTTAATAATTGCACGTGCTTTGCCATTAAAGGAAAAAACAACTGCATGTGCTCGGATTTGATAGAATTTTTTGACAAAATTTATATCTGTCGGCGAAAATTATTGTCTAATACTGACAAATTCATTATTTTATGTTAAACATGGAATGTTTTTAATTCTAGGGTGAATAACACTGACATCTTATGTGGTTTAAAAAAAATTCAATTCCTTTGAGATTTTTAAAATTATTCTGAATTCCGTTACTTTTGAAACTATTATGTAATTATCTCTCATACCATTAAAATTAGTCAAATATTGTTATTTAAGCTATTAAAATTTTAAGTTTGGAATTTTTTTCCGACAAAATGAACTACCATATAAAGCGATCGAAATAGTATATGTTGAATTTTTTAGATTTTTTTAAAGTTAAAATTCAGACATAGTTTTGAGATTTGTCCGAATTTTGGTTTTGAAAATATTTAAAAAATTCAACATAGGTTATTCTGACCTTCTTAAGAATTATGTTACAGTTTGTTTTATAAAAAAAAATTCAAACTTGAAGTTTTAATAGTTTAACTAACGATGTTTAACTGATTTTAAACGTACGGAAGGTAACTGTATAATAGTTTAAAGAAGTTTAAAAAGTAAAGAAGGTAAGAGTAATTTTAAAAAACTTAGGGTGCAATTATATTTGTTATAAACCTCAAGGGAGGTGTGTAAGTCAATGATTAATGTTCTAGGTGGGACGGGCCACCCACCTTCAAATGGTGTTGGTCCTATTAAGCAAGAAAGAAACGGCTCTTTCCACATCGGAGTGGTGAAAGAGGCAATTAGAAGAGTACTCAAATCCATTTACGATCCCGAGTTTCCATACATATTGCACTTCTGCTTGGATTGAGGCTGCCCCTCGACTCTATTATGGATTGAAGAAGAGTGAGAAACCTCTCGCTGGTTTTTGAAATTCGGCATCTGGAAGTGTTTTCAGTGTAATACACCCTTAATTCAATGATTTGGACTTTTGTGCCCAATGACGTTATTTTTTAACACTAAAATAAAATAAAATAATGTTAACACCAATGGATGGATTTGCATTTAAATCTTATGAGATACGACTGAGATTAAAAAAAGCCTAATGCCAGGGCATGTGGGAGCAAATCAATGTCGGTCTTGTCTGGGTTCTGTCTGTTTCTGGGACAAATATGTTAAAAAATAGGTACACGCCATTCACAAGGCAAAATATTGGATCTGTGTACAGCTCGAGTATGCTCTTTTCTTATTATAAACCATAAATGATTTAGGAATGCTGTTTTATTTAATCTTTATTCATTTTAAATTTCCAAAATTAGCGTTCGTATAGTCTTTTTTTCACGTATACAACAATCCTCCTCAGTCTATTTGAATTGAATTATTTTTTCATCTTTATTTGAATCTTTTTTTGTAGATTGTTGATTCGTCTTGACGAAAGGAATTATATCTAAAAGTTAGATAAGTGCACATCGTGTTTAGTGAACTTTTTAAAACTTTTGAATAAAATTTTTTACTTTTTAAATTCATTTCGTCAAGACGAACGAATAATTCATAAAGAATTTGATGCGGAATCAATTTTTTAAAAGGGAAATGTTAGAATCAATTATTTTTTGCATTAATGCATCTCATTTTGTGGTGGGTATTTTGGGAATTTAAATACTTTTAGTTACATTTCAGTGTGCTTGAATTATGACTTATGTATAGCGTCTGCATATTAGATAGAACAATGGATAAAACTTTAAGGTCTCATTTGATTTGTGAATTAAAGCAGACATACATGATTAACTGTCTTGGTTTTGGTAGCCCCTAAGATTATTTATTCAGGTACTAATTCTATCAAATCTTATGTTTGACTGACATGTGATTACTTTCGAAATATCCCACAAAGAGGGGGCATTTTTATAAATTTTTAGGGTGTTTAATGTCTGGAACATTCGAGGACATTATTATCTTTTTTCATACCTCTTTACAATGAATTATCCTTGCACGCCTATTAATCACGTTCAATTCCAGCTATCCGGGGATTATATAGTACTCCACATATAGTCATATAGGGATAAATTAATACTGAAATTATTAATCCCATGGTCATTTTGGAAACTAAATACGAGATTAGTTGTAGTTAGTCCTATCTCAAACGCTTAACCTAAGAATCAAACGAGACTTGAAGACACTGGTGGATCATAAGTCAGAGAGCATCTGTAGTGTGGATCCAAATGGTCAATACCAGACTAGTTTAGTGGTATGGCAGTAATTTAGTGGCCAAAACTAGGTCATATGTTTAAGCAAAATCTTATTTAAAGACTACATGCTGTACTAAGCTGACCACTAAATTCTTGTGTCCAGAAAACATGCTCCTTACATTATTTTTCTTCCTAGCTAGTCTCTTAGCAACTTGTCAAGCTACAACAACTCCCCACCAAACAATCCACCTTCTCCGGCCATATTCTGGGGCTTCCGGCCACCATGTCCCTGGCGTTTCCTGCCTCAGCTGGCGGCTTGCGGTTGAGACCGACAACATCCGTGAATGGGACGTAGTCCCTGCAGCTTGTGAGAACTACGTTGGCCACTACATGCTAGGCCATCAGTACAGGAAAGATTGCAATGCCGTGGCCGCAGAGGCCACACAGTATGCTAAGAGCATTGACCTCGTCGGAGATGGGAAGGACATTTGGGTGCTTGACATTGATGAGACTGCACTCTCTAACATACCGTATTATGCTCGCCCTGAAAATGGATTCGGGTAAGTCCTAATTGATACTGTCTCAAACCAGGCATCTGTTTTTGTTATTTTTCTATTGTTTTACTTAGGACTCTCTCTCTCACACACACACACACACTCACTCAGACATACAATCCATCTACCCTATATCTTATGAAAGATTGATACCGATACGGGATACGAACACAATATGATATGGATATGGCGATACGAGAATCTGAAAAAATAAGATACGGGTACAACTATGACACATTAAATTATAATATTACCTTACAAGTATGGAGGTAAACCATTGTATTATTATTATGTTGTTTTTAAGATTACTTGGTTATTTATTTAATTGTTAAAATTAAAAGTTAGAAAAAACACGTATTATACAATAAGGAAATTCAATATACTACAAAAATGATGATATTAATTTATTTTACTGCATGTCTATCACTAAGGGTCCATTTGGCGTAACTAGATTATGGGATTATTGGATTGTTGGATTATGTTGGGTGCCGGACGGAATAATCTAGCTCAAAGTGTTTGGACTAAATTATTTTTTATATGTTGGTTATGTTGTGTTTGGAGCTAGATTAATCCAGATTATTTAGGTAAATAATTTAGCCCAAATGGGTTAGATTAAAACCCCAAATAATCTAGATAATCCGGATAATCTAGTTTGGCCAAATCAGCCCTAAATAGTAAGTAAAATGTTCAAAATTTATACTTTTCTTATTCCTAAGAGTTTGAATACATTTTTTTTTAAAGGCAAAGGAAATACTATTATATTAGAATTTAGAATACAAGGATTACATCACAAGCCTTGGTTGGTGAGAGCCCAACCAGTGCCTTAAAGACTAACACCTCCTCCAACCAGAGCCTTAAAGCCCAACCACCACCTGCGTCTTCCGCTCGGAGACACGCTACCTTAGGGATCCCCACTGTAAGATCGCGGATGGATTGTAGAGTAGACTCGCTAGGGAGAATTTGTCTTGGTTGTGTTGTAGAGAGTTTTGAATACATAACCTAGAGTATCTGAAAAGTATTCAATACGTCAAAAATAAATATTTTAATTTTTATATTGTGTATAGTTTTAAGATACGTATCTACGAGTACCGAACAAGTATCAATATCTGATACGGATATGATACGTTACGACTCCCCGTGCTTCATATATCTCATATGGCATTGCTAACTTTTTATAACTGTTCTATAAAAATTTCTTTCTATTCTCGTTATGGACATGTGTGCTAATTACTAATGTTGTGTTAAATTATCTCAGGGCAAAGGAGTATAATGACACAGCGTTTGGCGAGTGGATTGACGAGGGAACAGCACCGCCAGTGCCGGCGGTTCTCAAGCTATACAAAAAGTTATTGTCTCTGGGGTTTAAGATAGCCTTCATTTCAGGAACAGCTGAAAAGCACAGAAATGTAAGGATTTCCAACCTGAAATTAGCCGGTTACCATACTTGGGAAAAGCTCATACTCAAGTAAGTTATTTCTCTCTCTTCAGATAATTGCTTTGCTTGTATTACCGATACAGAATACGGATATGATACGGTACTATAAACATATGACGATACGAGAAAATCTTTAAAATAGGATGCGGATACGATTAGGATACACTTAATTAAAATATTGTTTGATATGGATGATTGTAAACCATTGTATTTTTTTTGTGATATTTTTTAATTTACTTGATACTTGCTTAATTGTTAAAATTCGAAATAATAAAAAACCCGTATCACACCTGTGTGAATGTATGAGTAATTTCTGGGCTTTTTTCCTACGTTCATAACATTTATGGTGTTAATAATAATAGACGAATTCGCTAATACATTTTATGGTCTAGCTCTCTATTGTCTCCCTTAATGTCTGATTGACTTTCATGTTTTGATCCAAGTATTTGTTGTTAGTTCGTTCCTACAACTCTTTTTCAATGTTGATGGCTTATGCCTATAAAAATGGGGCCTGGCTAGAGGTGTGAAACGAAAATGTCCTTAAAAAAAGACAGCTGAATCTTTAGACAAAATGAGATTATTAAAGAGGATGTTTCTACGGGGAAATATGGAATAGTTTACGAGTTCACCAGGATAGCCATAGAGGTCAAAGTGAAGGCGCTGGCGACAAAGAAACGAAATTGCCCCCCTGGGCACCACAGCATGTCAGCAAAAAGGGGGGAGATAATGAATGTAATCACTCCCCTGATTGGACGGGGAAACTGTAGTGAAACCTAAACTCGAATGCTCTAACATTCTTAGGTGGATCACAAAAGATCTGTCTTATCTTGAAACTTAACTCTCCTAACCATTCATTATTCTAGAGGAGAGATGAAGTGGTAGTATAATGTATGACCTATTGGACGGGGTTCACACTTAACTAGGAAGAATGCAATGCTTCCACATTCCACTCTGCACAATTCTTCAAACTTTTCATGGATCTGTAGTGAAGTCGTTTCATTTAGTACGAGAAATGCATTTTATTACTAGTGGCATTGAGTCGTTTTGCGATCGCGTCTTGTGTATTTGCGTGTGCAGGGCAACGTCGGAAAGTGGTACCACAGGGGTGGTATACAAGTCAAAGAAGAGGAAAGAGCTTGTGGAAGAAGGATATATAATCCATGGAAACATTGGAGACCAATGGAGTGATTTGTTCGGTACCTACGTCGGTAACAGGACTTTCAAGGTGCCGGATCCCATGTACTACATTAGTTGATGTTTTTATCTAATAACTCAAAGTGTCCGGACCAGCTTACGGACACCTCGACTTATCTTTGGAGATACATTAGTTGATATTTCGAATAATCTGAGTTTTTATCAGTCGAAAATGGTAAATGTGTTTGATCCATATCTGCACCTCATGTCTTTGAAAATTTGTTTGTAAAAGTGTGAAAGTGTCTCTCCGTTCAATTTGAGTCATTGTAATTTGGAAGCTCTACTTTCTCAATGTTGCCAATAAAGAGTTTGTTATTTGTTAGCTAACTTTTTTAAGCGTAAACGATGGAGGTAAGCTCTTACTCTGACTATAGTTGCAATCTCTAAGCAGGATTTTCAGTCATCTATCTCTTGTCGTGCTTTGGCGAGTGCAAGAATAATTGGATATTTTGAATGGTGATCATTTTTAGCGCACACACACACATGCAAACATACAAACGAGGAATGATTATGGAAGTAATGAAAAAGAAAAAGTTATGCAGTTAGATCATCTGCTCTATCTATTTAAATTTTGCTTCTCTAGAAAAGATGAGACGCTTAACATGAATTTTTTTCAGAGTAAACAATAGGTGAAATTTTTTACTCTGATTATAGTTAGCAATCTCTAAATCTATCCCTATATATATAATTCGTACGTTGTGATTGAGAATCTATCTATGATCATGGAAAAGGGTTCTGTCCTTTTCAAAGTGAAAATTAAATTCTAAGGCCTTGTTTGGTAACACTTCCTGTTTTCTGTTTTCTATTTTTGTTCCCTAATTTTTGTTTTTGTTTTTAAAAAAACAAAAATAAAAAACTTGTTTGTGTTAACCTGTTTTTAGTTTGTTATATATATAAGTATATATTATATAATGTATAATATATTATATATATAAGTACATATATGCATATATAATATATATAATTATATGTTATAATATAGTATACATATATTTATATAAGTATATCTGTATGTATATATAAGTGTATAATATATATAAATATAAGTATATTAGTTATACTATATTAGTATATTATATATGTTATAATATAGTATACATATATTAGTTATACTATATTATATTTATATATATTATACACTTATACATACAGATATACTTATATAAATATATGTATCATGTATATTACTTATATCTAATATACTTATACGTGTGTGTGTGTAAATATACATAAGTATATACATGTATATAAGTATATATCAAAGTATATATATATATTTATATAATATACATGTATATAAATATATATCAAAGTATATAAGTACATACTTATATTTAAGTATATAGATACATGTACGTATCTATGTATGTATAAGTATAATATATACATATAATAATGTATATATTATAATATATCTAAGATTATATATATCATATATATATATATATATATAAGTATATATTATCATATATCTAAGTGTGTGTGTGTGTGTATTAGTATAAGTATAAGTATATGTATATAAATGTATATACATGTATATATGTATAATTATATACGTATATGTATATAATTATACATGTACATTATACATATACATACATATAAATGTATATACATACATAATACATGTACATTATACATATACATATACATATAATTATACACATATATACATGTATATATACATTATAATATATGTATATACAATTACATATAATTATACATGTACATTATACAATTACATGTATAATTATATACATATATTTATAATGTATATATATATGTAAGTAAATATGTATCATGTACATGTATTATATACATATATGTATAATGTGTATATATATATATATATGTATCATGTACATGTACTACATATTCAATTACATATATGTATACATATACATATACACATAGTTCGTTTTTGAAAATAATGAAAACTATTTTTGAAATAAATGAAAGCTCACTTTTCATACTTTCACTTTTTTTGAAAATAATGAAAACAGTTTTCAATTTTTTGGAAGTAAAACATCAACACAAACATGTTTTTTTCTCCAAAAACAGAAAATTTAGAAAACAAAAACAGAAAACAGAAAACGGATGCCCATTAGGCTTTTTGTCATACGCCCTGCAAATGTTTAAACCTAATCTACAAAGCATCACCTTTTCATTAGCTTATAAGATAATTAGATCCAAGTGAGAATTATTGAGGTCCCATTACGTAATTGCTGACCAAATCACATCGGGTTATCTAATCTCGTTCGCTCCCCATGCTTTCGCACTCTAGCATCGGTAACTTGGGACCCAAAAAATTACCTTCGTTTTTTTTAATAACTGAGGTATTCGGATTAGTTTGGGATCAAATTGGGGTAAAGTTTAAGAGAGTCTCCACCTAAATGCCAATTAATCCTTAGGGTCCTGAGCTTATCGACTAGGCCAAGATGCAATGGTCACTCTTTATTGCCAACAGGATTCGACCTTAGGATGTCCAAATTTATGACTCGCCAATATATCCAGATAACTTTGTATGAAATATAAAGAAAACTATGAAACTAGCTCAGGAACAAGAGTGCAAGAAATGTAGTCCAATATTCCATTGAATGAGATGAAAAAGTAACTTCTAATTAGTTTTGTTACTTATTTCGTACTAGATCTTGAAAAATCTTAATTCCATAACTAAGAGCGACCACGTTCTATTTTAAATACTTTTTTGCTATAAAAAAACCTTCTATTTTGAGACCACGTTCTAGCACGAGAGAGTTAAATCATTGACTTGATGAGATAAGTGTTAAGTTATCCTTCACTTGATGTTTTTTGAGAGCTCAGGTACGAGAACAGAATTGAAAGAAATAAAAGTCGAAGTTCGACATAGGGCGAAGTAAAGGCCAATTAAACTACATCTACAAATGAAGGGTAGACGACCATGATAATACATGGACGCACATGTACTGTAACACAGCTCTCCTTGTTTTCTTCACATGGTCACCCCTGCAGAAAAACGGAGTGTGAAGTGGAAAAAGGAGCCCTCCTGAACACTAAAACAAACCCATTGCCCTCGAGGCGGGAGGGAGGGGGAGAGAGAGAGAGAGAGAGAGAGAGATCCAATTAACCAGTTAGGGATGGGAACATGGCTGGGGAAGTGGAGAAGGGGGTGTTGCTGCAGTAAACCTCGCAGTCGGGTGGGGGAAGGAGGATGGTGGAAGAAGGATGCGAAACGATGTCGTACGTAGAATGATGCGCCTTGATCAAGTCCGTATAAAACGTCCCCCACTCCGACGCTGTTTTGCTTCCCTTTCCTCCTCACAGACCAAGCACCCCTTCTCCCTTTTCCGGCGTCAACCAGGCTGCTGTCCGCCGCCGATCAGCGATCGAATTAGGCACCAAAGTCTGGTAATGCTCTATCTCTAGCTCGTTGTATATACTTCTATGTTTGTATCCGGATTTGCTTCAAACTTCGGCTTCTTACTCATCTCCATCAGTAAATTGTTTCTTAGCTGAAAATAGATTGGCTGAGATTTAGTATAGAAATTGCATTTCTTAATCAAATAGTAGAACTTTAATATAGGATTGTGTATATATATATATACAGACTCAGTTGTTGAGCCATAGATCCTCAATTGTTTGTTGACCGTGAAATTGAAATCCAATCGTTTTGCTCCAGCTGTGTACCATTCAATTGATGCACTCAATTGCTAATAATCCCTCTTTATCATTACATGTTTTTTCTTATATTGATCATGGTTCATATGTAGAATTTAGATGGCATTAGGGAGATTAGCTGGTCAAGGGGTCCTACTCCAAGGTGTTCTTCTATTAAGTTTTATCAGTAAGTGCTATTTCAGAACAAATATGTTGGAAACTCATGTGATAGTTCATGGAGATATTGTCTTATTTGTCGTTAAAATCTTGGACTTTTGCAGAGCTTGAGCAAATGTTTTTCACTGAACATTACAACCCTTGAACTTTAGAACTATGAATGGTCCATATGGTGTGCTGGGAGAGACATTTCCAATCCGTACTTTGTGTTACCTTAATGAGAGAGTGGTAAAATCACATTTCACCATTTATTTGGTTAACAAAGAATCATATTGGAAATACTAGCGACTTTCTCTTTGGTGCCTCACTACCCATGTTTGGATTGCCCCATCTTCGGCCGTAGATGTCACCATCTATGTAATTCCTGGGCTATGCTCATAACCGACATGAAAGAAGAAGACGATCTAATGGACAGTTAGTTGCCAATTCACATTTGGTCAATATTATCACGAAGAATGGAAGTGGAACTTAGTTTATTCTTTGTATGTCTAAGTTTACAGATTTTGTAATAACTTAGCAAGTCATTGTTTCTCAGCCACACAGACATGCATGCAGCCATCATAATAATTGTTTTTGAGTCACTAATTTTAGCACTTCTCCTTATTTGGTCTTAGATATTTATCAAGGGAAAGACCAAACAATTCACCGACTACTCTAATTTCAGCACTTCTCCTTATTAGATACTTCAATTTCTTGTTGCGCATACTCTTACGAGGTAAGTCTCCCACCAACTGTCAAGCCCTTTTTCCGATTGTTGTATTTGGAGAACTTGGTTGCAAGCTCTGCCCAACCGTATACTCAATATCCTTGTACGAATCCACAATCGCTACACGAGAAGTGTAATAGAACTCCTAGTTACTAAGCGCGATCGTATACTGAGCTGCTTCCTGCCAGTTGTTGGAATGATGCTGACTCCTATTTCTTTCCACTCAGGACCAGGTTGTGTTTGTTTTGGACATAAATACCTGCCATTTGTACCGGAAGAATAATATAAAGCACTTGGGAGCTTTTCCACATGAGGACCCACCTCCAATAAGCCTGCTTAATCGTAGTGTGTGCGCTATATGCTAGTACACAACCATATGGGTTTGATTTTTCTTGCTTTTCTATTTTTTGCAACTTTATAGTTGAGGTGTTACTAGTGATATATGCTTTCCAGCATAAGATTCTGCAAATGCAATTATTCAAGCAGAGAGGAACTCAAAATAAAAATCAAAGGACGAAGGTCAAGAGGAATGTATGAAAATGACCACACCTCCCTATATCCAGCTTGCCCTACCGTGTCGTTAGATGGTCTTGAGGGGCTGTCAAATGGGATCGGGAGCAAGTTCTTTAGCCGTGCCCTACAGTTTCAGCGCAACACAGGAAAGCACCCTCTTTTTGTCATCCTTGCAGCTTTCTAGATCATTTAATGTAATATTGGGATGTCTTCCCCTAGTAGTTAAGCCAATTGATGTTTTTGTTTCTGTATTCCTGATTTATCCACTAGGTCATTCTGGTTGGTTACTTGCGCCTAGCTTTGGCATAGCAGCTATTTGGGTTGGATATAATATCTTTACATTAAGACTTATGGAGCTGAGCCAACTAGGTGCAATCCAAAATTTGTGGTCACTTTTAGTAAGCAAAACACACAAAATTGAGCTGTTGGGCATGGCAGTTGCAAATGGTTGTTCTGTCAGTTGTTTGATTTGATCACCGGTTGGTAGAAACACCCTCGTCATAAACTGAAAGAAGTATGAAACTGCAGAGCAGTTAATGTCCTCTGGATTGCTCAATGAAGAGTGCAAGTGTAATACCCGACCGGTTATGTAGGCTGAGAACTATCAATATCATACTGGTTTGTCATTATGCATGGGATAATGGGAAAGAAAAAAAAGAAATATGTGGATGGAAAAAAAAACTGTGTGTGGAGGTTGAATTATTTTGTCTATTGGGTTTATATTTATAGTTAACAGAACTGGGTGGCTTACTTTGACTATTAATAGATAAACCATAATGACATAGTAGCTTGGAGGTGTCCTCCATGTGTAACTTGTCCTTTTACCAGAGAGTTGGTTTTGTGCACACTTGGGATTTTTATGAGAATGCAACAAGGAATTAAAAAAGGGGGGGGGGGGGGGGGGGGGGGGGGGGGGGGGGGGGGGGGTGGGAGGTATAGATAGAATTGGGAGAGGGTGCAAAGTTTTTCTTGGGGGGTTTATTTTTGCCTGGGGTTGAGGGAAGTTTTGGTAGGGCAAAAAAAAAAGCATGAGATCATACATAGTAGCAGGAACAGGGATATATATGTAGAGAGTGAACTTGAGAGGGGAGATGGTAACTTACCATTTGCATTTGTTTGTGGTATACTTTAATATGTGGTTCATGGAAGGATCGTAGCAAAATTGGACGGAGGAGAGATTTGGAAAATTTAACTAAGATTTTACTCGTTGGTATAGATATTTATCATGCGAGGTGTGAGGTTTGAGAACTTGAGAAGTTGGGTGTTACAGCACTCCTGTAAGTTTCTGTAATGGTTTCTATTGGGACCCAAAGGTGAATCGATTTCAAAATTGTCCAAGTGTGATGAACAAGAGTCTTAGCAATTGGTCTTTGAACATTGCAATATTAGCTAAGGAAACGGTACGTAACAACCGTTTGGAGTTGATGGTACTGCTCCTTTCCTTTGATTCTTATTTCCTTCTTATTTTCATTAGATTTGTAAGCATCAATCCTGCAGATCCTGATGAGCTGATGATATGCAGCATATTGACAGGTCAACCAGGCTTAAAAAGTTTTTGAAGACATGAAACGCACCTACTGCGAGCCTGACGAGTATACATACACCATTCTGATCAGAATGACTGGTATAATTGGGAAGCCTGTTAAAGCACTGGCCCTCTTTCAAGAAATGTTAACCAAGGCTGTAGGCCAAACATAATTTTTTATAATACTATGATCCAGGCACTTGGTAGGAATCGGATGGCGGACAAAACGATCTCTGTCTTCTCTAAAATGGTGGAAAATGATTGCCGGCCAAACAAGTTCACATACAGCGTGATTCTAAATGTTCTGGTTGCACAAGGGCAGCTTGGTAAACTTGATAGGTTGTGACAATATCAAATAAATACATGAATAAGCCTATAGACTTTGAGTAAATTGGGCCACGCAAGTGAAGCTCACAGGCTTTTTTGCAATATGTGGAGCTTCCACAATAAAGGAGACAGAGATGCTTACTTCTTCATGTTGGAAAGTTTATGCAAAGCGGGTAAAATAACAGAAGCTTTGGACCTTATGAGCAAGATTCATGAAAAGGGAGTAAGCCCTGATACTCTTATGTATAACCACTTGTTCTCAGCCCTTGGAAAATTCAAACAGATTTCTCATTTCCATTATCTTTATGAAAAGATGAAGAAAGACGGCCCTCCACCAGATATTTTCACCTACAATATTTTAATCTTTGTAGAGCTGGGATTGTTGACAAAGCGGTCAAAATCTTTGAAGAACTGGAGACAGTAAGTGTAAGCCTAACATTATCTCATACAACTCTTTAATCAATTGCCTCGGGAAGAATGGCGATCTTGATGAAGCCCACATTAGGTTCAAAGAGATGCAAGAGAAGGGATTGAATCCTGATGTGGTCACATATAGCACACTGATTGGGTGCTTTGGCAAGACAGATAAAGTTGATATGGTCTGTAGGTTGTTTGATGAGATGCTGGCTGAAGGCTGCTTCCCTAACATTGTATCATACAATATCTTACTTGAGTGCTTAAGAGGTCGGGAAGAACTGCCGAAGCAGTTGAACTTTATGCAAATCTTAAGCAACAAGGGTTGACACCAGATTCAATCACGTATGCTGTTCTTGAAAGGTTGCAGAGTGGTTCACGTAGGACAGGTAGAATTCGCAAGCAGAGTCCAATGAGAGGATGGGTTGTTAGCCTTTAAGGTGATTGAACGCACATGTTGTTAACACATGGTTTTCTCTGAAGCAGTTGACTAATTTTTTCTAAACTGTCAGAATTGGTTAAGCGTTATACCTTGTTAGAATGTTGTTGTCATACTGAAACACTTTCATACTTGGACATATTATGAAGGAATGAACTTGATACCATGTTTAGGTAGGCAATAAGTTGAATAAATTTGAGATTGACTATAGGAATTGAACTGGTTTGGGCCTTCTGATTCTGTTGGATGCTGTTTTTATCAGAAGAGATGGGCCTTCTTGTGGATGCTATACTTTATGAAGAGATGTTCTGTAACGGAGTTTGCTTCATTCTTCTGTGCAAAACATAACAGTTGCATTGCTCATAACTGTTTGTACCTACTTTAATGATCGAAAAATGTTTATGGCTAGCACACTAAAAGGATGGTGGAAATTGCTGATTTATTGTTACCCGGTGTTGTGTTTCTATCTTTCTGGGGTCCAGATGGCTGGTGCCTTTCTTTGCCATAAAGCAATGCATCTTCCATGTGCAATTTGAATTGAAGGACCACAACGAGCTAGCCTTGCCCTGCCTTTCCTACAGATCAACGAGCATCACTGATTGATGTACCTGGTTGCTCGTAGATTTGTCTTATTGGTCATCCTAACATTCAAATGTAATTCATGCTGTTGATGTATCCAGTTTTGAAATGCAATTCCCAATTCTGACCAAAGAAAAGAACAAATTTTATTACTTGTGAATATTTGTATGTTGGCAGTTAAAACTCCAGTCTACTGTTGTCTGGATAAAATGGCACGGTCCTGCATTTACGATGCTGGTTGGGTCCAATGCGGCCTTGTCCGGTGAACTTCTCATCCATATGACCTAATTCCTTTTGGAATGCGAATATAGCTTATTTGACATATCCTTCATGTGCAGGCATACTTTGCTCATGTGCAGCATTTGTTTCTTTTTTGAGCCCCAGACATGACTAGTCTATAGCATGCTCATTATCACTGACACAAATATATTTCGTCTAATAATGTTGTCTTTTCTTTGGGCATGGCTCTTTTGGAAGCAAGGAAAACGTGCTGAGGAGCTGATAATTATATTACTGAAGTCTGAAGATATTTCTATGGGAATTTTTCTAAACACCGGAAGCACATTATGTTCACCCATCTCTGGCTGCTAATCAGGTTCATTCTGATAACTCGAAAGATAATATGACTTCAATTTCATTCATTATAAAATTTGCCCTTTCTGTTCAGAATGCTGAGAAATAATCTTCTTTCATTCTTTGTGTTTCTCTGTTAAGAAAAGAGATTTTCTGAAATCAATAGAGGTGGAATAACCTGGTATCTGACTTTGTCTTTTTATGGGAAATTCTTCGTGAAAATATATTTAATTGATTGTTGGACATTTCGGAAAGTAGAGGTAAACTCGAAGGTTTAGACAAATAATAAAGTTGGTCCCCTCTCGGAATTGGAGGCGCAATGCACAGCAGCCTCCAGCAGCCTCCCCATTGCTACAAGGAAGGGTTGGTGACCCCCTTTCTTTTTTTTCCCCCTGATAGTGGGTTGGTAACCCTTTATTGGATTCCCAAAGATAAGGCAACCACTATTCAGTGGCTCTTAAATCTTGTAGCATTTTTTTGTACGGGGATAAACTACGTAGCTACTTTCTCTGGATGTGGTTTTAAGAACTTTAGAGTGCGACGGATATCTTGAAAGGGATCACTAGTCAATAGGTTGCAAGCAAGTTAGATCCTACGAGTTGAAAAGAGCGAGCACTTTAGCTGCTTCGCCGACTCCTATAGGGTGTTAATCAGAGCCGCATTTAGGATTTATAGGCACTGGATCAAGTATTTATAAGGTGTATAACTTTGTAGGACAAGGTTTACCATATATGGGATAAAGCATAATATTTTATGGGACAAATTTATCAAAACACTTAAAAAGTTATACCTATTTTATGAGAATTTTTCAACTCACTAAGATCACTTGATTTGATTTGCTACTATGTGAGTCCGTCCATAATCAAATTGTTTGTCATTCCATCCCTAATCATGTGTTCTTGAAGATGGATTTCATATTGGCGTGATGATCACTCACGTGTTACATATTCTTTTTTTTCCAATTTATCTGATTTCTTTATTATATGATTTCTATTTAAAATCCTCCCTGAAACTATTTAGTTACACGTAGATTTTTAAGAATAAAATATTCAATAAATTAATAATTTTATTTGGCCAAATAGATCTTTATCCTTTCTTTTGCTTTTGCAGCCTGTCAGAGGTTTTCTTGTGGCTTGTAGATAACGACACAGGCAATTATGCATGGAGAGAGAAAGAGAGAGAGAGAGAGAGAGAATTATATATGTTGGGCCCTCGAACGAGTCACCATCTAATGCATGAAAAACGCGGGGGGTTGTGTGTGTTCGTATTATATCTATATTCGTATATTTGTTCAGTACTCATGTATTTAAAAAATATTCATAATCTAGAAATTATTTTTAAAGTACTAATATTTTTTTGAATATTTTAGATCATGTACTGTTTAATTAAAACGGGAAAAGGTTAGTTTATAATAAGGTTCTAAATACTGTATCGGCTTGAGGACCGATTTTTTATTGATACGGTATGTACCCGTAGTGGTCATATATCGGGTACCGTTTTGGATTTATTACAACTATAATTTATATAGTTTTTTATGAAAAATAAATTGTGAATACTTCTTGTGTAGTATTTGAGTAAAATTATCACGAATAGAGAAAAGTATAGATTTTTAACAACTTATTTATTCTTTAGAGAATAAAGTTTAGCGACATGAAGTAGTATCTTCATTTTTGTAGTGCGTTGAGTATTTTTATTGTGTTATACGTTTGTTTTATAATTTTAAATTTTAACAGTTAAACAAGTAACATAAAAAACTACAACCATTCTTATAGAAATTACATTTTTTAATTGATGAATCCTAGTTATACTGCTGTTTTTGTATCATATCGTATCAGCTATGAAGTACAAATACTTCTAGATGAGAGTCCTACATGTATCGTATCTGTGTCGAATATCAGTACTCGCTTGGTACTCACAAATACGCATTCTAAAAATATCTTCAATATAAAGATTTTTATTTTTATGTTTGATGTATGTTTTTGATACTTTATATAACGTGTTCAAATTTTTTGTGAAAGTAAGATTGCGACACTTTTTGTATGATGTTAAAATAAAAATGTTTGGTATATGAAAAAGTATAAATTTTGAACAACTTGTTTTTAGAGAAAGATATGGTAAAATAAAGTAATATTATTATTTTCGTAGTATATTGAATTATGTTGTTGTGTGATATGGGTTTTATATAACTTTAGATATTATGACACAATTAAACTTAAAATAACATGAGAAAAATTCAATAGCTTACTATCATTCTTGTAAAATTATATTTTAATTTAACATATCCTAACTGTATTTATATTTTATTTTTAATTTTTTTCTCGTATCACCATATTTGTATCGTATTGTATTTATATTTTGTATCGGTATCTATACTTCATTGCATATCAATATCTCATCTCATATTTATGTTTTATGTGTGGTCCTCGCCCATAAAGATGATTATCGCAATAGGAATGGGAGACCATGCTGTGCGTCAATTGTGTGTGCAGTTTTTTATTCGCTAAAACGATATTATTTTGACGTATAATATGCGCGGGTCCCAATCCATCCCAGTACAGCCATTGGTAAGAATATTCTGTTTCAATAATAGCATATGCTTTGCCATAAAAGAAAAAAAACTGCACGTGCTTTGGGCTGAACAAGCTGGTCGGATTTCATAGATTTTTTTGACAAAATTTATATATTAAAAATGAAATGTTTTTAATTCAATTATGTGGATTTAAATTTTGTACCAAATGACTTTATTTCTTAACACTATAATAAACTAGAATAAGGTTACCACTAGGTTCTATCAACTCCTGCGGGGCTAGTTCATTTAAGTCTTGACTTTAAATGAGATTTCTGGAAGTGGATAGTAGAATTGGTTTTCCGAGGACTAGTCGGCAATAGATTGGGGTAATTCAAAAACCAGTTGGATACCTCGGCTATCAACAATTTTTTTTTTTTTTTTGGTGGATTTGCTTTTAATCTTATGAGATATGACTGAGATTAAAAAAGAAAAAGTTCATAGATCCGGATACAACACGTGAATTCTTTCAAAATAATGTAATTTTGATGTGTGTCGAAAGATTTCGAACACATTTGTATTTAATAATGTGCGAATGGTATGTGCAGCCTTTTTTAAAAAGGCTCATCCTGATGCCAGGGCATGTGGATTGTGTGGGTGCAAATCAATGTCGGCCTTATCAGGGTTCTGTCTGTTTCTGAGACAAATATATTAAAGAATAGGCACGCAACATTCACAAGACAAAATATTGGATCTGTGTACAGAGAATATCCCCTTTTCTCAGTAGAAATGATTTAGGAATGCTTTTTTTTATATTTAATTACACTTTTTTTTTATCCTTCGTAGTTGTTTTTCGAGGAGTGCTACTGTTTTAGTAAACTTTTCTCGAAAACATCTTCGAGTTCAAAATCAAAGTTTAGGATTCATTTGGTTTTGAAAGCCTACACATTCTAGTCCACTCATTTTGAATTATGGAAAACTTTCTTGGAAATTTTTTTGGGAGCCTAGACTTTTCCTACGTATACAACAATCTCCTGGGTCTATTTGGATTGGTGTTATTGGATAATTATTGGGTTATTTTTTGTTCTGATTTAATTTTTTTTGTAATTTTTTGTGGATTATTGATTCGTTTTGACGAAAAGAATTTAAAAAATATAAAATTATGTCCAAAAGCTAAGACAAATTCACATCGTCTTTAGTGAACTATTTTTAGGTGTTGGGCATAAGTTTGTATTTTTTGTAGTTTTTTTGTCGAGACGAACTAATAATTCATAAAAAATAAATGCAAAATTAATTCTTTAAGAGGGAAAATGTTAAAATAAATTCTTTTTGACATTAGTGCATCTCATTTTCTGGTGGGTATTTTGGGAATTTAAATACTCTTAGTTACAATTAAGTGTGCTTGTATTTTAACTTATGTATAGATTCTGCATATTAGATCAGAACAATGCATAAAACTTTATGGTCTCGTTTGATTTGCTGATTAAAACATACAGGCTTAACAATTCTGGTATTAGTAGGTCTTGGTCTATTTATTCCGGTACTAATTCTATCAGATTCCATGTTTAATTGACAGATGATTATTTTCGGAATATCCCACAGAGAGATGGAGGGCATTTTTGTAACTTTTTAGTGTGTTTAACGTCGAGCTAACATTCGATGGCATTATTACAATCTTTCATATATGTCTTTAAATTGAGTTTTCTCCGTACGCCCCTTAATATCATTCAATCCCACTTCCCTACTAGGATTATATAGTACCCCGCATCTAATAAAATTCATGCTGGAATTATTAATCTCAAATATGCAGTCAGTCATACCACAAAAGTTTAATCTTCGAATCAAGCGAGGCCTGAGTGGTATGACAGTAATTTAGTGGCCAGAACTAGGTCATATGTTTAGTCGAAAGCTTATTTAAAGACCAGAAGCTGTAGTAAGCTCAGCACTAAATTCTCGTGCCAGAAAACATGCAGCTCACATTATGTTTCTTCCTAGCTACTCTCCTAGCAACTTGTCAAGCTACAACAACTCCCCACCAAACAATCCACCTTCTCCGGCCACATTCTGGGGCTTCCGGCCACCATGTACCCGGCGTGTCCTGCCTCAGCTGGCGGCTCGCGGTTGAGACCGACAACATCCGCAACTGGGACCTAGTCCCGGCAGCTTGTGAGAACTACGTTGGCCACTACATGCTAGGCCACCAGTACCGGAAAGATTGCAATTCCGTGGCCTATGCTGCTATACAGTATGCTAAGAGCCTTGACCTCGTCGGAGATGGGAAGGACATTTGGGTGTTTGACATTGATGAGACTGTACTCTCTAACCTACCCTACTATGCTCGCCCTGAAAATGGATTCGGGTAAGTCCTAATTGATACTGTCTCAAACCAGGCATCTGTTTTTGTTATTTTTCTTTTGGCTAAGAAGTCCGTTGGTTGTACGCCAGTTATATGTAGCTTGAACTGTGATAATCACAATGTTTTGCTATTGCCGATCCCCAAGACACAGTCTTTTTTTTAATAACCGAGGTATCCGTGCGGCTTGGGACGCTGTCTTGTTTTTCTATTGCATATATTGGTCTTCCTTGTGTGTGACCAACCGGCCTTAGTTTATTTTTCTTAACTTATCATAGATGGTTATGTATTGTTTTACTTTGGACTCTCTCTCTCTCTCTCTCTCTCTCTCTCTCTCTCTCTCACACACACACACACACACACTCACTTAACATACAATCCATCTACCCTACATCCTATAAAATTGATACTGATACTGGATATGATACGATATGGATATAGTGACACAAGAAAATCTGAAAAATAAGATACATGTACGACTATGATACGTTAAATTATAATATAATTTTATAAGCTTGGAGGTAAGCCATTGTATTATTATTATATCATTTTTAAAATTACTTGGTTACTTATTTAGTTGTTAAACTTCGAAGTTAGAAAAAACACGTATTACATAATAAGAATATTGAGTATAGTTCAAATATAACGATATTAATTCATTTTACTACATCTCTATCTCTAAAGAGTAAGTAAATGCTAAAAGTTTATACTTTTTCTATTCTAAACCATTTTACTTCAATACTATGCAAAAAGTGTTACAATCTTACTTTCATAAGAGTTTTGGATACGGCATTTAGAGTATCCAAAAAGTTTCCAATACGTCAAAAATAAAAGTATTAATTTTTATATATATTGTGAATACTTTTGAGTTACGTATCTACGAGTACCAGACAAGTATCGGTATCTGATACGGATATGATACAATACGACTCTCATATAAAAGTATGCGTGCTCCATGGGTTGTATCTCATATGGCATTGCTAACTTTGTAACTGTTGTGTAAAATTTATTTTCATTCTTGTTATGGGCATGTGTGTTAACTAATGTATGTTTGAATTATCTCAGGGCAAAGGAGTATAACGAAACATCGTTTGACGAGTGGATTGAGGAGGGAACAGCACCGCCGGTGCCGGCGATTCTGAAGCTATACCAAAAATTATTGTCTCTAGGGTTTAAGATAGCCTTCATTTCAGGAACATCTGAAAAGTACAGAAATGTAAGGATTTCCAACCTGAAATTAGCTGGTTACCATACCTGGGAAAAGCTCATACTCAAGTAAGCTGTTTCTATCTTTTCAGATAATTGCTTCTCTTTGCAGTCAAATCTTACAATAGTGTGTCTCCTCAGTTCTCACCACTAAAAGGAGTAGGCAAGTACATTTTACAGGGGAACATGTTTTGCACGTCGCACAACAGAGGTGTGCTGCGTGCCAAAATGATACCATTTTAACTCCAAAAATATTGCGACGCGTTCGGATGGCGGCAGCATTTTGAGTTCCAAAATGTCGCTGCACACCCTCTATGCGTTGTGCACAACATGCCCTTACCCTCGCAGTTTGGCAGGAAAAACAGAACCCTTCTTGGTTTGAAGTGAACGGAATATGGTAATTTATATGGCAAAGCATGAATGTGATTCACCCATAATTTTTGGGCTTTTTTTTCCTATGTACATAACATTTCTGGTGTTGATAATGAAAACAAATTCGAGAATACTATGGTCCTACTCTTTGTCGTCCCCTTTTAGGAGCGATTAACTTTCATGTTATGATCCAGATCTATGTCGTTAGTTTATTTCTACAACTCTTTTTTAATGTTGGGGCCTTATGATTATAAAAAGGAGGCCTGACTAGGGGTGTGAAACGAAAATGTTCTTAATAGAAGATAGTCGGATCTTAAATAGAATGAGATTAGCAAAGAGGATGCTTCTACGGGAAAATATGGAATAGTTTACGAGTTTACCTGGATAGCCATAGAGGTCAAAGTGAAGGCGTTAGCGACAAAGAATTTTTGGCGCATAGATCATGACTTTGAGTCTTTCTTTTTCAGGTCCTATTCAGGCTTTCAAGAAAAAGAAGAAGAGATAGAATTATCTGCCCTATTATAAGAGGCTCTGTATTAGAGAAGAGAATCCTAGGTCCAAAAGAATCCTAGGTCCAGGTTGGGAACAAGTAGGGGGAAAACAAAGCTAGAGATTTTCTCCTTTAGCACCATAGCGTGTCCGGAAAAGGGGCGGACATACTGAACGTAACCACTCCCTTGATTGGGTGGGGGCAATGTAGTGAAACCGAAACTCAAATGCTCTAACATTCTTAGGCGGGTCATAGTAGACCTAACTCTCCTAACGATTCATTATTCTAGAGGAGGGATGAAGTGGTATAACGTACGACCTTTCGGACGGGGCTCACACTTAACTAAATGCTTCCACATTCCAATGTGCACAATTGTCTTTAAACTTTTCATGCGTCTGTAGTGAAAATCGTTTCGTTTAGTACGAGAAATGCATTTTATTACCAGTAGTATTGAGTTGTTTTATGATCGAGTTCTGCATATTTGTGTGCGCAGGGCAACGTCGGAAAGTGGTACCACAGCAGTGGTATACAAATCGAAGAAGAGGAAAGAGCTTGTGGAAGAAGGATACAGAATCCTTGGAAACACAGGAGATCAATGGAGTGATTTGTTCGGTACCTACGTCGGTAACAGGACTTTCAAGGTGCCGGATCCCATGTACTACATTAGTTGATGTCTTGTTAGTAACTCATAGTGTCCTAGTCAACTTACGGGCACCTCGTTAATCTTTGGAGATGCATTAGTTACTATTTGGAATAATTCGAGTTTTTATCGGTCGAAAATAGTGAATGTGTGTGATCCATATCTGCACCTCCTGTCTCTGAAAATTTGTTTGTAAAATTGTGCGCGTGTCTAGTATTTTTGTTTTATCTCCATTCAATCTAAGTCATTGTAATTTGGGAAGCTCTACTTTGTCAATGTTGCCAATAAAGAGTTAATTTGTTCTTTGTTAGCTTACTTTGTTTTTGTGTAAATGATGGATGAGAACTCTTACTCTGACTATAATTGCAATCTCTAAGCGGGACTTTTAGTCATTTGTCTGTTGTCTTCTTTGACGAGTGAAGAACAAGATGTTTCGAACGGTGATCATTTTTAGCTTATATATATATATATATATATATATATATATATATATATATATAGGCACAACCATGGAAATAATAAAAAAGAAAAAATTATGTGGTTAGGCCATCTGCCCTATTCGTTCGAATCTTGCTTCTCTAAAAAAGATGAGACGGTCAAAACAAAAGTGTTTCAGTGGCAGATCAATTTTTTCGGCACTTTTTCTTGGTTGTCATCACTTGCGGAATTATTTATTTTTATGGTCCAGCGGCCTATGTGATCTAATGGCGGATGAAATTTGGACTCTCAATTGACTCTAAAACTTGTTCTAGTTTTACTTGTGTTCAGCTTGATTGCAATCTATTTGCTATTTTCTTATTTAATAACCGTATATACGCATTATTTGATTAATTTTGATTTGTTGACTGGCAATTCTGAAAAATAAAAACAGAATCTTGAAGTTAACAAGTGAATAAATTTTCAGGTGGTACCATTTTTTTGTTGTAGTGAGAGTCGAGCCCACAGTTTGTTTCATATTAGTTCGAAAAATGAACAAGTTTTCAATAGATATTGAGGTTCTTTAAGAGCATCTCCGATGCAAGTTTATGTTTTAGAGACTCGAAGTATATTTGTTTAATTAAAAAATAAGTTCGGTCTCCATTATAAAAACCTAATGAGATTATAAAAATGGGTTTAAAAAAGAAAGGAGAACTTTTGATCTGCCCAATCAAGTCACATGCAGCTTAAATATTGATACGACACAGAAAATTTAAACAAAGAAGTCGGACGCGGCCGGCAATTGAATCATGTGAAATAAACGGCTCAAAAAAGATCACAAATGGATTCATACACGGAAGCCCCATCAAATTGTCCTCACATCTATAATATAAATACAATACGATATAAGTATATTAATACTGCACAAAGAAGTGTCAAAATTGTATTTCATTAGCATTTTAGTTAGGTTAGAGTATTTAAAAAGTATTTGATACTTCTAATAGCACAAAACTAATATTGAGAATAATTTTAAAATTTGTCTCTTTGAGCATCGGTCTTCGATGTGCATTCTATACAAATACGACTCTCATATAAAAATATTTGTATTTCATAGCCTGGGGTCAGCTGCTATTCATATTTTATATGAATATAAGCTCATAAAGTTTCATTTTATGAGCTTATATTCGGATCATAATTATGATATTGTACAACCCTAAATCTTAAAACTTTTCAAAATTCAAAATGGATGGATTTTAGATTTATTTGAATGCGTAAGTTTTCAAATCCAAATGAATCTTAATTCTTGATTTTGAATTCGGCAATACTTTTTGAAAACAATTCTGAGACCATAACACTCTTCATATTGATAAGTATGTAAAAAAGTAACATTTATGGTGAAAAATAGATGACAATTATTTTAATTAGAACTCATATGGTCAATGGAATGACATAAAATCTAAATTGTTAAGGTGCCTAGCCATATCTGATTAAAATAATTTCTTGTAGATAGATTTTTCTTAGCTTTACAAAATAACTAGTGATGGTGCTGAAAACGTGACGGTCAATTCTGTACTCCCGTAGTGATTCTTGCACACAAGTTCTAAGACTGCGGGTAATTTTCAATCAGAGAACCCCTGAAGATCAAGTCAATAATTGAGATAGAGAGTGTATGCAATAGAGTATAGAGAGTATATATGTAAACATACTTTGTGTTTAGCCTTGTAACCTTTTTTATAGGGTGAATGATGGATGAATTCTAGACAGGCGATAATTCTATTTATGGGATTATGAGCGATCTAAGGCGGGGGTTGTTGAATCTCACCGACTAGGTCTTGTGATTGGTTTTCCTTGGCGGAACGAGATGGCTTTTGAAAAACTAAGTGCTATAGGTAATGTTGTAATGAGTGTCTGATAACTATTTCACTAAGTAAACGACTGTTGAGTGTCTGAGTGATAGATAACAAGTAAAAATAATTGAGTGTCGAGAAATCAAGTGTCGAGCCAAGCCAATCCAGACTTATCAAATAGTATGGATCATACTTGTGGTTCGGTCCGATCCAATCCGAGACAAGCCTACCAAATGAAAGTTTTTAGGGGAATTTGGAGGACCAGGATGTTGAGAGTAGCTGATCCAATCCTACTCTATGTTTGCAGAACTTTCTACACACACGTGTGTGTGTATTTATATATATGTATATATTCCTCGTCCCACGTCCCATCCTACTGCGTAAACCAACAACCTTAACCCAATACGTAGAACTTGGTGAGTGAAAGAAAAAACACGAAAGGATTTTTCAAAAATGTCGTGGCAATCATACGTCGACGACCACCTGATGTGCGACATCGAGGGAAACCACCTCGCCGCCGCCGCCATCCTCGGCCACCACGGCAGCGTCTGGGCTCAGAGCGCCTCCTTCCCCAAGGTTATCTCTCTGAAAGTCTCTCTAAAACCACTTCTTTTCACCTTACATTGATATATTCTTTGGTTCCAATCGGCTCCCTCTACCGATCTGTAGTGAAAATGTGATCCTATATATTTCAATTAGTCTCTTTTCTGAACGTTTAAGGTTATTATGAGATCTGAATATATAGCAGCCTATTGAATGTTATATGATTAGGTGAATGGTGTAAATCTTTTGGGAATTTCTTTGAGGTGTGATGTGATCTGGGATTGGCTTGTTTGGCTAATTGGAGGTGGTTCAGAAAGTTCGATTTTGGCTCATGTTGTTGTGAAGCAATCATGCACGTGTTAATCATTTTTGTGGGATTGGCCTATTTTGTAATTTTTATGAGTTTGAAACATTGGACCTATGAGAGATCTCATTTACGGATCCTGAATCCAAAAACTCCGCCCATGCGATTGAGTTTGTTGAAGTTTTTTTTGTTTTTGATAGCCGAGGTATCTGACCGTCTTTGTAAGTACCTAGTTTGTTAAATTTACTAAGCAGGATCTAGTGTTCTTCTAGCTTCCAAATTATTTATTTTTCGTGTCTCTGCTTCCCGATTTATTCTATTGAGAGGTGCCCTCCGGCGTCTTTCTATTGAAGTAGGAATTAATTTTGCTTTTCCCTAGGGAGCAAAAATCAGGTTTGCTTTGTACCAAATTAGTACATAAGATTGTATACATAAAGCCGTCCTAGGCTCGAAAGGCGAAAGCTTGACTAATAAGGGAGTCTTTTGAATCTGTCCCCCTGCATTTCAAAGTTTAAGTTGTGGTTGGAATGAAATTTTCCCCAAATAAAGTTATGCTGCATCATTTGAGATGCGAAGTTCAATACATGTAGGACTCACGTTCATCATACTTCCAACCAATTATTAATAGAAAAATATAATTCTTTCACTGCAACAAAAGGGGGAACAAACGCGACTAGGAAAATATGCCGTGGGAATGAAACGCATCAGAAATCATTTGTATTTTCAAAACAGAGTAGTGTGAGCTAGGTTATTTAGGTTTTAATTTTTTGTTATTTCCATCATCCTGTTACCACATGATGATCCACAAAAAAGGTGGCAAGATTTGAACTTATGACCGCCGCGCCCTTGACCTGCTTCGTAGGGTGGCCGTGTTAGCACCCCTCATCACGTCTGTACCAGAAATAGATGCACCGCGCCACCCTTCATAGCATTGCCCTTTCTTTTTGTGACACTCGAGATATTGAAAATTTGAGTAGGTCATCTTGCCTTTTGTCCAAGTTTGATATCTTCTTCTTTTAGAGTTGACGTCTACTGTTGCTTCTCTTTTGTTTTGGGTCATGATTATTGATCTATGAAGTGCATTTGAATGGTTATTTGCAGTTTAAGCCTGAAGAGATCACTGATATTATCAAAGATTTTGATGAACCTGGCTTTCTAGCTCCTACTGGACTGCATCTTGGTGGCACGAAATACATGGTCATCCAAGGCGAGCCTGGAGCTGTTATCCGTGGGAAGAAGGTATTTTTAGGTCTACTACGATTTCACAATCTCTTTCTGCGTAGAGCTGCCTGCAGGATTGACTAAGTAACGACTTTGCCAGTCACTCGCCCATAGCTTACTACTAGATCCAGAGCCCTGCCTTTAACCTAAACAGCCAAGAACAAGAACTGCGAATTTGCTTTCTATTCTCCAGCTCACTCTTGAATTTTGCCTCTTTTTTTGCCTTCAATCGATTGCTTCTCTATGTGAATGTAGTTTGTTTAGAGTTCAAATTATTTGTACCCTGTGCTAGTGCATTTTTGGTCGGATCATGGAAAAATCTTTTTATCTCATAAGATTCTCACGTAATGCAACAACCAAAAACACACTAGGAGAGGGTACAAGAGATTTTTGGTACAGAACATTTGAGGGAAATTTGTCAGCTTCCTATTCACGTCACATGGATTTGCCACTTTGTGCTAAATACCATGTTGTCATGACACATTTACAGATGCGGGATTTAGATTGAATATGGCTATTCCAAAATGAACACGATTTTTGAAATTTCTAGCTTTTGTTTGTAGATATATGAAGAAGAAGAAAAAAGTGTTGTTGGGTTCATCAATTTTGGTATGCAATATGTTATTAGATCATTATATGTCACATATTTTCATAATAATATCTAAATTTGGATTCATATCTACGTATCTTCTAATTTGAGAATTGAAATGTCCGGTTTCTATATATATACCCACATCCAAGTGGTATACTGCATTCGTAAACTCTTTTAAGTGTCAAATGACATTTCAGAGGTGTTATGAAGCCAAGTCTCACTCGTGTACTAACCTCTATACGGTAGCTTAATCTTTTGACCTAGAAACTTTAGCTGTTGGAGGCTAGGTTCAAGTTTGACATCAACTGTCTACTACAATCGCTACACAAGGTGAACCTTGGTTTGGTGAATTAAAGTTGGCCTTAAGTGTAATAGAACTTCGAGTTACCATGCGTGATCGTATACGGAGCTGTTTCCTGCCAGTTGTTGGAATGATGCTGGCTCCTATTTCTTTCCACTCAGGACCAGGTTGTGTTTGTTTTGGACATAAATACCTGTCATTTGTACTGGAAGAATAATATAAAGCAATTGGGAGCTTTTCCACATGAGGACCCACCTCCAATAAGCCTTCTTAATCATAGTGTGTGCGCTATTTGCTGGTACACAACCACATGGATTTGATTTTTCTTGCCTTTCTCTTTTTTGCAACTTTATAGTTGAGGTTTCTGTACTGATATATGCTTTCCAGCATAAGATTCTGCAAATACAATTATTCAAGCAGAGAAAAAAGGTCAGGAGAGATGTACGAAAATAACCACACCTTCCTGCAGTCGACTTGTCCTACCGTGTCGTTAGATGGTCTGAGTGGCTGTTAAATGGGATCAGGAACACGTTTTTAGCCGTGCCTTACAGTTTCAGGCAACACAGGAAAACACCCTCTTGTCATCCCTGCAGCTTTCCAGATTTTTTATTGAGCACATAGTGTAGCTAGGATCCTACAAATCATGTTGGAGCCTATGTTCAAAACCACCCCTTAGCCCTCTCCTCGTTCCTCCTGCTGACCTATTGGGTAGCAGCCTTCGGGCTTTGCCTACCCTTGTCCCCAGGTTTTGTTGCTTTTTGCATTTGTACTTTGAATGACATTAGATAGTTCATCCAAGGTTCTCGGTACCATACTGTACCGGCCCGTACCGTTTTGGCATAAAGACGGTACCAAGTACCTATAATATTGTACTGTTCTCAGCACCGGTCCGTACTGGATAATGGCCAGCCGGTACTAGATTTTTTTTTATAGTTGCGAAAAAAGAAATTTTGTTTTTTGGCTCTCTTTCTATGATTTATATATATATATTGATAGTTGCAATAAATTTGGTACAGTACCCGGTATATGACTGATACCGGTATGCAGGGTACCAATAGACAAACCGGTAATCAAGCCGATTTGGTTTTCAGAACCTTGAGTTCATGTTCATCCAAGTGGCAGGAGGTACAAACTAGATTGCAAGCCTCATCCAATTTGGATTCTTGGTCCGCTTTTGGGTCATAGATTTTGTGAAAGGATGTCCCAAAGCGGAAAAAAAGGAATAGAAAGGAAAATTTTGTTTGTTCACCTAATTACCTTAATATTTTTTCCTTCTTCCTTTCATTTTCCTCCATAAACCCTTCCTCAAATTCATCATCCAAACATAAGGTTTTAGTCTAGCTCAATCCAAATATATTCCAATCCCGCTATATTGCCGTCTTAGGGACACCCATCTTGAGAATAGATGAGAAACAAACTTTACACTCATCAAGAAAAAAGTTAAGAAAACGACAATATAAAACTGAAAAAGATTGGAGTGTTTAAATGGGATGAGCGAACCTTGCCATGAATCAAAGAGTCTAGCTGCTCATCCTCCCCGCGACCAAAGAAATGTCTCCACACCGCCCTTTTCCCTAAAGCCACCAAAAGCTCGAGGCGTGGATGTTTGCCTTTTAGTCTATTTTGAAAGAAGGTGGATTCAATTCAGTTTCAGCTCTCAACATACAATTTTGATTACTTATTTTTTCGTGGTTTGTGTGGGATTAAATCTGCACTGCATTTAAACATGCTGTTGTTACATTATCTGTAATGCAGGGCTCTGGTGGTGTGACTATAAAGAAAACCGACCAAGCTTTGATTTTCGGTATCTACGATGAACCCGTGACTCCAGGACAATGCAACATGATTGTTGAGAGAATGGGAGATTACCTTATTGAACAAGGACTTTAGGTCTCTACCCAATTCGTTGTCGGTTTTTGGCTTGAATCTTCTTTGTTCTATGGCCCTGAATCAAGGACTTCAGGTCTCTGCCCAATTCGTCATCGAGTCATCGGGTTTTGGCTCGAATCTTCTTTGTTCTATTGCCCAGAAATATGTATTGGAGGTGTTATAGTAAATAATCATGAGATTGGGAACAAACAGTCAGTAAATTTTGGCATTTCAGCGTCTTTTTTTTTATTTTCAATTGCTTCCATGTTTTCATTTTGCGTATTTTTCATCCAGTTTTTTTTTTTTTTTTGCTGCAGTGGAATCTGAATATTGATATTTTTGTTATCAATGGTGTTTACCTACTAAATTTTGAATAATTTACAATTTGCACCCTCTAACATTATCGCATTCTTTCATCTCTTGACTTGTGGAGACCACTATTTGAGAGTCGTTGTAGACGACAAGCTACTCTACCCCTAGCGCTTCGATTATTTTTAGTTCGGCCAACAGTGCTTCATATTTGGCCTAATTTTTTGAGGCGTGGAATTTGAGTCTCAGATATTTTTCTTTAACATTAGGCAATGAGTGACTCACAGACCATGGCATTCTAATCAATTGGGGCAATAATCCATTGTGAATGAAAGGTTATGGCAATAATCAAAACACATCAAGTTAGGCTAAGGCTGGGTGTAGTAGGCCGAAGCTGTTAGCTGCGAGACTTGATTAGGCCATGGTATAAACAGGTTTGTGTTGGATTTGGTAACAGTCGGACTGAAGGATGATCAAAGACTCGGTTTTTTCTTTTACTATGATCGGTGGGGCTGGACGGACAATGATTGGCATGACCACAATACAGTAACTTCGTAACTCCACGCAGCCAATAGGTGGCTTGACGCGGCCACGTGGAATATGATCTGGCTCGGTGTGTCATGCTTGAAGTAAGAAATAGAGACAATTATTTCTAACATCATGATGCACAAAACAGTTATTCCAGACGTGATGCACAAGACTGTTGGTCTAGACGTCGCGGCTGTCTAGGACGTCGTGGTCCCCTATAAGGTAACCAAGACACTTTGTATTAGGTACACACTATCAAATAGAATTTTTTTTTTTAATTAACTTAAGTATCAGAGTGTTGTTCGGTTAAACTTAAGTATCAGAGTGTTGTTCAGTTACCTTCGGCCGAACGACACTAACTAGTCATTTCTTTTACATTTCAAGCAAGAGTAATTCAATAGGAACAGCCACAATAAGTTAAAAGAACATATTTTTCACATAAAACTATGTTATTTTACTGCACAACAAATCATGCTGTCTTTTGTTGGGTGACAGCAGGCCTATAACTCGGTCTGGTTGTAGTCGCCATCGAAGCTTCCAACATCACAATTACGTGGTGCAGGCCTAAGACAGAAAACTACAGATTTGAGTGCTTGAAATTATCACTTTTAAAAGCTAATTAAGTCTAGGAACACATTTTTAATGTACAAATTCAAACAGTGTTGTGTTTGGAACCGTTAAATATATGTAGGGTTCTTCAAAATAATATGAATTCTACGTGCATCAAACAGTTCTGAACACATCTGTGTCTGAATCTGTGCACGAAATAGTGTGTTCGTAGTGCTTGAAATTATCTATTGGCCTTCAATTGGGTAATATATATAAAATCTCATTCATCTATCATTTGATTTCATTTAACTCCCTTTATCTTTTAATTATTCTAATGCACTCTTTGATTTTTCTAATTGTAACGATCGACCCATTTTTTATTGACGCAGATAGAGGATAATATGATAAGTAGTCATGTGCGTCAATTTAAAAGAGGTCGATCATTACATTTAGAAAAATCAAGGAGTGCAGTAGAACAATTAAAAGATAAAGAGGATTAATTGAAATCGAATGATAGATGAATGAGATTTTTATGTAAATCACCCTTCAATTATTTGACCAAATCAAGAGGGTCTTGAAGCAGCCAAACGTTGACACCATACTCAAATGAAGTTCCAACTTGCAAGATTAGGAAAAGGTCAATGAGATCACAAGTGCCGGCCAATGATCCTTGGAGATTAGGATATTCCACCATATATGTTTCCTAGGATTAGGTAAGAATTATTATATATGTAACCTACTATATATCAAAACTTATGAGTAATCATTTCATAATATCTGAGCTATTCATATAGATATAATAGATATGGTATAAAGTAGAAGAACAAATTTATTATAGTACGAAGGGAGATAGAGTAAAAGAAGAGATTTATTATAGTCGGATGAATAGTTATAAATTGTGTGTATAAGTATCTTTTTAAGAAGTAGAACATGATAAGTATGAATAGTTAGATGATATTTTTGTAATTGATAATGATATTTCTCGTAATTAATAATGACAATTTTGTAAATAGAAAAGAGAAAAGATAGTGATAGGGGAGGAGGTGAGATAATTTTATCTTGTCTAAAAGGATAAAATAGTTATAAAATAGTTCCTCAAATATTATACTGGGGGTGTAAGAAAGTACACAAATTCTGAATATAGCAAATCTGGATAACTATATATATCTGGGATGATAACATTGGACCATTTTTATGACCTTTAGGGCGTGTTTGTTAGCTGTTAAAGAAGAGTCTGTTAGTTATCACCCTATATATGACTATTCAAGTTATCATATTTGTAATTTATTTATTTCTTTAGATCCTAAATATGATATTCGAGGTATATTTTATCTACCTAAAAGATAATATAATTATTCTATCCCTTGCCCTATCCATATCTTATCCTCCCATATTTACGCAAATGTTATTATTAATTGCGAAAATGTCATCCATCAACTCATTTCTATTGTATCTTTCTTTTTAAAAAAATACTCAAACAAACTCTTTATTACTATTCACCCCTCTATAATAAATCTTTAATTCTATTATATCTCATCTCTTACAATATCTATCATGTCATTTCTAAAATTTTGATCTTTAACAAACAAGTCGTTAATAAATAAGTCTTAAGTTCAAAACCTCTCAGATACTATTAATTTTTATAGGATTAGTCAATACAAGATTTTAACTTCAATTGAGCTTCTCGCTATTAAATGATTTAATAGAATTAGTGCTCCAAAATTTAATCAAGATACACATAAAATATAAACAGTTCCGAACACTATAAGTTATTAAAAACCCTATTCATATTTGTACCATCTCTAAAATTGTTTAATATTAGGGCACCAAAATAATGAAGATATGAGATCTCTTGTCACCAAACTTTTCTTTTAGATAAGATTATAAATTATTATTGTCCCATCATGAGCTGGTAAAGGCAAGTGGATAAGATTTTTTTATCACGAGTATTCAATATTTTGCTTCGATTGGCGCCTCAATAGGTAGGGATAGACGATTTTCCACCTAGAATAAATGAATATTAGACTCACTCTTCATAAATCTTCTACCACAACTATAAAAAAAAAAGGTTAAGGTATCTTCTGTCTCATCCTCTTTCGTTCTCTCTCATTTGACTCACTCTTCATAGAAGTCTCTAGGTCTTCTCTTCTTAAACTTTCTCCTCCTCCTCCTCCTCCTCCTCCTCCCTCTCTCTCCCTCCCTCTCAGTTGACCCACCTTTCATAGATATCCCGAGTTGTCTCTCTCTTCTCTCCACTCTTCTCCTCTCATCTTTTTATCTCTCTCCCTCTCTCAATTGACCTATTCTTTTGCAGAGAGATTGACCCTTCATTTGTAGAGATTGCTAAGAAAAAAATATTCTTACCGAGAGAGAGGAGAGAGAGCACCGAGATAAAGAGTGAGTAAACTAATTTTTTCTCTTACACTTTTGGTTACAAGAGTAGGACCAAAATACCAAATTCGAGTCATCCCAAATTGGTACACTTGTCGGTACAAAATTGATAACTTTGATCCCAATTTCTTAATTTTTACGCTCAAGTAACAAATATGGAAATGAGAATAATCATTCCAATTGCCTTTCATTCAACTCCATTATGGCTCTAATATTCTATTCCATTCAAACATTGATTCTATCGAACCAAATATAACCTAAAAATTTCTGAAGATAATAATAACGAAAGGGATATATAATTTTATTGATTTTTAGTCATGTGGTATTAATAGTCCTGGAATTAATAATAATACGACACACCCCATATAATATTGTACACCTCAGAATTTGTAAGATTATATATTTGGCAAATATATATAATTGATGCTTTATTTTAATAAAAATATATTTGGCGAATATTGAATTTAGACCACAAAATTTATAATCATACACCCAATTATACATAATCCGTTTGGATAGGACCAAATCTTGACAAGAGATTCTTAGATTACATAATTAATACAGGATTTGTGGGTGGAGATGGTGACTAGGATAAGGTTGGCTCCCTAACCCTAAAGCTTATCCTCTTCATTTTTTTTTTAAAAATAATTTAGGACTTTCGTATTAATCTATTCTAATCCCGACTAATTTGACCGGATCAATCTCACATTTCATTGGCTCGAAATAAAATCTCGAATGAACTTACTAAACACGAGTTGACAGTATTTGAAAAATCTCGAACCTAAAATTTCAAAATAAAATAAATTCCTAAGTCATCCTCTTCATTAGTATCATACACTTTGTTGTAAAAGTATTGCACAAGTCAAAGAATTCAAACCATAGGAGAAGATAAAATCGAATCTAATGATAAAGGCCATTTAAAGCAACAAAAAAAGAAACAATTAATTTTGAGTACAAAAAGGGTATTCTCTAGGATGAAAACCAAGTCCATGGTTTCACATACAACCTTGGTCAATTGGGTTTTTGAAATTAGTCTGATATTTTTTATTTTTAAAATCATTATGCAATTATTTTTTCTTATAAATCAGACGTCATTAGTTAAATTATTGAAATTTAAGTTCAAAATTTTTTTTGATAAAATAATTGCAACATAATTTTTACTACGTCTGAAACAGTCTATGTTGAATATTTAGATTTTTTTAAAATTAAAATTCGGACAAATCTCAAAAATTTGTCCAAAATTTTGGTTTCAAAAAAATCTCAAAAATTCACTATATGCTGTTTTGAACACGTGATAGGAATTACTCTTAGTTTATTTTGTCAAAAAGATCTCTAACTTAACTAACGACGTTTGACTTGTTTCAGCGATAGAAGATATCTTTATAAAAATTTGAGAAATAAAATAACTCAGAATAATTTCAAAAACTTTAGGGATCAATGTATATTTTTCAGAAACCTCGCCTAATTCACCCTTATCAAAATTAGGTTCACTAATCAACCTGTACTTTTGTCCACGTGTCACCATATGGTCTAAGTATGGTGGAAAATCTTTATGTTTCCCCCTGTCATTAGGAAATCATCTCCCTAAAGAAACTAAATAAAAACTAATCCACACAAGTGCTTGTGCATGTTGATATATTCGCCCCCATAAATTGTACTCTCTCTCTCTCTCTCTCTCTCACACACACACACATATGGGTTTTGAAGGCATAATGGATGGGGAAGAAGATGATACCCATCATGCTAAATCATCACCAACATCCTCCATAGAAGATTCATCAACTGTTTCAAATGGATTATCATTATCATCATCATCTTCAATATCAGACATGGGGGATGATGATGATGATGATGATGCATCTTCATCATTAACTCCATCTCCATCCAATTATTCTAGTTCCAATGGACCTTTATGTGATTTATCCGGGCTCATGGCCCAGCTTCCTATCAAGTAAGTATCTTCTAGCTAGGATAATTATTTGATCTTCTTATCAAATAGAATTATCTTCGAGATCTTAATTTAGAGTACAAAGTCAAGAGTGTTCAGGCTAGCATATGTGTATTTTGATTAATCTTTGAGAACTAGTTCTACTATCGACTAGCAACGGCACAATTATAACTAGAGACTGATCCCGTAAAAATTAATAGCTCATGTGAGTTTTCGAACTTTAGACTTTAAGAAGGAGTAAATTAACCACTTAATTAATCAAGTCTAACTAGAAAAAAGATTTCTCTATTATTATGAAAAGAGAATCATTAGCTTGACCGACGAATTATGTGGGAAGAATTCGAGCGTAGCGTGCTGAAATTGAGGGAAGAAAAGATTTTTTGTAAATCTTTGGTGGTGAACAGGTTACCCTATTGGCTAGCCCAAAGTAACTCTCCACTTCAAACGCACGTCTCTAACAATAACATATCTCTGTCTTTTTACTTTGAGGAGATTCATACCTAATTATTCACCAAACCTGAACAAACCGCCCCCTCCCCGACGGACACTCTTTTCACTTTTTCATTAAATGCATGTTAGCTGGCTTAAAGGAACTCCCACTTCGAACGGGGGTCTCTGATGATGACAGATCTCTGTCTTCAATCAAAGTTTGCACAAATTTGAAGGGATTCATGCATAACAATTCACCTAGTAATTAAATACGAATTGAGCGCCCCTCATTCTGTTTACTTCTTGATTATATTTATGTTGGCTAGCTCAAAGTAACTCTCAATTCAAACACGGGTCTTTGACAATGGCCGGAGTTCGCACAAATCTGAAGAGATTCGTAGATAACTATTCACCTCGCAGTTAAACACAAATTGAGCCCCCTCATTCTTTTTACTTTTTGATTATACGCATGTTGGCTGACTCAAAGTAACTCCCACTTCGAACGCAAGTCTCTGACAGTGGCACATCTCTGTCTTCAACAGGAGCTTGCACGAATATAGAGAGATTTATACACAACTATTCACCTTGTAGTTAAATACGAATTAAGCCCGTCTCATTCTTTTCAAATTTTCAATATATTGCAGGAGGGGACTCTCCAAATTTTACCAAGGCAAGTCTCAATCTTTCACATCACTATCAAGGGTGAAGAGCATGGAAGATCTTCCAAAGAGAGAAACCACAAGGAGGAGGAGGAAATTATATACTCTTCCTAAGCCAATTATATCAAAGAAAATTATTTCAAGAGGCCAATTGCCATTTTCATCCTCATATTTTCCAAGCACAAGAGGCAGTTTTGTTGTTAGTAGCTGCAGGCCTCCTATGATTCCTCTCCAAAAGAACTTGGGATGTTAATATATATATATATATATATATATATATATATATATATATAGAGAGAGAGAGAGAGAGAGAGAGAGAGAGAGAGAGAGAGTACTTATACAAAGATTCTATATACAAACACAGATTGTGATTCCTTGTATCATCTTAAGTAGTTAATTTGTTATCATACAAAGAAACTTCTTTACATATATTTTACTAATATAGAAATTCATATGGGAGTTGAGTTGTTCATATCAATTTTTTTTTTATCATTTCAAATTTGATAATACACCACCACTTGAATTTGTTATAATAAGTTTTTTTTAACAAAAACTTGTTTCTACAAAAGATTCTCTCTTTTCGCTTGCACAACAAAGACAAAAACTACAAAAGTATTTTGTTGTTCTTTATTTTTCTTTTTGTGTACACGTACATTGTCGTTGTGGTCATTGTTATTCATTTGCGTGATAAATAAAGTTTGTTATCGTGTCTTGTTGTGAAGAGACCCTTTTGTAGCTCCCTTTGTTGCCTCTGATCATATGTATTATCCACGACCGTGACTTGGTTTTTGTTATCCCGGTACATCGAAAGCAAGCTTAATTTGGATTAAGTAAGCTCGAATCAAAGTGTTTTTCACGGTTTGTCTTCCAGACTACCAAACCAGGCAATTGTATATAGTATATTTTGACTTCAGACCAGAGAAAATTGAGATTATATTAGTATCATCATCGAGTATTTGCATCATCTCCAAACGGGGTGCATTTCTTATAATTTCACATAAATTAAAAAAAAAGGAGACTATATTTTAATAAAAATAAGTGAATCAATTTCGTTAGGTTATGATGCTATTGACTACACTTATAAGAAAAACCTAAGCTCATTTGGAAATAGGGAAACAATTTTTTTCCCTATGGGGCCGATTGGATGAAGGATTATTTTTAGGGGGATAAGTTATTGAGGGGGATAAGATAAGAGGGGGTATTATTTTTAAAGGGTTGACCCACATTGATGTGATGTTTATAGAGGGGGTAATAAAAAGTAGATAGTTTGGATGAAGTATTAAAAAAGAGAGATAAAATAATACTTGATTTGGATGGAGGATAAAATAGGGGGATAAGGTTATTTTGTAGTTGTAATGAGGGAGAAGGAGTATTATCCAATAATACCCCCTCTTATTTTTTGGGCACCTCCCCCCGGCCCAAAAATTATCCCCCTTTATCCCTCTCCGGGGGATTATTTTTGGAGGAGTGAAAAATTATCCCCCTGCATTTTTTGCTCCCAAACCATACTAAACATGTCACGTCGATCCTTTTACCCCCTCTAAAAATTATCCCCTTTCATTTTCCCCCATCCAAACGAGCCTTATAGGTTAAATGACCACAAGCATGACATATATATTATGAACCCATATATGCAAGACAAGTTCTTTGACGTATCGTATTGGCCTCATAGTAGTATGGGTCTACCTTTATATTGTTTCGGCCACCGTATTGGTCTTTTCAGACTGTTCTAAACTATACCGGACTATACAGTCTTTTAAAAATTTTGAATTGATAATTTTTTAGATAATTACACATAAATTGAGACTAAAATTATCTCCTTTAATGTTTGTGATTTGTGTTTTTAAGTCATAAGACTTTATTTTGGCGATAAATCCGAAATGGTACGCCGAAATACACAACTAGAGCAAGAGTTTGATCCCCTTGGATTGAAGAACAAATGTCAGAGAGAGTCCTCAAGTCAATCTCTGATTAAGGAAAACTTGATAACTACTAAAGTGGTACGTACCGTATACCAGTAACAAAAATGTTACGTTTGCTGGTACGAAATTGATAATTTTGATTGAGGCCTCTTTTGGTCTAAATTTTTCAGTATTAATATCACTATTTTTTTGGGTCATTTTTTCTTGATTGTTATCATGTTTGTAATGAATTTATTGGATTAATCATTCATCTTGACAAAATTAAGGATCAATGTCTCAAGAAATTCACTAATGATTAAAAATTAAATTTTGATCCTTGTTTGACCATATCTTGTCTTTAGTGTCGTCTTATCTAAATTTTTTTTTTTGATTTTAGTATATATACACTTTTGTAATTTCTCTTGTTGAGACGAGTGAGAGAATGCAAAAAATTTAACAAAAATTATATAAAATTTGAAAGGGAGATTCGGTTAAAAGTCCATAACAACGGACTTTTAGCGCAATAAGTCCATCTCAAACTAAATTTCGGGCTGAAGTCTTTTTGGCACATAAGTTTCAAAAATACACTTTTAGTAAACACGCAATAACGTTATTTGTTCGTTAGTTATAAAAGTGATGATTTCATTAGATAAAGTTACCTGTTAGTATTTATCAGCTAACATTATCAGTCGCTTTTAAGATACCTTAACAAATAACTTTATCTATTTTATTAGATCACTATATCTATTAGTATTTATCAATCTATTTATGTCGATTTAAACAGATACCTTAACAAACAACGTTAGCTGTTACTTTTCGAAATAATAATATTATCAAATAAAATCATATGTTTTATGTTTTCTAATTTTTGACTAATAAATATATCAAACCAACATATAATGTTATCTGACTCGCCTATTAAAAAAATAACTTCATCTTTTAGTTTTTAAACGATAAGTTTATAAATAAAATTACTTGTTAGTGTTTATCAGTTAACATCATCTGTCGCTTTTAATAGATACATTAATAAACAACATTATTTGTTAGTTTTTGAAGTAATAATGTTATCAGATAAAATTATCTCGTCGCGTTCAAGGGCAAATCTGTCTATAAAAGGACTTCGGACGTTAGAACTTCTCAAACAATGGACCTTGACTCATAAACTAAATTAACACGTCTTTAATGAGCCAAATCAGCTTAGATTTATCCTTTTGACTAATTTTCGTATTACATAATACCGACCGTCGTTAACAAAAAAATAAATTAGTCTCGGCCTAATTTTTTTAATTTCTTTCAGTTGCAGCCCAATTCTTAAGTGTTGAATTCTGAATGGGCTGAATAGAACCAAACCCAGTTTAGGCCCAATATGTAAGTAGACATGGTCCAGTACAACAGCCGAAAAACCCCCTCGCCTCTCTCCTCATTCGCCTAAAGGCTAAAACCCTCTCTCTCTCTCTCTCCAGCGAGTTGTGCTAGCAATAGCAACTTACAGTCAAGTGTCCGGTGTTCAAGGAACCTGTGATGTTGCTGCTACTGATTATGTTATTGTCCAGATGAGGATGCTCGTCTTTGAATCACTTCTTCGAAAACTTTAATGGCGTTAGCTCATCTGTTTCAAAGAAGTTTACTTGCTGCCACTACACGGCTACCCACCGCCGCAGCCACTTGTTTTCCTTTCAGAAACACAGCCCCATGTCCGCCTCAGCTTCAACCCTTCATGGTGAATGTTCTTAAATTTCTCTCCAATATAGAGCAAATAGATATAGTTGGTTGGGGTGGGGGGGTGTTAAAAGTAAATAATCTATTTCAATCCGTTTGATGTTTGGCATGACAAATGAAATTTGGAATTAGTAAATGTTTGTAAGGAGGACAAAGTATTGATAGTTTTCTGTATTTGTTTTTATTTTTGTTATAGCATTTCTGGATGAAGTGTAAGGTATGGGATAATGTGGATTCCATTGATCTGTTCTATAGAAGGGTAATGCACTATAAATGAAATGGGCATGCTCAAAGGCCCTTCCTTTGAGCTAAGACAAAGTCAACCTGTGCTTTTCACAAGAATTTAGCATGCCCATGATGTTTAAGAAGGAAAAAAAAATCTTGAATCTTTAGGTTTGCCAAGAACCTTATTTGCATTCCATAATGTTCCTAAGAACAGGTTAGGAGTATGATTCTAATGACACTGTCCAATCAGTAACTTCTTTGTTCCCCTGAAAGGGAATACCTACTTTCGAGTTAGCTCCTTGGCCGGCTTGGTTGAATTGCCTTCCTTCTTCTGGAAAAGAGTTAATAACAAAGTCGCTTGGCTCGACTGCAGGTGCCCCTGCTCGGACTGATCTGTTCCCTTGAGGGGACTGGTTTTGGAGTTAGAAATTCAAATTGTAGTCTCGTGTACCGGTCTTGTGTTCTCTCACTACCTCATTGGTATAACGGGATCGCTATGTTCATTCCTCCCATCCTTTCATCAAAGAAATACTGATAATTAGACTATTGAATGGGATTAAGTTTATAGGTTGTCCTTTTTTAAACTGCTTTGTTTATGGATCATGTAATCAATATATTCGATTGTCCTGATTGGTTTATAGGGGGAAAATTTAGTTGGCAGAATACTTCAGAAAACCCATGTAGTTGAGAAGGCCAGAGACTTTTTTTTTTATATGGAGTATAGTTTGATATGTGATAACATTACGTTGACCTTATTTATTCTTTTTTCCTTTCTCAGTCATCTTTTTTTTATTGCCCATTTTTTCCGTTGAATTGTGGTTACAGTTGCAGAACAGGGTAATGCAGGATCACAGTTTCTCTTACTTGGCAAGTTCTGCATTTTGTAATGGTGGCTTGAAGCTGAAATTGAGACACCTAGGGGTATGTTGCGTGATAAAAGACAATCAACCAAGGGTTCTCAGACTTAGAAGCTTAGGCATTGATGAGTCTAGTTGGCCTCTTACCGGTCGGTCCCCAATTAAAGTTAGGTATTCTAATATTGTGGTACCTTTGGATATTTTTGGTCGTGGGCCGAGATCGCCTTATTGTGTTGCTTATTATGCAAAGAGGCCTTTTTCTCATGTTCCAAGAGCAACAACGAATAAAAATGATAAAGTTGGTGTTACTGATGGAAGGAGTAATGAGAGAACTTCACCAGTCAAGGTTCCCAATAAGCATTGGAAGCGGGCGAAGTCATTTGCTGCTCACAGGAGGAATGAGGCAATGCAGAAGAATGCTTCTAACTCTACAGATTCCCAGATAAAAGGTACTGATATCATGAACTCAAGAGAGCAGCTAGTTGGGAATGGAGTGGTAGATGCAAGCTTGGGACCATCTATCTCAAATTCACATGTTGGCAATAAAAACAAACTCTCCGAAGATAAAGGAAAACACAAGCAGCAGTCAAGAAGCAAGAAAAGCAAAGGAAAAAGTTTTGGCAGTAACGCTGCTGTTGATGCAGCTACTAAACCAGAAGGTTCTGAACACGTTTCCCAACCGAAGGTACCCAACACGGCCAAAAAGAACCAGTTTTTACCTGCTACAAAGGTAGGAAAATTTCACTTGTTTAATTTTTCAAGTTTAGTTTTTATCCTAGCGAAATGTTAAGTAATGCTGCAGCTTTTCAGAAGAATTCTACCGCAAACAGTAAACCCCTGGAAGTGCTTGATAATTCTGTTTCAACCCAGTCTGAAAAGATTGCTGGGAAATCTTATGGAGAGGGAAAGTCTACTAAAGAGTCTAAAGTAACATCTCAAAAGGAGTCAGCACAGATTAAAAAAACTCACGCAAGCGGCAAACCTAAGCCTCAGGGACAACGGAGAATGCAGCCATTGTATCCTCCTACTGGGAAATCTGTTGTGATTGTGGAGTCTGTCACGAAGGCAAAAGTAATTCAAGGCTACCTTGGTGACATGTTTGAAGTCCTACCTAGCCATGGTCATGTTAGAGACTTGGCTGCAAGGTCAGGGTCTGTGCGTCCTGATGATGACTTCAGTATGCTATGGGAGGTTCCATCTGCTGCCTGGACTCATCTTAAGAGTATCAAGGTTGCTCTAAGCGGGTATGTTGTTTTGTTTTCCTTTTCAATCACTGCTGTCAGAACATTTTCTGTGAACACACTAGTATTATGAAATAGGAGTTTATATTGTTACAATCATGTTGTTTGAATAATGTGATCATGGTTTGATGGGAGTTTGAACCTTCGAGTTGAATCGGAAATTAACTGAAACTTTCTATACAATTTGTGATCCACTATGATCCAGCTTCGTTTCTACTGTTGTTCGTCTCTAGCGTTTGTATCGAGCGTAAAATGATGTTTTTCACCTCTCTATAAAGAAATAACAAGAGATAGACTAGTTATATTGATTTTATGGTACCACGGTATTTTGTTCCAGTTTAACAATAGGTGTATTTCTATATGCATAGCTTGATACGTATATAAAAAGCCATAGATTACATTCAACAAAGCGACCCTTTTGATTCACGATTCAATATTTCGTAAAACAATTAACGATTCGGTTCTCAATTTGACGACAGTAGTTATAATCAAAAATGATCCCTCTGGTTTTTTGTGAATTTCATTTGAAGGTGTATCTGCATTCCACAAGATCCTTACCTGTACTTTATGTTGATTTTCCATTTTTAAGTAGGATACTTTCCTGCCCTGTTTAACCATTCTAGTTTCTTACGTGCTCGCCATTGTATCTCAGAGCAGAAAATCTTATTCTTGCATCAGATCCTGATCGGGAAGGAGAGGTTATTGCTTGGCACATCATTGAGATGTTGAAACAACAAGATGCTTTACATGAAGGTGTCACTGTAGCAAGAGTTGTCTTCAATGAAATAAACGAGTCGTCCATAAAAAGTGGATTGCAGGCTCCGCGTGATATTGATGCAAACTTGGTGCATGCTTATCTTGCACGACGGGCTCTTGATTACTTGATTGGATTCAATATTTCACCGTTGTTATGGAAGAAATTACCTGGTTGCCAGTCAGCTGGGCGAGTCCAATCTGCTGCTTTGTCTCTTATATGTGACAGAGAAATGGAAATCGACGAATTTAAGCCGCAGGAGTATTGGACTGTTGAAGTTGAGTTTAACAGAAGGGGTCAAGGTCCAATAACAAACAACACTTTTTCATCATATTTGACCCACTTTGATTCTATGAAGTTAAACCAACTCTCCATTACTTCTCAGACAGAAGCCAGGGATATGGAACAGAAGATAAGTTCGTCAAACTTTCAAGTGGTTGGATCTAAGAGAAACAAATTTAGGAAAAACCCTCCTTCGCCATATATAACATCAACATTTCAACAGGATGCTGCAGACAAATTACACTTTTCGGGAACATATTCAATGAAACTGGCACAGAAACTGTATGAGGGGATTCAGTTATCAGATGATAAGGCAGCAGGATTGATAACATACCCCAGAACGGAGGGATTCAATATTTCCGACGAAGCTATAAAGGACATTCGTGCCCTGGTTGTTGAAAGATATGGACAGAACTTCACATCTAAGACTCCTCGGAAATATTTTAAAAAGGCAAAGAATGCTCAAGAGGCTCACGAGGCAATTAGGCCCACAGATATCCGTAGACTACCTTCGACACTTGGTGGAATACTTGATGAAGATTCATTGAAGTTATATGCTCTTATTTGGGCTCGTACAGTTGCATGCCAAATGGAAAGCACAAACATTGATCAGATAAAAGTTGATATTGGAAACTCCGATCAGTCCATTGCTCTTCGATCAGCATGCTCAACAGTTGAGTTTCTTGGGTACCAAGCAGTCTACAAGGATTTGGAAGCTAAAACACTAAAATCTGATGAAGAAGAAGGAAACGGCCACGATGAAGCTTTCAAAGTTCTGAGTAATCTGAAGCCAAAGGATGTGTTGAGTATTGCTGAAGTGGAACTCATGCAGCGCCATACACAGCCTCCTCTGCGCTACTCAGAGGGACTATTGGTGAAAAAGATGGAGGAGCTAGGCATAGGAAGACCTTCCACATATGGAAATACTTTACAAGTTTTACAAGATAGAAAATACGTGACAGTGAAAAACAGACTACTGTTTCCTGACTTTCGTGGTCGCATGGTGTCCGCATTTGTCTCCCACCATTTTTCTGAGGTCGCAGATTACAGTTTTACAGCTGATATGGAAACAGAGCTCGACAATGTTTCCGCTGGATTGACTGAATGGAAAGGACTACTTGGAGATTATTGGACGAGGTTCAGAAGGTACTGCGATCGTGCTGCTAATGTCCACATTAATCAGGTGGAGAAAATGATGGAGAAAACATTTGGGAATTTCCTGTTTGACTCTCTTCCCGATAAAAGCAGGACATGCCCAATTTGTTTGGAAGGCCAATTAATTTTCAAAGTCAGTAGGTTTGGTGCTACATATTTTATAGGCTGTGATCAACACCCAAGTTGCAAGTGAGTATTATCTTGCATGATCTTAAATGTTATTTCCTCCCACCTTTGTATGGTATACTAGCACAGCATACATTCTTATCATATAATATCGCTTATGTGGCAACATTACAACATAAAATGGAAAGATGACTAATAAATGTTTTATATACTCTTAAAATCTCAAATATTTTAGGAGAGTTTTTAAAGTTAGATCTGAATTTAGCTAGTGTACAGGTTATTGAAGCTCCAAAATTGTGGGTTCTTGTCTGTTATATGGACGTATACAGACACTAGATGTCAAAGATGCGTAACATAATAACTGACCCTACGGAAAACTGAAGAACCATTAACTTTACGAGTTAGTATGCTTATTATTAGAGTGTGAGGGTATTTTCTTCATTTATTGTACTCACTTTCTCAATATATAGATATTAATTGTATATGTATTAGGGTCAGTAAGTTAAACCTTGAACACATCTCATCTGATAACAGTTAACAATGACTTTCACAAGTTTTTTACACGGCTCAGGTCACTGTGGTCGTCATTTTCATTTTTTTCCGGGGCTTCAGTGTTTATGAATGTGCAGATTGTAGTATAGAGATTCGAGGGTTGAATGATTACGGCTAGCTCTTGCTAAGTACTTTTTCTTTTCTCATAGACTTTGTCTTTGTTGTCTCCATCCCTACCTGTGTGCAAAGAGAGTGGAAAAGTGTAGATGGATTTTTATCTATATGGTGTGCTGTAATGGTGATAGATGTAGTTTGTGCCCATCATCCATCAGGGCATAGTGTGTGTGCATTAGGAAATTGAGGTTGTTTAACTTCCTTTGTCAGCGCAAGTGGCTGTAGGGTTACAGTGAGGTAGAGGTTGTGGTGCAGGACGTACCTCCCAATCTTAACAGGTGGAATGGAAATATAAGGTTCATGTAGATGAAAAAATAAGGTTTGTGTAGATAACCGTCTTTTTTATTGTGATTACCTTACGTAGATTGGTGCTGCGATTTTGCAGGTTTATTGCTAAGACGATGTATGGTGATGATGAGGAAGAGGATACTCCTCAAAATGAAAACACAGTGGAGCCACCAAAATTTTTAGGTCTTCATCCCGGCTCAAATGAGAAGGTTCGCGTTGTTTTGATTTAACTGTTAATCATGTATGAGTCTTTGTCCATTTTATAATTTCATTTTTTCTTCTAATGCGTGTATGGTAAACTATCCTTATGGTTCAGATTCTCTTGAAGAATGGTCCTTATGGGTACTACATCCAGCTTGGTGAAGACAGGAAGGGATACTCACCTAAAAGAGCTTCAGTGCCTCAGGAACGTGTACGTTACTTGAGCATCGCTATTGAAATTATGGACGTATACACAAGTGCTTGTGTTGTCCATCTATGGGTCTTTAGTCAAAATGGGTTATGTATTGTATATCGTTTTTGTTGTTTTATGTGTGGTTTGGGGGTACTATTGTGTATCCTTAGATATGCCAATAAGAGTAAATATATAAGCTAAAAAATAGTTATATTATACCCACCATAAAACAGAAAATACATCGCATACATTGTAAAAAGACCACGATAACTCATAATTTCACGTTTTCAAACTCTAATATGATTAACAAAATTTATGATGTCTTATATTGTGTATCGCATCGTGAGTTTTTTTAGCTGAATTGTAAAATAGGTTTTGCATCATAGGCATATCGTGAGATTTTTTTTAAACATAAGATATGTTCAGATGTGCTTATCAATTTTACATTTATATGTTCAAATCGTAAGATACGTATCATGAATTGTAAGATTTTGATAACACTAGGGATAATTACCTGGCCTCTACTGGTCACTGAAGATATATTGGCATGATTTTGATTTTGATTTTATCCCTTTTTCCATAATCTGATCGGTTCAGGATTTTTTTTTAATATATTTACATATTTGACTAACAGTTCCATAATCCCCATATATTTTCTAATATTAAACTCATACATGATATGAAACATTTCTTGTTTCAGGTAAAACAAGCAGATTCCGTTACCCTTGAAGATGCTATTGACTTGTTGCGCTATCCTGTGACACTGGTATGTCTAGGTCAAATTAAAGTTCCTTTTCTTCTAAGTTTTATAACGATGAAGCTCATTTCGCCTGACTTCGTGTTAGGGAAACCATCCTGACGATAGTCTGCCAGTTTTGGTAAAGCTTGCACGGTTCGGATTTTCTATAAGACATCGGCGCACAAACGCGCCAGTGCCCAAGGTATATCATTTTTTGCGAGGCATGCTGCATTAACTGGTTGTGATCATTCCTAATGCTTGTACTTGGCTAAATTTATTAAGCTTCGGTCTTTATAGTTCTATATTTACCAATATAAGAAGTATGCACTCCTGGCTGGTTTGGGTAAGTAAGCTTTTTCAAAGGCTCAGATGCCTCCACCTCTTTCTGATTGGTGACGCTAGGGTCAATAAAGACCAAAGGGTCTGTATGGTTCCTCACTTCGCAGCGCTTCTTTCCGACTATGTCACCGATGAGATTTTGTTCAGCCCATAGCTTGGCCAGCCTTTCCTTGTTAACCAACATGTCCTCTTCTCTTCCTGTCTCAACTAAAGAAGTCATAGGAGCAAAAGAGCAAGGCTCCTGGAAGAGAAGAAAAATTAAAGGAGAGTTGCCTCTTTCAAAAGCTAGGGCCTCAATAGTCGGTTTAGGGCCGATGAGGTACTTGGTTAATGTCTCCGAGGTCACCGAACCATATTAACATCCAATAACACAACTTCGTAAATGGAAACTAGAAACCAGAAACTACAAAGCTAGAGGATGCAGCCCAATTTATATGCAGGGGCATATATAGTTCTACGCTTGGGTATAGATGGTTCTCGGCATTCTTATCATCTTGTTCGTTATGTTTAGGATGTAGTTTTAGAAAGAAAAAGGGTTAAGTGAAGCGTAGGAGATGTATGTGCAAGACGCATAAATTTGCCCGTTGAATATGGAGGGATGTGAGAACTGATGAGTTAGTATTTTTGACGAGTACAAACTTTTTATACTTCTGGAATTAATAAAGACAAAGGTAAAGGAAAGTTACTCGATTCTGGATTAATGCTACCCGATTCCACCAGAAAGAATATAGAAATGTTATCAAACACCCTTCACGGTTGAACAGTATACTTTGTACTGTAGATTAAGAAAAGTTTACATATCAGTTGGCAGGTATATATTTACATTTTTTAGTGGTAATTATTTCCGTTCCTGCTCATGCCCTCGTCTTTTGGATTTCTTTTGCTTTTGTATATGTCAACCTTATTCTGTTGTATGTGAACCTTAGTCTGTTCTATGTTTCTGTCTATGTCAACCCTTTGTCCCCAGAACATGAACCCAAGAGATATAACCCTGGAGAAAGCATTAAAGCTTTTGTTGAGTAAAGACGCAAAACGATGTGGCCGACCCAAGAGCAAACCAAAGCTTGAAGAAGCCGTAGCAGCTACGTAAGGAAAGCACATTGTAGCCCAGAGTACAAGCGATTTAAATGGACGGTATGCGTGTATATATCATATATGGAACAACATCCATCCGCAACATTTCTTGCTTCTCCAATCCTGCCATTAGTGGTCTGGAGCAAGTGTGCATTTTTGTTGTAAAAGTATGTAACCATAGTGTTCCTTTTTCCAGTTCTTAAGTTATGAATTACATGCACCTTCTGGGCATGTGTGTTTTATTTAATTTTTTTGGTTCGAATAATTCTCGAGCCCCTAACTTATTTGATCTGAATGACGACGACTGTGGTTCTGAACAAGGAAACAAATAAGATTTGTCTGGAGATGGAGTTCTACTATTATCACCGATCACTTCTTCAAAAGTAGTTCTTGAGACTTCCAAGAGCGACAGGAGATGTCTGTACATATCAAAGTATTCATATTTAGTCACTTTGAACAAATTAAGACTAGATGTTCCACTTGTTTAGCAGAAGTGAAAATCCCTCAAAAGGTTCAATTGCATACTGAAAAGCTTTTGAGGATTTGTAAATGGAAACCCCTAGTAGGGTTGAAAAGACAGTAAGATGTGTAAACAAGGAAAATGTTAGGCTTGGGTCTGTTTGTTAAGAGTCATAGAAAAAGTTTATTATTGATCATCCCAAATCTGGTTATTTAGATTTGTCATATTCAGAATTTATTTATTTTCTTATATTCTGGATATGATATGCGGTGGACTATTTTATAAATTATTTATTTTTTTATATTCACGTTTACAGAATGTCATTTTATGTCATTATCAATTATAAAAATGACATTTACTGACTCATATCTACTTGCTTTTTTTATAACTATTTGTCCATTTATAATAAATCTCTCTTTTTATTATATTTTTTTTAAAATTTTGATTGTCAACAAATGCGTCGTAAAGGTGCACTACAGAATCTTTGATTGCTGTCAAATATGTTGGCCTAACGGCTATGTATATATACTTAAATGCAATGAGATTTTGGGTCCTATTGAAGAAAAAGTCAATACCCTTATTGATGAGTTGAATTTTTGGTTAAAATAATGTAAAATCTTTTGAACTTGTGGCAACCAAAAGACACACACACATTAAAAGTCCTTATATAGTATTAGTACACTGTTGACAGAGATTTTAATTAACACCAGTTGTAGAACCATCATCTTTTTTGCACTCTCTCTCCCTCTCCCTCCTCCCAAAACCTTGTTATAGTGATTAGTACAATTTCCTAGAATTCCTATGATACCTTAGCCAGGTTGTGATGTTAACTACGAAGTCAGGCGTTCAAGAAAAAGTTTTGGTGGGCATTTGGATGGGTAGTCAATGGTCATTACAAATAGTATTAAAGTTTGCACTAACCGAAAATGTGGAACAAATCTCAATTCCATATACAAGGATGTGTGTTCTTAAAGTGAAAGAGATTGTGACATCCCAGATATAGGTCAAACGTTTGAGAGGGAGTCTCAGTGAACGTTTGGATGAATAATCAAGGGTCATTACTCATTACAATTCCACCAGAATCGGTCCTTATTTTTAGGTGCTCAAAATGAACATGAAATATGGGACCCTTTATGCATTTTCCAAACAAAATAATATGTAAATCAACCCTAAAAAGTAAAATTATTAGTAATTGTGAACAACATTAAATCTCATAGTTACGCGTCACAACGATTTGAGTCTGGAATTCTACTTGCTTGACTTCTCCTTGATTTCTCTGAACGTCCTTCACCTTGTTGCAAAACACTCAATCTAAGTTAGTGCAGATCGGAATTGGGTCTCTAACGGACACTTTGATGCTTAAGTTAGTTTATGAAGAGAATAAACCAACTTGAAAACTCTAGAGTTGTGAATGCGCATACCTGAGAGAAGAGCAATATTGGCCTATTTATACATGAACCCAATACATGAGATAAATGTCGCGCCATGGACAACAAGTCATGGCACTTTCTCCACGTGTCTCGCATCCGTGTGAATTGGGCAGTAACGTCCGCATGTTTGGTAACTACCTCGCCCCCACGTCTTCCTAAGCATATGTGCTAAACCTGGGGGACACTTCACTCCCTGGTCGTACTGAGCATAGTGCCCTCGGCTTCATAACTGAATGTTGTGAGTTGTAACATCCATGACCCATCTCGAACACCAAGTGTGAACTGGCGCACTCTTGAGCTTGGCCCAATCATGACCCCAGCATAGATGGCCAAGTATACATTAGGGTCGAGGGCCCATTCTTTGCCTATCCGGCCTGCTATAGAAAATATCACTCAAAAATTGCTTTTTTTATTGTTTATCCTTTTTGGATGCTCTTATATTTTGAACTTATTTTGAATGTGTCTGATTTTAGATGTCTAATAATAAATATACTACACAAATTTTGTGGGTCTCTATTTAAAAAAAAAAAATGAGGGTATGGCAAAACTATCGGATTCAGTTGTCAAAAATCTCTATTAAAAATATGATTGGCTGCGAATTCGATCCGAGCAAATAGAACACCGGGCAGGTAGGAAGATACAGTAGCACCGACGCTAGACTTCATTCAATACCAGTTTTTCCAATTGCGAATAAAATCAAGAGGGGCCTGAAAGTCCCCAAACTAAGAACAAAGACGTAAGTCTTTCGGCATATATCAAGCAATTATTAATGATATAACATTGCTTCTAAGAACTTGGTCCGTCAAGTTTTGTTGGGCACTTTTCCAAAACTCCTTTCAACCTTAGATACGAAAGATAAAGACCAAATGAAAGGACGAGAATATTCATACAAACAAGCAAGACACTATCTTCACTTTAAGAAACTCGCTTTAGTAAAACAATCAGAGTGACCGTATGTTCGCCGTTGCTCGGGGCATATACTAAATACCAAAATTATCCATCTTCTCAAGATGGAAAGCCACATTCCAAGATGGTCAAAAGTAGGGACCTTTGACTTTGTTTTGGTCACTTCTGTTTGTTTGAATTTTCCAAATTAGAAAAGAAAATGGTGTCATATGAACGTAAATATTGGAATTTAATGCATGATTTGACCAAAACAACCTAACCCTAAAACTTTCAAAATTCAAAGTTTCAAAACTTCTTAGGCATCATCACTATTATTAAACTAATCATCCTCGATTAGTGTTAACTAACCTTGATTTCTACACTAATTAAAGGCATATTACCCTTTCCTTTGATATTTTATTGTGTTTATTTTAATCTTTTGTACAGTATTTTATTATTTATTTGAAAAGAGAATGTGATGACGGAAGCAGAGCTTTTCCACCAATCACGTGAGACTTGCCACGTTATACCTCGTAATTAGAGAATATTAAGAAATCATAATTTTGTTGTGTTGCAGTCAGAGGAGACATACCAATAAATTACGAAAACCTAGGTGTTGTTTTAAGGAGTGGTAATAAGTTTAATCCTCTTTTTAACTCTTCTGTTGTTCATACTATGAAGGTTATCTTTTTGATATTTGACAATTTGTCAAGGGTATATTTGTGAGAAGAGTACTTTTGAGTCGAGGTGAAAGGATTATCGAAAAAATCGAACAGATCGAAAAAACTACGGTTGGATTGGTCTGGAAGAAAAGTTGGTCAGCGTCGGTTTAATCGAATCAATCTTTTCAGCTTTTTGGGTAAGTTTCGGATGTTTTTACCGTTTGTTATAATTGACACAACTGAACCAAATTTATAGGATGGACAATTTCTGAATTTTTTGCTCGTGGTTTTGGCCCAAAACAAAGTCCATTTTGGTCAACGTCACAAAACTAAGCCGATGTCGGTCATCCCAAACACGCTAAATTCCTGAACGAATCAATCCGACCCGAATCGATATTGGTTCCTTTTGTAAGATTGGTCGAGATCAGTATGTGGAATTTTTACCCAAATCGATTGGATTGTGTCTTCCATGCCTATAAACCGATTGAACTCAAATTGTTTTCACCTCTAATTTTGATAGTCCCATCTAAGTGAGAAGAAAAAACAATGATTGTATTTTCTATACATGTTTGGAAGATAAGAAAGGAAAACATTAGATAGACATATTTCAAGTTCAACTTGTTCACCAGCAAATAAACAAATTTTGTTCATCTTCGACTGTGTGGACTGATTCTAAAAGAATTGATAACACTTAAAAGATTTCAAACTTGATTACACTACTATGTTAATTGACTATGAAAGTCGTTTAGTTTGCAACTAAATGTGTATTCATCACACATGCAAGAAATTAAATTGATCGGACATCAATAAGAACTAAATCTCAGAGTATTAGTCATAAGAAAACAAAGGATATCACACGTGCTAGAAAATCAGAATGATCGGACATCAGTATGAGTTAGATCACATAGTCAATTTATCTTGTACCAATTATGATTCATTTGAGTGAAAATTAATACCGGATCAACATGTTTTTTGAAAGGCGATATATATATACACGCGCCAAGACCTATGAATTTAACTCGAATAATAAATTTAGGAACACAAATTATTTGTACACATTCGAATAAATCTATGTTCAAAATTGTTGGATACATGTAGAGTCTGTAGGAAAAAATGTGCGGATAATTGATCGGATCTCATTCCAGAACATAATTTCATAAAACAACGATCGAATATTACAAAACAGAAATTCAATGCAGATTCGAAAAGAAAATACAATATCAAAGCGAGTCATGTGAAATCGCAGTCCCTTTAAAATATTTCGCCACCTCTCGTGGGTGTTGAAGGATCGCAGCGGTGCTTATCTCCTAAGATAAAATGGCTCACTCGGCTAATAAAACACTATCTATCGACCCCTTGTCGAACTAATTGTGTTAGTCTCTCTCGCCATAAAAATCCACACGAAAATCATTCAATCTCTACAAAAACCAAATACAGATCCACTATTTATAGAACCCTATAAACTTTTGAAATCGTCGAAAACGTAAGTAGAGGGATAAATAGACATCAATGGCGCAATTGATGAAAATCAGTGCTACAATGAATGAGTTATAACCACTATAACTTTCCGGTTGCCTCGTGAGATCATCCGGTGTCCCAATTTTATTTTTTTCAAATTTTTTAATAGAATTTTTTATAATCATATGAGTTTTACGTGCATCTGATGTTTTCAAATACATCCATATCTAAAGGGACTTTAATAATTTATGTATCTAAATTTCTCCTCGGAAAGAAAAATGACATAAAAAGATTCGTACAATCATGACACCAGAGGATTCACACACTCATGGGAGGAGCTAGGGACAACAGTGGAAAACATAATTATTGTCGAAAGGATGGGATGTGAGTCCTTATCCACACGCTGCACGAAATGTCTGCTATAAGGGTATGGCTAATAACAATAATCCACACAAGGACAACACTGCCCTCATAAATTACACTTTTTTACCAAAGAAGAGTTGCGAGTTTCAAGAGGATCCTTCTCTCTCTCCCTCTCTCTCTCCCTCTCCAAACGCAAAAGCCACTTCAATCATATCAAATGCTACTAATCATTACTGATAAGAAATTTAAGATCCCCCCCTACCCTTTTTCCCTCCATTTTTTGAACCTACTTGTACCCCTACATAATATATATGTATACGTATATTGGTCTATATTATTTACGGACACGAAAATATTATTGTGAACGAATAATAAGACGTGTTGTGTGATAAAAAAGTGTCATTCTAATAATTTTACGTAAACAAAGCACTTGGATTCAAATGCTATACGCGAATTGAAAGATTCAACATACTCAAGTTTTAGTGAAAATATTGAACGAATACTATATTTTATATTTTAGAATATGATTAATTATATTGAGTATATACGACAGGAGAAAATGGTGTCAAACAAATTCTTTTGGTCTACATCACCAATAGAAGTAGACACGGACAATATTAAAAGCTTGTACCAACCATGCTTTTAGGTCTCGATTTAATCATAGTCCTAGGGAGGTTCGATCTTATACCCGCGGGAGGTTTGGGAGGTGGAACTCCCTGTCGTTGATGAGATTGAACTCCTACGGTATGAAAACATTAAATCTTTCTACGTTGTCTACTAAGCTGTCAATTTATCAAAAAGAAAGATAGTGCGATCTGATCAGACTTCAAAGGAGAAGTCAAATGCCGATCTTCAAGCTCCTTACCAACAAGAGGTTCGAGAAGTGAAACTTCCTATCATTGTAGGGATTGAACTCCTACGCTTTCGAATCATATCTTACTTATTGGAACGCAGGTACTTTCATTTAATTATTACTCTAATAACAAAACAAGAACAAAAACAAAAAGTTAAAGTTTAAAGATATTATATTTTTTATTTTTATTCTTTTTAAGTGATAATATATGTACTAGAAAACTATTATTACCATGTGTAAAAGATAATATTTTACTTTCTAGGGAATATTGGTTTACCCCATTTATGGAAATAAACTTCACCTTTTACATAAAAAAAAAGGTCTACCTAGGCAATGCCTTTTCTGTTGCAAGAAAAGTAGCAGAGCCTGAAAATAAGTGCCCTGTTTGTAAAATTATACTAATATGTTGGTGGGACTAGGACACAAGCTTTCCCAAATTGCCATCAATAACTTCACCCCACTTCTTTTTTTCATAGCTCTAGCCTCTAAGTATATGGGTTAATTTAAACGCATATCGACTAATTTTTAAGAAATTAATTTCATCACCCGCTTGTGAAAATCTCAATTAAAGTCTAAGTAAAGCTCTAGAATTGTATAGATTGATCCTATAAGAATTGATAGTACTCGGAAAGTTTCGAATCTAAAATCTTAAGAGAGAGCAAACCGTCAAGTCTCAAAACTTAACCACCGGACTTTCATTTTCATTTTTCTAATCCTATTGACCTTGTTCCTATATTTCATTTTTTTTTCTTAGAAAGAAGTCTCTCGCGTAGCTCTCATGTGACTCAATAAGAATCCTATTATGTTTTTATTTACCGATCGGAGCTATTTATATCATGAATCTTGAGAGTTGAGACGTAAATCATATATTCAAATTTAAGTTGATTAGACATTAGTACAAACTTGAGATTTTATGCATTGCATTTTAAGGAAGGACTTGGGGGTTCTGTATGCACAGAGCAAAGCAGGATATGGTGTGTGCTAAAACGATATTGTTTTGTCGTACAAAATACTATTTCGGACAAACTTATACCAGTGATTATACAAAAAATCGTTACTTGAGAATATCTTATTTAATGATTTCACAGCATGTGCGTATTAATAGAATCTCTTATACCAATTAATTTTAAAGGTAAACAAACAAAAACCAAGTGTATGGTCAAATCATTCAAAAGATAGCGATTCGACCAAACATCTCTTTAAGCTCGACGAAGCTGGCGAGTGACGAAATAAAGGGCTTTGGAACCTAATCTTGTCTTATTTTTAGAGAAATGAAAGTATTCTATGAGAGAATTGACGGTTTACTGTATTATTGCCTCCTATTCTAAAGAGGGTGATCAGACTTAAACCGCGTGGTGAAACCAGCGAAAAACACCTTTCTACCGAGCAAGCTCTATTCACGCCTAACTATCGCACACAAGCAACAACACTTTGTACCTATGATGAACTAGTATCGTACTCTAGGACAAAGGGACATCCCTTTGCATATCTAGGTTGTGTTTGAAGATTCTTTGACTTGAATGACAATCCTAACGGATGTTAGCTTAATCTAAATAGAAATTATGCAGAAACTTCATAGAATTATTCCGAAGCTACACGACTAGGGCTCAAGCTATAAGCTTATATTAGGATCTACAGACCGAGGGACAGTCTCATTAAAATTGAAAATCAGTACAATCAAAGAGATAATAAAGCATGAGAAACTCTCATTTCGTTGATAAAAGCATATGAATTTGATCAGACACTGTTGAAAGAATATTCACAAACCACTCTGTTTCTCTATCCCTATAGATTCTCATCAACCCTAAAAAACAGAGTTATAGAAAAACCTCAAAGAACTACTACTACTCGCTACTGTTATATTTCTTCATCTTCTTCTCCACTTTCTCTTAAACCATCTCTCAAAATTCCAAATGCTCTTGAACTTGAGTACAAGACCTCTGCATCCTAACACCGCTCAAGCTCGCCCTCGACTCCATTATTTCGTCAAGCGAAAGCCTCTTCTTAGACCCGGGTTCAGGCCTCTGCTTCGGAGCGCTCTGAGACCTCACTTTCGCCCTGAACGATTGAGTGTTCGACATGTAATTCGGGCAATTCGAGTAAGTCCGGAAGAACCCATCTCCGCACACGCTCTTGGATGGCGTTATTGGGGCGTTAGACCTCATGGAATTGGAGAAACGAGGCGTGCTTTGCGCAGTGCAGCATTTCAACTCGTCACCCCCCGTGAAGTTCCATTCGTAGTCGTGGAGGTTCCTGCAATCTGCAACGGAGATACGAGCAGGAACTGGGTATGGAAAACAGGATGAGAGGTTCTGGTAATATGGATCTTCACATGAATTTGAGGTCGGGTTGTTCATTCGCCTTGATCTTGATCTAGGCTTGTATGTATCAACCTCAACAATTTTTGGACTTCCCTCATAAGCATTCAGTGGGTTTTCAACTGACAGCCTCTTGCTATGAAATTCGCTCCTCGGTTCATCAAATCGTTCCTGAAGAACAAAAACCAATTATCAGAATCGAAAACAAACCCCAAAATGTTTCCAATGTGCGAGATTGTTCCCGGTGTGTCACCGGGAAGTATTTCGCACGATTTTCGGGCATTCTCACCATGGACCGGCGGGCGCGATTTTCGGAGTGAAATCGATTGGTTTTGTTGAGTAAACGAAGAGCTCTCTGGGATCGGACAGAGGCCTGAGCTCGGATGAGGGCTTGCATGCTATGGAGAGTTGCTGCAGCTCGTTTTCGGACGAGATAGCCCCTAACAAGTGCCTGTATTTTCACTAGTCCTTTCAGTGCTCGAAGGGCTTTTCTAGCCTGAAAAAGAAAATCCCAAATCCCAAATTCAAACTTCTGTACATATTCAAAGTCAAGTGGAAGAAAAAAGACTTTCGTAACTTCCTAATTCAAATTCAAACGATTTTGGATTGAAAAAGCAAGAAATTTGGTGTAAAAATTCTTCGAATTTGTTGACCAAAAACAAGGAAAAAGCCTAAGAAAACAGAGAAAATCAAATACCCATTTCGAGATTTGGAGATTGAAGCTAATATGAGATTTGAAATGGAACAGAAAAAGGGAAACCCAGTTACCAGATAGCCTCTGAAAACAGACTGAATCTTGATTGCGGCCCACTTCTCAGTCCCGCAATAAAACAGAGATACTCTGCTTTGGCTAGTGAGTTTTACCACAGCAGCCGCCGCCTGCGCCGCGGCCACGGCGGCGTCAGCTGCGGCCGCGGTGGCGGCAGCCACAGCAATTGCGTGCTTGTTCTGCTCCTTCTCTGACTCAGAAATATAAGATCTCAACCAAACAGCTTCATTCGCCGGAGTATTCTTCGCCGGATTGTTCAAGGGAATTTTGGTTGATTTTCCAAAGCTCCACCGCTTCTTTTCTTTCCAGTCACCGGGACTTGAATTCTCCCCGGATTCCTTCTCTTTTTTCATACCCAACAGCCCCCTGAACCACCTAGTTGCTTTCCCCATTCTCTCTCACTCTCTCTCTCTCTAGAACTCTGGACTGGAAAACTGAGAAACAGTGGTGCACAATAAATCCTACAAGAGGGAGAGAGGTAGAGGGTGATGATTAGAATCTTTTACATGATGCAAGCAGAGAAACTGATGAGAACAGAGCAGAGTAGTGGAAAACATTAACATAAGGCATCATCAAAGCATTAAAATAATAGAGAGAGAAAGTCTGGTTTTTCCTCTCTCTTCCCCACTCTCTCTCTCTTCCCTTTTTTTTCTGTTTTCTTTTCAAATTTTTCCTCTGACACTACCTCGTGAAGTAGGGCATTAAGACAAAAAGGCATCACAGAAAGAAACAGAGTAAAAATGATTATATATACAATTATACAAACAGATTTTTTTTTTTTTTTTTGCAGATATTATACAAACAGATTGAAACCAGAATTTACCTTCAAAGATTGGTAAAAAAAAATTCAAAAAAAAAAAGGACCCAAAAGTCTGAAAAACATTGCCCCATTTCTCAGATTCATAAACATGTGAAAAGCAAAAAGGTTTGAATCATCCAATGAGAAGCTCAGAAACCCCACACAAAAAGCATAATCATATGTTCCTCAATCTACTTTAACTAAACAGCCAACCAAATAGAAATGAGAGAGAGAGAGTCAAACAAAGTGAAAAGGCATAGAGAAAAGGAGTAATAATCAGACTGTAGAGCTCAAACTCACCTTCTTGAATTCAAAAAAAGTACTTAGTTTCTCTATTCCCTCCAATGAGAAACCCACAAAAATCTTTTTCTTCTCTCTCACTAAAAATTACTCTCTCACTACAACGGGGGACTCCTCCCTGTCTCTCCCTGTCTCGGTGTCTCCCTCCCTCTCTTTCTGGAGCGGCGTGTAAGTATGAAAAGATGCCGCACCACCGACTGGGTCCTCAGCCGCTGACACTACCTCGTGAATCTCTCGAGTTTTGTTTACGTTTCTCTCTGTAAAAACCCAAAACCCATCATCAAATTCTCTCTCTCCTCCTTTACACCAAAACCCTTCCTGCCATCTTCAATTATCTCCTCTGTTTACGTTTCTCTCTCTAAAACCCAAAACCCATCATCAAATTCTCCCTCTCCCTCTCTCTACACTAAAAAACCCTTCCTACTATCTTCAATATCTCCCTTATATCTAACAACCCTACTAATCAAATCCCCAAATCAGAGCGAAAAAAATAGGCGAGATGGGTCTCAGAATAATCCCTCTGATTTATCACTCTACCCACCATTACAGCACTTATCCATAACACTTAATCTTCAATCTCTCTCTCCACCAAAACCCCTTCCTACTATCTTCAATCTCTCCATCATTTCTAACAAATTGTTTACGTTTCTCTCTCTAAAACCCAAAACCCATCATGAAATTCTCACTCCCTCCCTCCCTCTCTCTCTCTCTACACTAAAACCCTTCCTACTATCTTCAATACCTCCCTCATTTCTAACAACCCCATTAATCAAATCCCCAAATCAGAGCGAAACAAATAGGCGAGGTGGGTCTGAGAATAACCCCTCTGATTTATCTCTCTACCCACCATTACAGCATTTATCCAATAAAAGCAACTTATTTTCCCATTACTGCTTTCTTGTACCTGTTGAAAAGGACTGTTACAGAGAAATCTTTCGATTCGGGTCCGCGTATCTCACTCCGAATTGGCTGGACCAGGAAATTTTCCTTCAAATTTCGTGGGATTCGCCCAGAAATCCCTGCCCATTATTGCTGCTTTTGCAGAAAATCTCTAAGATAATAATTCAATTGTGTGAAACCCCCCGTATATAAGCAAGATCTCTGAATCGTATATGAAAGATAAGGACAATCGTCATTAAGAGGATGATGTACATAGTGTGGGGTGAGAGACGTCGGTTTGTCAATTTCCCAAATATGTGGCATTTGTTGGGGGGGGTTGTTTTCAAATTTCTGAATCTTGGGTGTGGGTTTAGTTTAATTAATCTATTTTTTAGGGTGTTTAAATATAGTAAGGGGCTATAAATTAGCCAGCTAATAGTATAGATGTATGATCTTTAGGATAGGGTTTAGGGTTTTTCAAATTTTGAATTGGACTTTTACTTTAAATGGGTCTGAAATATTTGTAATCAACTCTTAATCATCACCTAATCCATTCCACTTATAGATGAAATGGGAGCATGTACAACAAACTATTGTGTAGCATAACGATGTCGGTTTAACATAAAAATAAAGATTCTTACTGATCAAAACTTGCCAAATAATATTTTGTATGTTAAAATGACGTTTTTTTACGCACAACATGTTCTGCTTTGTACAGTGCACAGCAGGGTCTCACTTCCACTTACAGAGCATGTTTACAAACACAACTCTCCGTGCACAGATTTGGACACAGATATATTCGAAACCGTCCAATGCACATTAGACCCTCTATTCATTTATAAGTTTTATGTGCATTGAAAGATTTTAGACACACATGTATCTGAACTTGCGTACGAAAGCATGTGTTTGTAGATTTTGTACACACACCAAAGCAAGGAAAATGTAGGCCTGCAATGCCTACTTAAGTAGCATCCCTTTTGAAGATTTGCAATTAAGGTCCTTATTTGGGGATGAAAGTAATTGAGAATTTATTATTTTTCCAAAAGAGAATTTTATTTCTAATGGCTTCATATAGTCTAGCCAAGCAAGATAATGTCAAATTTGTTTTTGAAATAACAAGGCCGAATTTGTTGTGGCTTAATATTAATATGATAAGAACGTGTCTAATGGCAGCATCAAATATCTCGTAACAACTCAACAATAATAAAGTTTAACGCCGGGGTCGATTACTTCAATTCCTCCGTAGCATTTGACATGACCTTGTAGCTTTTAACATTGATAATATTTGATTTTTGTGTTGAAATTAAATTTTGTTCGTTTGGATTTCATTTTCTTAACGATAATCGGAGAAGACCTGTATTGCTAATTATTGTGATTTTAAGTTTATGAGTGGTGTAGTCGGGTTTTAATTTATTCGTAAACAAAATTAGTTTGAAATGTAAATCATATGGGAAGTTATATTTCTAACAAATACTTTTAGATGAAAAATAATATATAAATATGAGCAAAACTATTTAGTTATAATTCAATTTACTTAACACCATTGCAGAAGTTCACAAAAGAGAACAGTCAAAAGTATTACAGGGTAAAACAAATATAATATTATAATAACTTACAAAAATGATCGTATGATAATCGTCCTGTTTGTGTTATGTTGCAAATCGACCGGTATTTTTACTATTTGATTTCTAAAAAAAATTACTAATTTATAACTTTTGAAGAATCTTTCACAAGTGGCTGTAAATGTTTGATTTTCTCAATTTTTTTCATTATCCATCGTGTAGTAGGCAAAGTGTTAGGCCTTCAATCCAAGTGTACGCTTGGCTTATCTGCACTTGGATCAAGTTGGGGTTAGGCCCAAAGATATATTCACTAACATTGGGTCATGAGATTCGACAAGTCTGTCTGGCGTGCCTCAAGCCCTGTCGAGCGCAAGACTCCCAAGCAGACCGAACCTACTCTACAGTTCGTGTTTATGATGAGATATGGATCTCACAACTCACAGTGTTCGGTGGGGCCGATGAGGGCACTATGCTCAGCACGGCCAGGGAGTGACGTATCCCCCAAAGTTGTAGGCAATTGCATGCCTAGAAAGACACGAGGACGAGGTAGATTCGACACATGCGGACATTACCACCCGGTTCGCATAGGTGTGGCACACGTGGTGGAAGTGTCGTGACTTGTAGTTCACAATGCGACGTATCCGACATGTTCTTTCGACAATTTGTTGGGTTGCTCTAATCTCTATAGATAGGTTGAAAGTGCTCTACCCTCAAGTATGCGAAATCACACTCTAGAGTTTTCAAGTTAGTTTACTATCTCTTCACAGTAAACTAACTTAAGTATTGAAATATCCACCAGAGACTCAATCTCAATTGGGTGCTAATTTAAATTGAGTATTTTGCAGTTAAAAGAAGGATGTTCAAGAAATAATCAAGAAGTCAATAAAGTGTGATTCAGAGTACACATATTGTTAATCCAACATGTTGGGAGTTGCACTCATCCTATACAATTAAGTGCATTAGACATTCCTATGTTCTCTTGGTTTTATTTGGGCCAATCCCTTAGCTTTCACATGAAAATGATTGCGTGGGACTTTTCCTTGATATTTTCACTAAATTCTACAAGAAATCCTACGAATCATTTCCTTAGTTTGGATGAGAAAGAAATGGCTACAAGAACAAAGGTGGGGCTATTTTTGTTTTTGACAAGTACTACGATATTGTACAACGTTTTCTTGTGGGGCATATCCAGCCTGTAGAATAGGGAATAAGGAATGGGCTGGTAAAGGATGATGATGAGGTTGACAAGACTATTATTAATGGCAGACTGTTATTTTTTGTTTTAGGCCATACCCCACACCAAACAATCCAGCCCATAGAGTAGCCCTCCCAAGGTTCACAAAAATAGAGAGGTGTAGAGAGACCCTTTTGTATAGAGACCTAATATCTATGAGGGTTCGCCCACCTTGGTTATATCATTTATTTTCATTAGACTTTCTTCGTGGATCTTGATATTACGGTCAAGTATCTTCAAGAAATCCTGTTTGAAAGACCTCCAGACGAGTTTGAAATCGAGCATAGTCCAAGCGGACTCACTTAAAATCCTTACTGACTGATGAGGAAAAGAATGACCTCACTCTGGGCTTAGTTGGAAAGGTATGTGCTTGACATGTTCTTACTCTCGCGAAAGGGTGGCGGTATACTTTCCTGTTTTGACAAGTCCTATCCTATTGTAAAAGGTTTTCTTATGAGCCACACAACCTATCCAGCCTTAATAGAATAGGGAACAAGGATGGGCTCCTAAAGGGTGATGAGGTTGACAATTTGACAAGTGTCATTAATGGCAGACTTTTTTTTTCTGTTATAGGCCATAGCCCACACCAAACGATCCAGCCCATAGAGTAGCCCTCCCAATGGCTCCCAATAATGGGAAGGTGTAGAGAGACCTTTTGTGGCTATATCCAGGCAATCTTGTTTATCTTATGATTTATAGTTCTAATAAATTTGAATTAGGGTCTTGTTAATTACGGTCCACTAAGCGATAGATAATATGCACATAATGTCAAATAAATACGGATATCAATATATATTTTATAAATATCAATACATATTTATAGATATCAATACACATTTTACGAATATCAACGAATCTTTTACCTATTATCCACCTCCTAATAGGCGATGTAATTTTCCTTTAAATTAAGCCGATTACAAAACAACTTTGAGTTGTTTTCTTTATTAGTTTGATACCCGGTAGAATTACTCATTGATGCAGGAGAAAAGACGAGAGAATCAATGGAAGAAGTTCAAATGGATTCAATTGCATATTCATCAAATCAAGTTCGTATGTAGTAGATAAAGATCAAAAGACTGTCCTTACTAGTTCAGACGAAGCAGTAATAGTTGCGTTGGTTAACTCATAAAAACGGTACGCTCGTCGGTACAAGACTGATAACCTTGAACGTGCGTCTTGCTTTGCTTCTTTGTTTGCTTTAAGTCTCATCTACCTCGGATGGGAAAGCAATTCCTACCAAAACAAGACGCAGCTGTCATACAAAGCCGAGCAACTACAGAGGTCTCCCTCCTCTATTTTCATCATTCAATAGAAGGGACCTTAACCCATTCAGTATTCTGCCGAGTTATCGGCCTATTGTTGGTCCTTAGAAAAAGAAGACAAGCCAGAGCTTTGAAGAAGATTAATAACGAATCTCTTTTATATGATTCACGGAATAACCTCCGGATTACTAAAAAAGATTCATCGAGAAAACAATATACAAAAGTCTTCCCTATTTTCCCAATGAGTCAAGCCTTCTCAGGACAACGGCTTCTTCTTAAGCAGTAGTCATACAGCACAAACAACCAGAGGCCATAAAAAAAACAAGCCAAACATATGCATCCCAATATCTAGCCCTTCTTTCTGGACCAATTTCTTCCCCCAAGAAAAGGCAAAAATAAGGAAAATTTTCAAGAAAAACAAGTCCATCCCCAACATTAGCTGGAGAATTTTAACTACAAATGCCTTTCATCTTCCACTCTGCCGTACAACCATACAAAATCCAATGTGTCTAAATAAAGATTCACAAATCAGGTCTCTCCTCAAACTTGACTTGAACACCACTAACTCTTTCTTCATCTCTTTGCAGCAGCATCAAGTGGGATCTTCTCTTGCTTATTACAAACTGCGAAACACGAAAATACCCAGTTGCCGAAAGTTTCAGAACTTACTAGAAGGAAAGCAAATTTGTGAACAAATCAAATCCAAATCAAACTTATTGAACTCACAGCGTAATTTTGAGAGCTCTGATGTTTTCAACACGCGCAGCCTTTTGACAGTAGATACAAACATGCTGCAATGGACATGGTATAGGAAACCTGAATTAAGAACTTTAAAAAAGGATTATAGGATTTAAGAAAGCAATATGGTAGGAGTTTAAGAATCTTAAGTACATTTTGTGGGAAATTTCAAAAGTTGGTGAATTGATTTTGGGATGCGGGAGAATGTCACGAGGCAACTGAAAGATCCTTCATTCATGGAAGTCATTCATGATTCGAAGCTCAAAGGTCTGGGGTTTTGCATTTGAAGAGTCTATTCACATGTATATAAGTCCATCCCATCCATAGCTCCACATACTGAATTTTCGTCATCTACTAGAATATCTCTATTTTTGTGTTCTTGAGTGAGAGAGAGACAGACATACTCCGGTTCAACAGGCGGTTGTTGATTGGCATTCCATCGGCCAAGTTAGCCGTTTCACTTGGGTGACAGGTGATACAACTTCAAACACCCATGATGAGGCTGCGAAACTGTTTTAAGGCTCAATTGGCTTGTAACGTGTACGTTTCTTGTTCAGTTTTATAGATGTTCTGTTATGTTCCTTTCCTAGTATTGTTTTTAATCCTATTTTATCATTAATGAAAGTATTTTTTGGAATTTGAGCATTCTCATTTTTGTTCCTACACGTTTTTCAGGAGAAAAACAAAGTACAACCATAATTTTGAAAGGGTTTAGTGGCCTAATGTTGGGTGATAAAAAGATATTAAAGTACAAATAAATCAGATTAGATGGACAGTAATAAAGATGCTTACTGCCATGGGACATCTCCAACAAGCATCCTGTCTCCTTCATTGTCCTCATAAACAAGGGTATATTCCCCACTTCCATCTAATAAGCCAGTAATCACTTTATCTCCCCCTTGCTTGTTCTGAATTCCACCAGCAGCTGAGGAATCTCTTTGAGCTAAATAACAATAACAAAAGACAAAACTCAACAAGATAACCAAAGTGTAGTTCCCATATCCAAAAGAAAACTACTATAGGAATCCGTAAACTAGGTTGGTCAAGCTTAGTCTGAGATACTTAAAAGAGCTTTCATTTTTTGATGTCAAAGACTACAGGCTACGCGCACAAGTTCTCACTGGATCTCGGTTGTTCTTAAGTAGGTTGTTCAAGTTTAGTTTGAAATACTTAATGAGCTTCAAAAGCTCGGCGTGTTTGTCACTGGGAAATATATAAACTAGGTTGTTGAAACTTAGTTTGAAGTACTCAACAAGCTTCAAAAGCTCGGCTTGCACAAAAAGAACCGAAGGGGTTTTATTAACAAGCCGAACGTGGCTATTTATCTACCTTGAGCTTCAGTCTTTAATAGAGAAACTGAACCACGGAGGGAAGGAAGCCCACCTGGCTCTCCCGATCCCCACAGTTATCTCTCTGGCAACTAGGTCGAAACCTTCACTTCTCCTACCTATTATATATATTATGGCAATGACACTCTTCCCACCTTCCTAGGTAATGGCAAGAATTCTTCACTGGTCACCATCCTTCTTAGAGATTTGTTCATCAAGACCCTTTGTGTGGCTTTGGAGTGATTTTCATAATGCAAAATTTCCTTAGAGAAACCAACTGTATGATTTACCTGAAAGTAGGCCTCTGAAGAGCTCATCAACAGAAGAGGAGAGTTTTTCATACGTGTCATGGGCATTAAGATCAACTTTCCTTCCAATGGGAACTCCATCCATATTTATCTTCACAAAGAAACCTTTTTTACAACTTCCAGCTGGTTTCTCAATCACAACCTTGTTTTGGGCCTCATCTTGTGGCTCGGGGATCGGCTTCAACGAACTGCTACTGGCAAGATTCTTCCTGAATGAACGAACTGGAGGCCACCCCACCACTGGAGCAGGAGCAGTTCTTTTGTATTTGAAATGTTTTCAAGGGACAAATCAAGAGAGAATTAGATCAGAAAATCTATTTACCAAAGAGAAATTGGGTACAAAATAACCGAAGATGGAAGACACAACAACCAAACTTATTCCGAAATTGCGGACAAAATAATTCTGAGTTCCATAGTACCAAACAAAAATTAAAAAGAAAACACCCTTTTGGTCATTAGAAATACACTGTAAGACATTAATTCAGGGGAGGGAGGGTAGAGGACGCGGTTGAATTCTTACCGTACCGGACACAAAACGGGGCACTTATCATTGTGTACCGATCCAAACACCGGGCAATACCGGGTGTTCCAAACTGTACCGGGTATATCTTGGATCTCGGCCGGTACAAATTTGTTAATATTTTTATCAATTTCAAATTAATTTTATTATAATTACTCTCAAGATGAGCTATATAATGTTATTTTAATGGACAATACTTAATTCTAGCACCAATGATTATGTTTCAAGCCTTTAAAGGTAATAGAATTTTATGATTGCTCGTTTTGGCTATGATTTCGTATGCATTTTGTCTAATCAATATTATGCATTGTTATCTTTAATTAACTTAAAAATTGTAATGCTGTATTTTTTTATGCCTATTATAATTTTGTGGTGAATGATGTTATTTTAGAAATACACATCTAGCGAAAAATACGAAACCATACACAGAAACACATCAGTATTGTTACGTCCATACGAATAACCTAAACAGGACACTTGCTGATATGAGATTGGTAACTTTGATGCACAATGAAGGCCATCCACTTTGGGCTTGCTCTCAAACAAAACAAATGAAAACAATAATGGAAGAAACAGGCAAAAATTATAGTAACACATAGTCAGGGCTCATAAACAAGTCAAACGAGCAGAGTATTCGATTGTTCCAATATGGTTTGCAAACTAAATGATCATAAAAATATGATCAGCCTTGGTTTGTTTTTCAGGCAATTCGACGTTGAACGAGTTTAATAGAGCCGATCTCAAATAGCTTGATTTTTTCCAGAACTGTATGCTGCACGAGCTGAGTAATGATGTATTTAAGCTTGATGTATTTATATAACAAATCGATCGCTTTTCGCGAGCTGAACATAAGTTGAACTCGAATAGTTTAGTTTGTTTATCAGCCATATACATAGCAATATTATGAGACAAGTCAAATAAACCAAGTAATAATCCAGAGTGACCAAAAGGACAAAGGAAGGATAAGGATGAACTTTCCCAAAAGAGAAACAGCAGTTTATTCCTTCACAAACAGGTAAAAAAATGCAGGGAGAGAGAGACAGAAACATTTTAGCAAAAGAGATCTTCCTTTCACAAAAATACACATGCAAGGCCAGCAAAACAAATAGAGTAACCAATATCAAAATCCACAAGACATATTGATACTGGATGGATATGAATGTGACAGGAGTGATGGATATCCTCTGTCCAGAAAAATACAACAATAAGGGGTACCTTTTCTGAGAACTGTTGGTGGTCACAGCTGGATTTGCAGAAGCTGGGGAGAATACTTTCTTTTCTGAAATTTTCTGCAGATCTTCTGCTTTGTTGAGACAAGCATGTGATGATGATTCCTTTGCCTTTATGGCTGTTCTTTGTGGGTTTGATTGAACCAGAGGAAACAGAGCATTATTACTTTGCTGTTGCTGTTGTTGTTGTTGAGTCTTTACCATGTAATCTGAAGATGGCCCAAATGGGTTTTCTGAAAAACAAAAACCCATTTGGCTCCCTCCATTTTTGTTCATGATCCAAGCATTCTCCACTGTCTTTGTATATCCTCTGTTGTGGTTAATGTTAGAGAGATAACCAAGAGAGATGATAGACGATGATGATTCTCTCTCTTCACCTGGTGGACCAAGCCTTAACTCTAGCTTTTTCTCCTCTGAAGATCTATGGTTTTTTTGTTCAATCCTTTGTACAAGCCATTCTTTGTCTTTAGGTATCAAATCCAGCAACTGTGGACACCCCATGTCCTTGTTTGAAAAACCTTCCATTTTCCTTAATGGAAAATCAGCTTCTCTTCAGTTTCACCCCAGAAAATCAGCAGGAAAATAGAAAAATCTCACTGTAAAATGTAAACTACACCAGTTAGATCATCAATAAATGAAAACCCACATCATCAATCTATCAAAATCAAGCAGTTTGACCCAAAAATCAAACATCCAGATGGAAAATAGTTACTGAAACATAAACACAAACAACACCAAGAAGAAATTACAGAGAGTTTTCGAAGATATGTACCAGGTTTCAGAGCTTCAACCCATCAAGTGAAAGAGGAGAAACTCACTACCATAAGATTGAAAAATCCAACCTCCATTTAACGGCCTCTACCGACTACCATCAAACCCCACCAAGCATATAAAAACCAAATTCTAAGAAGAATGATTGTTATAGGATTGCAATCTTAGCCCCTTTTCTTTTGGGTTTTGCACGCGGAGTGAGTGAGTGGGTTCTCCTCTCTCTCTTGGTCGATAAATATGAGTATTTTAGTTTTGGTGGGAGGGGTTTCCTATAGGAACAGAGGATGAAGCGAGAAAAGGGAAAGGGTATAGAACCAGAAAAGATTCGCTTCGCTCAAAGGGGACCCCAAAATAGCAGAACGCAATTGGAACATAATGCACGCAACCAGGCTCTCGAAATAACAAATGTCTGTTGGTTGTTTCAGGAAGCAAACCGTGCTGACCCTTCTCTTCTTAAAGGAATAATACACTCTCTCTCTCTCTCTCTCTCACACTCATGATCCAACCAACTTTTATTAGCCTAACTCACGTAATTGTTCATGTGACTAGGGGTAATACAAAAGACTGACGGACTAAAAAAATCGACAAAAATCGATCCGAATATTTGGCCTACGATTGGTCTATAAGCTCGTTCGGTCTATTTTGATTTTTTTTCAAAAAAAATTAATTTTTAGCTCGGTCTTAATTTTCACTAAATATATCTGGACCGGACCGAACCGAATGATATAATATCCAATCAAACCAAACTAAATTGATTTAGAACATCGAACCGACCTAAACAAAATTAAACCGGAACATGTAAAAAATCGAACTGATTTTAAAGTGATTCTGAAATACTAATTCGAAATCCCAAAAAAATATCGATCAAACATAACCAACCAGACAATTAGCCCAACTCGAAATTCCCAAAAAAGCGGACCAGACCGAAACATTTCAAACCGATTTTGGTTTATCTACAATTTCAGTTAGGATCGAGCATCACTTTTTTCACGCCGAGTCGATCGGTTTGGTCCGTCATGGCCGGAGAAACCGACTGGACCAAACCAATTTTACCCCTACGCATGACAGTAAAGATGTCGAAAATTAGAAGGATGTCTTTTTGAGTTTTTGTTAAAGTTTTTGTACATGAATTTTAAGACCGGTGGATGTTTTCTAGTCAATGATTTTCTTACGATCAAGTTATAGAGAGAAAAAGTATATTTATCTTGACTTAGAAGCTCATTTGATAAGGTGAGAGATGGAGGAATTTAGGAGGCTTGATGGCCGCCGATCACTCTCTCATTTTCTTATTAGGAGGAGCAGGTCATTAATTGATGGTTTTGTTTCTGCCATTCTAAGCACTCGAGTTTCATTTGTGGGATCTTGCCGAACGGATCTTGTGATTGGTTTCTCTTGATCAAGCGGCCTATTTTCAAAAGATCGAGCTCAGTTGGAAAAATATTGTCGAGCGTCTAACATGAGTGGCACATTAACTGAGTGGATGAATGCAGAGCAGGCAAGTGCTAAATAATTGAGTAGTAAGCAACTGAGCACTGAAAGATCGAGTAGTGAGCTAAATCAAATCTTAGCTCATCAATATAACTATTTTTTATAAGTTTTGATGTGTTTATTGTGTGAATACAAAGTTCATTCAATTCGGGATATATCTGAACGAATTAAAATTTTCAGAATAACAATAGTTAAAGAATGTGAAATTTAATCGTGTTAGGTTTTCGACCCTGTTTTTAGGTGGTGTTTGGGATTCTATTTTTTAGCTTTTTAATTTTTATTTTTGAATTATGGCCATAATGAGTTTTGAATTTAAAAGGAGTGTTTGAAAAAATGTGTAGAATGCATTTTCAAAAGTAGTAAAATGGAAAATGAAAACGAAAATACAAAAAAGGAGTTTTAAATCTCCTTTTGAGTTTTTGCTCATAAAGTCCAAAATAGAGAAGAACTCATTCTGGGAATATGGCTCCCAAACAGCAAAAATACAAAAATGAGAATGGAAAAAGGCCAAAAAAAAAAAAACTCCCAAACACCCACTTAATCCTTTTTCAAGCTCATTTCGAATATGATGCGCAGGATATTCGTGTATCGAAAGAACTTCTCTACAATATTTTTAATAACTTAATATTTTAGGTTGTCTCTGAAGTTCAATGTGACTAGGGCTGCAAACTAGTCGAGCCGAGTTTTGAAATACTTGAGCTCGACTTATTAACTAAATAAATTAAGTTCTTACTGAGTCAAGCTCACGAACTACTCAGTTCGATTGCAGTCCTAATTGTGACAGCTTAGAATCTTTAGAGGTCTTTTTGGTCTTCTCATGTAAAATAAAACTGAGATAAATTAGGCCTTAATTTTTTACAAAAGCAAGTTTTTGTTTTGGTAAAGCGAGTTAATTTTGGCAAAGAAGTGGAGAGAAGAGGTTGTATCTGTCATTTTAGAGAGAGAACGTATGAAGTTAAGAGAGAGAAAGTAAAAGGAGGATTTTGGATTATCCATTTTTGCAATAAAAATATGCAGGTCCCCTTATTCTATCCACACTCCTTACAATTGAAAAAATTATTCAATCTCTCTCAAAAATCGTTACGTGCTGTTCAAAATTTTACGTCACTGTTAGACATTGTATTCATCTTCTTATATAATAAAATAAAATATACGTGACACATGTCTTCGAAAATAATGTGAATATATAATACAAAATACTACGTGTAGACCACCAAATGAACTAATTTCAATTTAGTTGAGATTTGAGACTTCTTTGACCAACCAGAGGGTTTAATAACATGGGTACAACAAAATTTTCTTTATATTGGGTTTGGAAGTGAAAGAAGAAGAAATAATTGGGAGGAAATTAATAATAAGATGAATTAGTTTTTTTTTAAATGCTAATCACAATTCCAAGGATAATTAATGATGTATAAAAAATGCATCGATATCAATAACGAGTATATTAATATCTATAAATGCATGTCGATATTCATAAAATTTTCTTTCGTCTAAGGACGATATCAATTATGATAGAAAATTCACTCTTCTTTTACTTTTGCAAAATGTCAAACATAGCCTAAATCTTATTAGACAATATTTGGTGACTCAGGGTAGACAATCACAGCTTTGGTTCGATCCAAGGGACATAAACCTTTGAGGGAGAGCTCATATTATCTTTATAGACGGACTATGAATAAAGCGGGATGAGCCAAACTCAATCTTTTTCTAAGAAATGATGAATACCCTCCAATCCCATAACTTTTCGCGTGTGTTGC